>CM026274.1:19108458-19318438 GCA_014851415.1 Cnaphalocrocis medinalis
AAATTTATTTAGCAGAAACTTATTTAGCTCAAACTGCTGTTAATAGAAGATATTTTTATTGCATTCAAAGGGATGGCAAATGTATGCAAAGGGATTGCATTTGCATGCAATGGAATGCAATTTTTTTTTATTTCTAGAAAATGTATGTTACCCCATACGATCCGAAATTTGTCAATTTCGCGGCCGTATCCATACTAATTTAGTATTTCGAGGTCGTTGACCCTAACCTTGCACTACCTAATCAGGGGGTCTACTCCGCCAAACGACAACGAATTATCGTAACGATACGACATTGGTTCGAATTATTCGCATGTACCCTACCTAAAAGAAATGTTCGTAATCAGTTGTCGATTATCGTAAGTATAGACAATTTATTTGTTTATTCGGATGTTCGTGAACGAATGATTGTAAAATAAAAAAAAGTTTGGCTGTTTGGTTTAATTCTTCATTGTGGACCATAAATTGCTAAAAAAAATGACACACAAAAGAGCTATGACAGCTTCCACCACAGAGTTACATTGTATAATATGCTTCCACCAAAGAGAATATAATCACTCCGTTTTGCTTCCACATTTTATTCAAAAATATAATGAATGAAACATACGTTGATTAAAAGAGCATGTAATGCTGATTAATAAAGAAAATAAAATCGTAATTCAAGGAGGCTAGGTTTTTGAGTAATTTACATAGAAGTTTAACAGGTTTTGCCTTAGGGTTTGCCTTTATTAACCATATTATTTTGCGCAACAACAACAAAAACTCATTCCAAATGCAGGCAGCGCTGGGTTTCATAAACCATAGCCCTTTATTGGTGTGGATAAGGTAGAGAAAACATTGAAAACAACAAGATTATAATTTAACAATAGGGCTTTTATTATCATTCTTCATCATCCTCAATAACTAAGACATTGTCTAAGAAAGCAAGGGCAACTGCAGCACTATTCATCAATTCCCCATCCCAAAATCAATATCACAGTCCGAGTCGTATTATAAGTGGCGAAAGCAAGAGTCCTTAGGCAGTTCGGGTCAAAATTATAAGAAAACAGGGGTAAAGCAGCGAAAACACACAGAACACACTCGAGGGTTCGCGCCAAAAATACTTTGATTTATGTAAATCAAAATCCAATCGTCATCACAACCGAAATCTATTGAACAGAGCTGGGGTCAATGGTAAAGGAAGATACTAGTCCGGAGAATTACAGTAATATGGGTCTTTAAACGCAAAATCACAACGAAACGATAATCTTTACGACACCATCAGAGATGTCGTAGGATATGTTTCGTCGATTTGACGTTTGTGAAGCTGTCAAATTCAATTATTCGTATCGTTTATGGTGTATTAGAGTAGGGTTTTTGTAAGAACTGTCAAAGCAATATCGTTCGTAGATTCGTATCAACGACAGTCGATACGATGGCACTTAGAGTAGGCTCCGACACGATTATTGGCACGATATATCGTTTATCGTTCGGCGGAGTAGACCCCCTGGGGGTCTACTCCGCCAAACGACAACGAACTATTCGTAACGATACGACATTGGTTCGAATTATTCGCATGTACCCTACTATAAGAAATGTTCGTAATCAGTGTCGATTATCGTAAGTATAGACAATTTACTTTTGTTTTGTTCGGATGTTCGTGAACGAATGATTGCAAAATTAAAAAAAAGGTGTTGTCAATCGGGCATGATACAACGGCTCGACTATAAGTAGGTATGTATCGAATAGGTAATATATAATGTATACGGAAATAAAGAAAATGAAACTACTCACGTCGAAATCACAAAGTGGTCAGTCAACCTGAGATCAGAATGACTGGCCACTTTGTGATTTCAATGTGGGGAGTTCCGTTTGCTATTTTTCAGTCTACATTATTTAAAACCTATTTGATACCTAAATATATATTAGAGACTACATATATTAAAGGCAAAAGAAAATTTCATAAAATGATTTATTACAACAGATTATTTGTTACTGTAAAAGCACAAACTATATTACAATATAATAAACTGAATACTTTGATGAAATTTTCTTTTGCCTATTTAAGTATAGTCTCTAATACTTGTATTAAGAAAAATGTATGTACCTATAAGTCGGGCCGTTGTATCATGCCCGATTTGACAATACCTTTTTTTTAATTTAGCACTTATCCTTGTTATGAGGAACACATTTCGCGAATCATAAAGAACTTTATGATTTAAAAGTAGTTCTTTATGATTCGCGAAATGTGTTCCTCATAACAAGGATAAGTGCAAAATTAAAAAAAAGGTGTTGTCAAATCGGGCATGATACAACGGCTCGACTATAAGTAGGTATGTATCGAATAGGTAATATATAATGTATACGGAAATAAAGAAAATGAAACTACTCACGTCGAAATCACAAAGTGGTCAGTCAACCTGAGATCAGAATGACTGGCCACTTTTGAAATTATTCTTTTTTTGTCATTGATTAAGTGCGAAATAATTTACACATACCTATTATGTGTCAAATGCTTATAACAAACCTACTTGTTACTATGTTACCAAAAGGCACTTATCTTAAAAGGTGGAAAATTGCTTAATTTTCTAAATTATATGGCAGACAAGTAGACAGATCACCTTGAACGATTGCCATAGCACCAGAGGAGGAACCAATACGCTGCCATCTTTTTATCACTCTTCTCACCCGATTGAGTCTCCGGTATCCCCATTAATAATAATAATAATAATAATAATAAAAATCTTTATTTTCTCTCAATCAAGGTAACAAACTGGCAATACAATTTGGAAGAAATACTTAAATTACGACAATACCTACAATACAATTTTGAAGAAATACTTAAAATTACCCCTTGAGAGAGAGACTGGTGCCTGCGATAGGTTTATGCAAACCCGTGGTACAGGTCGCCAGTGCTCCACCTCCAGGCCTTAAGTTTCTAATTACACAGGTGTTGTGAGTGAGATGAGTGTAGTGAGAGTGAAGTTGTGTTCGACGTTAGTAAATAGTATTGTTAATAATAATTGAATAAATAAATTAAATTAATGCGGATTTCATTGGATATTTAATTTATAGGACTTAGACAGACTAATATACTACTAAGATAATACTTAGATAACTTATAATAATAATATATGTATATATAATTGCTTGTCACTAAACTACAATTAATTTGATGCATTTATTATTACTAGAATAACCTAATGTTGAAATTTATTGAATTGAATTTTATTGCCTTTAAATTATAATATTTTGATAATATTTCCCGTATTATGATTAAGTATGTACATAAATATTTAAAGTAGGTTTAATTATTTCAACCAATCGGAATATAATTTTATTTAGTTTTAAATATTTTGCATTGACTTTTAGATGATAGGACGCAGTAGATTTTCTGTTTCATCGTAATTAAGTGTTTTGAGCCATCTTGCTAAAGTTTTCTTTGTGTGGGATTTAGTTAGAGGATAGATTTCAAGGATCGCGTTGATTTTATTGTAAAGGTAAGGTCCGAGGAAGCAGAAAAAATGTTGGGAATGGGTGGTAAGTAATGTTGGCACCTGACACACTTTGCCTTTTCTCCGTTTCGCTATATTCAGATATTTATCGTAATATAGTTCGGCATGTTGTTTTAGCACCGTTTGCAGCACGAAGGTTTGTCTCACTGTCAGGATATCCAGTTCCTTGTAGAGGGTGATGGTTGGATATCTAAAAGGGAGGCCAGCACTCACTTTCAGCAAAATTCTTTGAGCCCTCTCCAATTCGATGAGGTGAGATTTTGATGCTCCACCCCAGGAAGTGATACAGTAGTCAATAAGAGATTGACATAGGGCATAGTACACCATTTTTATGATTTTTTGACTGGCTACATATTGTAGGTTTTTGAAGACATATATTAGTTTTCGTACTCTTGCTGTCAGTGCGTGTATATGATGTTTAAAGGTTAAGCATTGGTCCAGTGTGACACCCAAGTATTTAATTTGCTCAGCTCTCTCTAGGGATGGACAAGAACAACTTACAGTGCATGGGTGTTTGCAATGGTGTACAACAACGGTAAGAGACGGGGGTGGGAGAAAGTCAGTACGATGGGCAAATGCCACGATCTTGGTTTTGGATACATTTAGAGTCAGAATATTATTTTGTAACCAATTTGTGACCATTTGCATCCCCTGCTGTGCGTGACCAAAAACATCTTCCCAATTGTCGCCGGTGAAAAATAGTGCTGTATCGTCAGCGAACGTTAGGATGGAACCATTTACTAATTGCATATTGCTGAGTTTATTGATGTAGATAAGAAACAGTGTAGGTCCGTTTATACTTCCTTGTGGAATTCCGTACGTTACCTGTTCCTCTTCACTGATCAAGTTATCTATTTTTACCCTCTGTTTCCGGTTAGTTAAGTAATCAGTAAACAACTTTAGGGGAGTTCCTCTTACTCCAACTTCTTCGAGTTTATGAAGTAGGTGGGGGATTGACACCGTGTCGAAGGCTTTGGCCAGATCGAGAACTATAGTCAAGCACTTCTTTTTGTTGTCGAGGCTAGTGATAATTAGGTTTGTAAGTTTATGCACAGCATCATTCGTGGACTTACCTTGGCGAAAACCATACTGAGCCGGTGAAAGTAGATTATTGCGTTCAAGGTACTTTATAAGCTGACTGTTCATTAGCTTTTCCAAGATTTTGGAAAGTATTGGGAGAATCGCTATTGGCCGAAAGTTGTCAACACAGTCTTTTTTACCACCTTTGTGAATAGGTTTAATCAGAGCTATCTTAAAAGCACGCGGAAAGGTCCCTGTGGTTATGGCTAGGTTGCAAATGTGAGTGATTGGCAATGCTAGCCAGGAGGCGTTGTTTTTTATTATTTCGCTTGAAATACAATCGTAGCCGACGGCACACTTGGTTTTTAAACCGCGAATAATTTGTATAATTTCTAGAGCATTAGTTGGAAGCATTACGAATGAATTTAGTGGCGCGGGAGAAGAGTTGATTTTAACTGGGAGAGGTGTGTGCATTGCGTTTTTTTCTGCGAAGATTTCTCCCGATATTGGCAAAATATTTGTTAACATTGTTTATGTTCTCTTGTGGATTTCCTGACGATATTAGACTTGTTGAGTGATCTGGCGATCTTCTCCGGTTAGTTACGGTATTGATGGCTTCCCAGAGTTTCTTTTTGTTTCCAGATGCCGTTTCAATCAGTGACCTATCGTAGTCTCTACGAGTTTTTTTCAAAATGGTTTTACAAAAATTCCTGTAGCGTTTGTATGTTATTTTTAGCACATGGTTATCAGGATCTTTCTTTAGTTTCTTATGAAGTTTATCTCTAATTTTAAGACAACGGAGGATGCCCTGTGTTATCCATGGTCTGCGCGTTCTTAGCCTGGTAGGAATATTAACTTTTCTAGAGTTCCTGGCTATGGCAGATGCAAGTTGATCTATGAAGAGATCTGTTGCTTGATTAGGATCCAAGCATTCGAGTACCGGCAGTAAATTCATTGAATTGATATCAGTGGTGAGTTTGTCATGATCAATTTTCACTATGGTCGTTTTGATATTATCTAATTGGTGAATTAGATATATTACTAGAGTGACACACTCATGGTCCGTAATTGAGGAGTTTAAAACAAAGCACATGGCTTCCAACTTTGTTTTGATCATCATATGATCCAAGCAAGTCTTACCGTGGGTTCGGCATGTATGCCCTGGGAGGAGTCCGTGGGTGGCTAGCATATTTAAATATTCATAATGTCGCGAATCACTGGTATTTGGTGCGATATCTATGTTAATATCTCCACATAGGACAATACTTTTGAATGCTTTTAGCTTTTTAAGGATTGAGTCTAAAGAGTTGACGAAGTTATTTGTACTGTGTTCACTAGGTGGACGGTAAACTGCTACAATAGAAAGTTCACAACCAATTTTCAGTATTAGGCAGTTGGAATTGACATTTGCTGGTTCTTCCACTAAGCATTGGAGGTAATTTTTGTAGTATATTACTACTCCTTCATTCTGGGAGTTATGTATGGTAGTAGATACTATGTGTGTAGCCATTTAGTTGTGGGGTATGGGAGGAAGACGCGAGCCAGCATTCGGTTAGAACTATAATATCCCAATCAATGTTTGTTCTGTGTAATAATGTATGAAAACTGTCTAAATTACAATTGATACTTCTAATATTTGGGTTATTATATTCAGAGAATGTCGCGGGTTATGGTCATCTAAATGGGTTTTGATATCCTCTACGTCGCAGGTGATAGATTTGGCTACCGACAAATTGTCTAGTCCTGAATTGAGATAAACGATGTCTTTTACAACCATTATTAATTCTCTTAAATAACTGTAGATTAAAAACAGTAAAAAAAAAATAGGTACTAATAAAAATAATCAAAAACAAAAACGACCTCTCGGAACATAAATGAACATACACAGCAACAGCCCATCCAAAACATTAATTAATTAAAAATTAAAATTACAAATATCAAAATAATAATAATCGTCGTAAAATTACTAATTATTACTGGTAGAAATTAAAATATAAAAATTTAAACTATACAACATTAATTTGGACGTTAATTTAAGACTAACAGTAACTAAACTATACAGTACCTACTAACTTCATCAGAATAACAATTCAATATAAACATTATTACCCATTATTTATAATACTAAGTTAATTTTATAAGCGATATTATCATAGAAAAATTATAACTTAGTTGAAGTTGAGTGTTCATGCAATACATTTACCTATTCCTTTTATCTAAGTAAAGTATGTACCTAAGCTACTTCGGGGTTAAATGTTTTCCAGATCTGATTCGTCATTTATCCGGGCTGGATAGTCGCCTTCTCTCTTCTTAACGTACAAGTTTCCGTGGGTAGTCCAGGTAGCGGCCAATTTACCTTCTCTAACAAGTTTCCTTGTTAAGAAAAATAGGTAACCAGTTCTGGTGGTGAGGTGATCCGATATAAAGATGGGCTTGGTCGGCCCTGGAAGCCCCAGGTTCTGTGTGTTAAGTTGTGGTTCTTGCTTACTTTTCTTGTCTTTATTGTATTCCTTGTATTTTGAGACTGTCTGTTGTTTACGTGCTGTTGTTGTGAAATCTACTATAATGGCGTTAGATTTATTGCGGTGAATGTCCCTTATTTCGCGGTCTTCAAGTGGGTTATTGGATCCAATTATAGTTATGACCTCTTTAATTGTCTTGGATAGTTTTTCCTTGCTTTCTTCTTCCAGTTTAGGAATATTACGGATTTCTAATGACGATAAGTTAGACTTCCGTTCCACTGCTTCCAATTTACCTTCAAGTGACAGTATCTGCGTGCGGTAATGTACGGTATCCTTTTCCAGGGTGTCTACCTTGGTTAATAGGCTGTCATATTTTGTAGACATCAATTCCAGCGAGTTTTTTATTGAACTGACCTGTTCAATGAGCGTGGTTACTGCGCTGGTAAGGAAATCAAATCTATCATCTTGAGATGATCGCAGATCGTCAATCTTACTTTCTACGAAGTAAGCTGACGCCGTTAGGCCAGGTGCCCGTTTAATCCTTTTAGTTATATTCAGAAGTGCGTCTCTGTCTAGACTATTCAGGTCCAGCTGGTTCAGGTTGGGTTCTGATCCGTCCTCATTTGGTGGTACAGGTTTAGTTACGTTTTGTGGCGGTGAGTGCACTGTTTGAGGCATAGTACTAATTCCTGCCGTTTCCTTTACGCTGGGTTGATTAACATGAGCATGCAACAAATTGCGGCAATTTTCTGGCAGGCGTTATCCTTCGTGCGTGGTGGGTGATTCATAGACGCCGAGTCTATGCCGCGTTGCCCGCAGCTGTGCGGATGCTTATTTCGTCGCCGTTGCTCACCGTCGCTTGGTGTAGTGGCAAGGAGCCGGCCGTCAACACCGGAGGACCCCGGTTCGGGTCCGAGCAAAAAATATAAAAATTTGCAGGGCTCACCGCGATTGCAGGCGCTCCGGGGACTTGGGTCTCAGGTACCAGGGGCTCCGGGGCGCAGCTCCACACGAGTTTAATTTATTAAAATAAATGCGAAAATAATGGGCGGCACGTCTGCACTGTATCTAAGCCGAGAGGCATTGTCTTGGCGAAACAGCGACGGGGGGCAATTCTCGTGCAATCGACATTGAATTCGAATTAGAGTCTTGTATGGACGAATGTATGAATGATATCTGTAAATTCGACATCCATGTCGAGGTGCACGAGAATTGCCTGCCTGGCGCTACATCACGCGTCATCTGTAAAGCCATTGTATAGCTCTGGTCGATCCGGCCCATTCATGCCGAAGCGTGTTTCTCTCACGATAAATAATTGATGATTCAAAATCACAAATTAAAAAACTGGCCAAGAGCGTGTCAGACACGCACATGAAAGGGTTCCGTAGCCAGAAGGCCATATTTTCATAGTTTGTTAGGGCAACTGCACGTCATAAGTTGGTCGAGTTGTAATAAAAAAACTGTATATGATACAGAGTCCGCTATAGTATTAGTTGAAAGCACTTACTTGGAGGTGTACAGCATTTTTTTCAGAATTTTTGTAATAGTATTTCAAAATTTAAGAGGGGGGACAGGGGGACGCTCTTATTTTAATTTTGTTTTAATATATTTCGAGACTGGGCGGTTTGATGCACATGGTTTCAAGGCAACTTTTGTTGTGTTTAAAAATACCTTTCTAACGATACCTCTCACGATGGGGTAAGTCGATTTTTTTTTCCGAATGTACTTTTCGCTATATAGGAGGGGAGGTGAAAAATATTTATTTTTAGATAATTTTAAAAACCAATTCTTGAATTATCAGTGTTACATCTCTCCATCAATTTTCGTAGCAATTGGTGCAGAAACGGCGGACAACAATCAATCAAGCAATCAATTTTAAAATCCAAAACAGTAAGTAGATAAGGTCTTTATATTTGTTTTTTCAATTTAATATTCCATTCATTACAATAATATGATAATTAGGGTATGTATTAATAGCAAATAGGTATGTAACCATTCAGGTTGCCTGTTCCATTGATTAATTAACATTATAAATGTTTTTTTCCCATACAACTTTCTTTCGAAAGCTATTTAAGCCTACACATTTTGTACTGAAATCGGTTCAAGTAAAAGATACCTACTACCTATTTGAACCGATTTTGGTACTTACTTAATATGAAGGATATCCCCTGCCAAATCAAACTTTAATATTCCTTGTGACATGTTAGTAGCCGCTCTGGGTTTCGTTCTATTCAGTTCTTTGCCTTTGGTTCCAGTGTTAGTAAGAAAGTATCAATTGCCTCATATAACTCCCTCCTAAACCCCATTCGAGTTAACTCCAGTAGGTACTAAATGTATACGAGACGGACCTATTACTTAGATAAGGTATGCCTTGTGGACTGGTGACGCGTCTCGTATGTGTGCTGGATTGGAGGTAAAGAAAACACCACTGGTTAAACTATTCAAATCTATTAGAAGGCGAGTGGCGGTCGAGCAAGCGGACTATTCTATACTATGGCTCGATAACTGGCTGTAGACTGATGACTTAGTAGCTCGGAGTAACGCGGAGACGATGATGGCGTTGACTACGGTGAGCTGATGACGATGACTATTCGATGTTCGATGTCGATGTGCGGTGGACTGTATTCGATGTACTGACGATGAACGGAGACGATGTTCTATGGCGACTGATGGACGATGTGCGATGACGATGATCTTGACGATGTACTCTTCTATACGATGTGCAGGGTGCCGAGAAACCACTATGAGTCGCCTCGATATTCCCAAGTCGGAGCTGAGCTCGTATTTGTTCGACGGTCGATAGCGGAATATGTTGGTGCGCCGATGCGCTCTCTATTTATATTTTATCCGTCGGGCCGCTATTCTTTCTAGATATATCTATAAGTGTCTCGAGACGTCTATTGTATTCTGAAAATAAAATTATATTCTCGAAAGTTCATGACCTCTTGACCCGTCATACAACTTTACATCTTGAGAATAAGGTTTGTTGTGCGCGGCGGTATTATTACCTGCGCACTCGCCGCCCGAAGTCGCTATATCCTATACCTACGTACGCACGGCGTACGTATCTATCGCATCCGTGTAGCTACGTATGCATATTTATTTTTCTCTATTATTTCTGCCAACTTCGATGGGCTTCTATTGGTCGTCCTGCACAAAATGTATGGGATAGTTTCCTTTTCAGATTGAAGTTTTATTTTCTTTTTTTTCTCAATAATGAATACCCATACTTCCCTTTGATTTGAAATCAGAAAGTAAAAATTTGCCGATTGACGTTTTAGGGTAATTCTCGCAAAAATATCAATAATTTTGAATTTTTTGCTTTCACCATCGCGTAGTTCTCATCGAACTCAACAACTCCGCCTATGGTCCCGGTCTTAGTAGGAAAGTTTCAATTTCCCTTTACAACTCCCTAGGAACCCTCACCCGAGCCAACTCCGTGTCTTTGGGCAGGTTGCGCCCAACGCGGCGCTCCACTTGGTTTTTTGCTGAGTAAACTTGTGATGAAATGGCCGCTCCGGGCTACGCCCTACGCGGCGCTCCGCTTGGTCCTGCTGCTCGATGTAACGATGAAATGGCCGCTCCGGGCTACGCCCTACGCGGCGTTCCGCTTGGATCTGTCGCTCTATGTAACGATGAGATGGCCACTCTGGGCTGCGCCCTACGCGGCGCTCCGCTTGGATCTGTCGCTCTATGTAACGATGAAAGGGCCGCTCCGGGCTGCGCCCTACGCGGCGCTCCGCTTGCTCCTACCGCTCGATGTAACGATGAAATGGCCGCTCCGGGCTTAGCCCTACGCGGCGCTCCGCTTGGTCCTACCACTCGATGTAACGATGAAATGGCCGCTCCGGGCTACGCCCTACGCGGCGCTCCGCTTGACCCTACCACTCTATGTAACGATGAAATGGCCGCTCCGGGCTGCGCCCTACGCGGCGCTCCGCTTGGTCCTGCTGCTCGATGTAACGATGAAATGGCCGCTCCGGGCTACGCCCTACGCGGCGCTCCGCTTGGATCTGTCGCTCTATGTAACGATGAGATGGCCACTCTGGGCTGCGCCCTACGCGGCGCTCCGCTTGGATCTGTCGCTCTATGTAACGATGAAAGGGCCGCTCCGGGCTGCGCCCTACGCGGCGCTCCGCTTGCTCCTACCGCTCGATGTAACGATGAAATGGCCGCTCCGGGCTTAGCCCTACGCGGCGCTCCGCTTGGTCCTACCACTCGATGTAACGATGAAATGGCCGCTCCGGGCTACGCCCTACGCGGCGCTCCGCTTGGCCCTACCACTCTATGTAACGATGAAATGGCCGCTCCGGGCTGCGCCCTACGCGGCGCTCCGCTTGGATCTGTCGCTCTATGTAACGATGAAATGGCCGCTCCGGGCTGTGCCCTACGCGGCGCTCCGCTTGGTCCTACCACTCGATGTAACGATGAAATGGCCGCTCCGGGCTACGCCCTACGCGGCGCTCCGCTTGGTTTTGTCGCTCTATATGTAACGATGAAATGGCCGCTCCGGGCTGCGCCCTACGCGGCGCTCCGCTTGGTCCTACCGCTTGATGTAACGATAAAATGGCCGCTCCGGGCTTCGCCCTACGCGGCGCTCCGCTTGGTTCTCTCAGTGCAGGAATCGATGTAATAGCCGCTCCGGGCTTCGCCCTACGCGGCGCTCCGCATACATATTCCGGCGCGCCGACATGGTAGTGGCCGCTCCGGGCTTCGCCCTACGCGGCGCTCCGCCTTTGGTCTCGGTCTTGGTAGGAAAGTTTCAATTTCCCCATACAACTCCCTAGGAACCCTCACCCGAGCCACCTCCAGTACTAAATGTATGGGACAGCTTCCTACCAGGTCGAAAATTTGTTTTCTTTTTTTTTCAACGTCAAATATACATAGACGCTCTGATTGGGCAAAAGTGACATCAAACGTCAGTTTTTGACAGGACCTCATACTCAGAAATTGAAAATTTGACACTTTACGTTTTGGGGTCGTTCTCCGGAAATATCAAGAATTTTGAGTTTTTTTATTCACCATTGCGTAGATCTCGTCAAGCCCAACAACAAAGGTCATGTCAAAAAAGTTGAAAAAGTGGCGCCATCTGCCCGAAAATTCAGTTTGAAGTTTTTTGAAAACTCACTTTTTTACAAAATGGCCGCCAACTCGTCCGCCATTTTGAAAATTAAAAACAACGTATTTTTCCCATATACTACAACTATTTCAGAACCGAATGGCATTTTTATTTTTTTTCTAAAGTAATACCAGAGAACCAATAAGCTTTCTCGCAAATGACCATGTCGCGAAAATGTTTTTCCCAATCACTCCCAGTGTTGCCAGGTGACATTTATAAAAATGGTCAAATGTCATTCGGACTGGCCCATTTAACGGCCTCCTGGGATTATTTTCTCCCAAAAATGGCTATTTCCATTCGACACTATTTCGGGCCCTGACGCCTAAACTATCAAAAAAAGCAAAAACTTTTTTCGACATGGCAACACACGCAAGCAAGACTCACACCCGCCCCATACATACAAACTCCCTAAAGTGTCGCCATCTGTCAAAAAAATCACTTTGAAATTTCCAAAAATTTTTCAAATTCACAAAATGGCCGCCAGCCAGTCCGCCATCTTGTTTTTTTGACAACGCGTCCCCTGACCATAGACTACATTATACAGCAAACCAGAGACAATTTTTACTTTTTTTCCATCTATGATACTCTCGTCCCAGGAGCCCCTCAAAGCCGGCGACACCCGAAAATTTATTTCCGCCACCGTTTCCAGTGTTGCCACGTTTTTTCCAAAAAACTACCCTGAGGACATTGCGAGTCCGAATAGCTACCAAACTGCATACTCGGATTTGGCAAGCATGGCAACTTTTTTTTTCTACCATTCGGGGCCGTGGTCCAAAAACTACCATGAATTTGGTAGAAATTCTCAGTCATGGCAACACCTTGATAAATTACCCCCCGACGGTCCGAACATACCGACCCTCTCCAGAGTTGCCATCACCCCGCAAAATTCGTTTGAAAAACACCAATTTTTTTCTCCAAACAAAATGGCCGCCAGGGGCGGCGCCATCTTGGATTTTAAAAAAACGCAACTGACGTTTGAAAATAGAACATGTCCGCCACAGATGCAAAAAAGAATTTTGAAAATCGAGCGGCGCCCAAAGATTTTACACTATAACAAGATGGCGCACTCATTACTAGCATTCGAGCCTCGCGAGATGTCTCTATTTTGGTTGGCGTCCTACTCTAATAAGGTGACCACACGATTTAAATTTTCGATTACAATTATTGTTAGTCAAACTTAGTCCACCCACGTGGGAGTCGGACATCGCGACGTCCTCTATTATAGGAAACTCGTGAAGCCCACTCAAACTGGAAGGGCTAGCACGAACGTTTCAAAGTATCGTTTGAGTATTTATGAGTAATTTTGTATGAAAAAAACACAAATTCCAAATTTAAATTCCTTATTATGTAGGTATACGTACGATATGAAGATACTACCGACTTTTCGAAAAGTTTGTGCTAGCCCTATTAGATTTTCTATTTACCTACCTATAATAATACACTTTGTGGCACATTTAACCGGCCATAGCGTATTATTCATACAAGCGAACATAGTTTACGATTTGATAAATTAAAAATTAAATAGATTTATTGCTACACTTTTTACGTAACATGACCTTTTTATGGTCGTCCATTATCATGCAATTTATTCGACCATGAAAACTTTCCGATTTGTCCAAAAAAAAATAAAAAAGTAAATCCGTCTTTAGATGACAAGCGAAATGGACACCCTACTCAATGCAAAAATAAAACTTTGACTAAATACTTACTTAAGAAAAGATACACCGCAACCTTTATAAGATTCACTTTTGCATCCTATCACACAACAAGTAAGAACCATTAATATATAATCACAATTTTTACACATTATTTTTGTCGTCACAATAATACAAACTTTCAAATTATTTTTGCCGCCGCCATAATGGTGATGTCCAGACGCCAAGTGTTGCATATTGATTATAATTAAAACTACCATATCACCGACTTTTACATAAAAACAGTCATTTATCATGGTTTAAAATTAAAAAAAATAAAAAAGACATTATTAATTGCAACGTATTATTCCTTTAAATTATTAAATATTTTGAAAGTTCCCCAGAAGAAGAAATATAAACTTTGCTTAAGTTATACCACAAAAGTTTTTTTTTCATGATGGCAACCCATTAGACAAGGACATCATCCTATATAGCGACATCTCGCTCGGCTCGATTTTCTGTAAAGCGATTTGGCATTTCAAAGTAATCTTTATTCCCACTGCATAGAGTCGAAATTAACATTGCTTTCATTTTCATAGTGCTCCATCTTGTTTTATATCCAATATCTTTGGCGGCGCCCCCCCAAGCTACGATCTGTCAAATAACGGTCGAAATTGAATTTTCAATCCAAGATGGCGGCGCCGCCATTTTGTTTTTTCAACTTTTTTCCCCCTCCACTCGCACAACTCCAACGGGCGATTCTCAGACACTTTTTAGAATTTGGCCATTTGATAGAAAAAAAAAAAGTGAATATCGCAAAAAACGGCCGCCATTTTGTTTTTTTTTTCTCAACCACGAAAACCTGCTTTGATTAAACCAATAATGTTGACAGATTAAAAAAACCCAAAAAAAAAACCCGGCAACCCCCCCAAAAATAGCCCTGATCAGTCAGTCAGTGAGTGAGTGGTAATCTAACTTTATATAATATAGATAGAAGATAGATAGATAGACTAGCTTTTTGCCGCCCCGCGCTTTGCGCGGGCGCGCCTTCAAGCTAGGTCTGCGACGCTCGGTCGCTCCGGGCTGCGCCCTGCGCGGCGACGCTACGGGCTTCGCCCTCCGCGGAGCTCGGCCTTCGGCCTCGCGAGGCGCAGCTCGGCCTGCGGCCTCGCGAAATTGCACGTGGCGGTTTATTGTCTGTGACGGGCGTTGCCCTTGTTCTTTTTATGCCAACGGAAGGATAAATCAAATGTGTGTCCTTGGGCAGGTTGCGCCCTCAATGGTGTTCTGCTGTTTTGTTGAAAAGACTTGCGATGAATAGCCGCTCTGGGCTACGCCCAACGCGGCGCTCCGCTTGGTTTTTTGTTGAAAATAGTCGTGATGAAATGGCCGCTCCGGGCTGCGCCCTACGCGGCGCTCCGCTTGGTCCTACCACTCGATGTAACGATGAAATGGCCGCTCCGGGCTACGCCCTACGCGGCGCTCCGCTTGGTCCTGCCGCTCGATGTAACGATGAAATGGCCGCTCCGGGCTACGCCCTACGCAGCGCTCCGCTTGGATCTGTCGCTCTATGTAACGATGAAAGGGCCGCTCCGGGCTGCGCCCTACGCGGCGCTCCGCTTGCTCCTACCGCTCGATATAACGATGAAATGGCCGCTCCGGGCTTCGCCCTACGCGGCGCTCCGCTTGGTCCTACCACTCGATGTAACGATGAAATGGCCGCTCCGGGCTACGCCCTACGCGGCGCTCCGCTTGGATCTGTCGCTCTATATAACGATGAAAGGGCCGCTCCGGGCTGCGCCCTACGCGGCGCTCCGCTTGCTCCTACCGCTCGATATAACGATGAAATGGCCGCTCCGGGCTTCGCCCTACGCGGCGCTCCGCTTGGTCCTACCACTCGATGGAACGATGAAATGGCCGCTCCAGGCTACGCCCTACGCGGCGCTCCAGGCTACGCCCTACGCGGCGCTCCGCTTGGGTCTGAAGCTCTATATGTAAGGATGAAATGGCCGCTCCGGGCTACGCCCTACGCGGCGCTCCGCTTGGTCCTACCACTCGATGTAACGATGAAATGGCCGCTCCGGGCTGCGCCCTACGCGGCGCTCCGCTTGGATCTGTCGCTTTATGTAACGATGAAATGGCCGCTCCGGGCTGCGCCCTACGCGGCGCTCCGCTTGGTCCTGCCGCATGATGTAACGATGAAATGGCCGCTCCGGGCTTCGCCCTACGCGGCGCTCCGCTTGGATCTGCCGCTCGATGTAACGATGAAATGGCCGCTCCGGGCTACGCCCTACGCGGCGCTCCGCTTGGGTCTGTCGCTCTATGTAACGATGAAATGGCCACTCCGGGCTGCGCCCTACGCGGCGCTCCGCTTGCTCCTACCACTCGATGTAACGATGAAATGGCCGCTCCGGGCTACGCCCTACGCGGCGCTCCGCTTGGATCTGACGCTCTATGTAACGATGAAATGGCCGCTCCGGGCTGCGCCCTACGCGGCGCTCCGCTTTGTCCTACCACTCGATGTAACGATGAAATGGCCGCTCCGGGCTACGCCCTACGCGGCGCTCCGCTTGGTTTTGTGGCTCTATATGTAACGATGAAATGGCCGCTCCGGGCTGCGCCCTACGCGGCGCTCCACTTGGTCCTGCCGCTCGATGTAACGTTGGAATGGCCGCTCCGGGCTTCGCCCTACGCGGCGCTCCGCTTGGTTCTGCCGCTGCATGTTATGATGAAATGGCCGCTCCGGGCTTCGCCCTACGCGGCGCTCCGCTTGGTTCTCCCAGTGCAGGAATCGATGTAATAGCCGCTCCGGGCTTCGCCCTACGCGGCGCTCCGCATATATTTTTCGGCGCGCCGACATGGTAGTGGCCGCTCCGGGCTTCGCCCTACGCGGCGCTCCGCCTTTGGTCCCGGTCTTGGTGGGAAAGTTTCAATTTCCCCATACAAATCCCTGAAACCCTCACTCGAGCCAACTCCAGTACTAAATGTATGGGACAGCTTCCTACCAGGTCGAAATTTTGTTTTCTTTTTTTTTCAACGCCAACTACACATAGTGTCACGGGGGGGGTTAAAATGAGTAAGACCAACCACGTTAACAAAACAAATAATTATTATTTTAAAAAAAAATGAGCACTAGGGTCGCGAGTTATTATGCCGACTGTTCTTTCTACCTCCGTAGGCCCGAACTTCCCTGGCGGCTGAGGTGGTAGGTAGCTCGCTGATGTGTGGCAAACAGCAGGTAGGTTTGAGTGGTGTTGCGGCGCTCCAGGTCTTCAAATAGACGGGCGTCCGTATTCCCAAAAACTTGATCCAAATTTTGTTTATACGTAAACTTGATCCCAAACTTGTTCCCACACTTGTTCCCTGGAAATACGAGACGGCTTAGCATCTTCATAAGAAAATATCCGCTGTTGCGATTCGCCAACCCCTTCAAGCCAAGCCAAAGCAAAGAAGACGAGACCTAAGTAGAATGGTGAAGTGGCTGACAAAATCGCAAGCAGAACGGAGTGTAAAAACTACCTAAATTCTACTAACTAACTTATGTACTCAAAAGTAATAAAAAAGTAGGTAGGTAAACATTATATAAGGTAGGTAGGTTGTATATAATATTTATTCTTCATCATTAAGTAAGTACATAAGTAAAGACTAGGTTTAAATAATGAAGTAACTACGTATATTAAATTAAGAATATCGAACACTTTATAATTAAACTAGCTTTTTGCCGCCCCGCGCTTTGCGCGGGTGCGCCTTCAAGCTAGGTCTGCGACGCTTAGCCGCTACGGGCTGCGCCCTGCGCGGCGACGCTACGGGCTTCGCCCTCCGCGGAGCTCGGCCTTCGGCCTCGCGAGACGCAGCTCGGCCTGCGGCCTCGCGAAGATACACGGGGCGGTTCTCTGTCTGTCACGGCTGCTCTTATACTTTTTTGCCAACGGAAAGATAAATCAAATGTATGATCTTGGGACGGTTGCGCTCTACGCGGCGCTCCTCTTAGTTTGTCGATATGCCTTGTGATGGAATAGCCGCTTCGGGCTTCGCCCTACGCGGCGCACCGATGGTTTTATGTTAGATAAACTTGTGATGAAATGGCCGCTCCGGGCTGCGCCCTACGCGGCGCTCCGTTTGGTTTTGTCCATAAGCCTTGTGATGGATGGCCGCTCCGGGCTTCGCCCTACGCGGCGCACCGGTTGGTTTTTATGTTTATTAAACTTGAGATGAAATAAGTAGCCGCTTCGGGCTACGCCCTTCGCGGCGCTCCGCTTGGTTTTGCATGTGTAACTTTCGATGAAATGGCCGCTCCGGGCTTCACCCTACGCGGTGCTACGCTTGGTTCTGCGTGTGAAACTTACAAAGAAATGGCCGCTCCGGGCTTCGCCCTACGCGGCGCTCTGCTTGGTTCTGCCCGTCTATCTAACGATGAAAAGCCGTTCCGCTTAATGTCATGCGTCGTGTTTCTATTAAATAGCGCTCCGCTTAGATTGATATGTCGTGCTTGCGGTGGAATGGCCGCTCCGGGCTTCGCCCTACGCGGCGCTTCGCCTTTGCTTCTAGTTATTGCATAGAGCACAATGAAAAAGGCCATACATACTGTTAGGTGGCCGCTCCGGGCTGCGCCCGACGCGGCGCTCTGCTATATTCTTGCAACACACCAAGTGATTGAAATGGCCGCTCCGGGCTTCGCCCTACGCGGCACTCTGCTTGGTACTGCCCCTGAAAGTCAGGTTGAAATGGCCACTCCAGGCTTCGCCCTTCACAACGCTCCACTTGGTTTTGAAGTTCAAACTTGTAATGGAATGGCCGCTCCGGGCTTCGCCCTACGCGGCGCTCCGCATTCATTTTTCGTCGCACCCATATAAAAGTGGCCGCTCCGGGCTTCGCCCTACGCGGCACTTCGCCTTTTCTCCGCACTGTTACGTTGAACACGATGAAAAAGTCCATATGTACAGTTAGAAGGCCGCTCCGGGCTGCGCCCGACGCGGCGCTCTGCTATATTCTTGCAATATAACGAGTGATAGAAATGGCCGCTCCGGGCTTCGCCCTACGCGGCGCTCCGCTTGGCTCTGCCGCTGTATGAGATGGTGAAATGGCCGTTGCGGGATTCTTCCGGTGCAACAATCGATGTATTTGCCGCTCCGGGCTTCGCCCTACGCGGCGCTTCGCATGGGTTTGTGAAGAAAACTCGTGATGAAATGGCCGCTCCGGGCTTCGCCCTACGCGGCGCTTCGCTCGGTGTTCGGGGCTTGTGTCGAGTATTTAGATTTTTCCATTTAAGCTCCATATAAGCCCACACTTGATGCCTACGCTGAGCTGGCTAAGCGATTCAAAGTTCATAATCGTAACGTTAATGTCAGTAGGTAGTGCTAACAAGCACAAGTGATAAAATTACTTTATGAAATTTTGATTCAACTTAATTAATTTTTTAGTTACACTAACCGCATAAATATTGTGGTAATACTATATAAATATATGAAATTACCAAATTATATTTGCGGTTCTTCTCATTGATTTTACATAAGTGGTTTCGTTTGAAACTTTAAATTTTCTTGAGTTTTTTAGTTTTGTATGTTATTGAATCTTTATAGTTCCTCAATATGATATGGTCACTGTAAGTTGTTAGGTTTGAGAATTACGTAAAAACTTAAGACAGAAGGTCGATAAAGCAGGCGACCCGTTGTATCATCAATATCAACTCAACTCAATTCCCTTCCATAGTCCCGGTTTAGTTGCCATCTTTCCCATAACCCTAATCTTTTGTATCTCCATCGCATGTTCCATAATAATTCTTCTGGCTGGTACCTATGTGTAGCGTTCAGCCGACTTCAGTACAAAATGTATGGGAAAATTTCGTAGTAGAGTAAAAAAAATTTTCTTTTTTTTTTTTCGTCGCATGTTTTTGTAAATGTTCTGGTTGGTTGAGAATGACAATACATGTCACTTTTTGACAGGGCACAATACACAGACGTTGAGTATTTACAATTTTACGTACATTTTACACAAGTTTTGTACTAAATCTTAAAATTTTCCTTGAGGATGAAGTTTTTTTTTTTCTACCATTTTGTAGCTCTTGTTAATACCTACCATAAAGATTATAACAACGATTCTCGTCAAGTGGCGCCAACTGCCCGAAAAATCGGTTTTTAAGTGCGAAAAAACTCAACATTTACAAAATGGCCGCCAGCTCGTCCGCCATCTTGTTTTTTCAACAACCCATATTTTTCCCATATTCTACAACATATAGGGTAACCGAGATAGTGATTGCCCAGTGTATAGTGATTGCCAGAATTAAGGTTAACATACATTTTAACTTATTTTCAAAGGTGTAGTTTTACATTAAATCCGTTAAATAACACTAGGATACTGTTAACTAGAGTTCTAAATAAGACATTTGGCAAAATTTTCAATACAAATATTGTAATGGCAGTTTTTGGACAGCGGGTGTCCGTCACTTCAAAAAATGCGAATTCCTTACAGAATTTGTTAAGGATACATTTTGTAGTTTTGAAGTTTGTATCACTTTAATTTTCTTTTTTGAGCGTTAAAGCACAACGACGTGTTAGTTAAAGCTTTAATGTTTCATTCGAAGCAGTTATCGCGGCGTAATTTTATTCCATTAAGTATTTTAAGGGGTGGGCAATCACTGTACCTAAAATATGACAAATTCAGTTATTGCCATACCAGAATTCAGTTATTGCCATGGGTATGAGACAGTGATTGCCCGGGTAGGTATTTACTAAATCACGTGAGGGATATAATAATCGAACCGAATATTTTCTTTATATCCTGTATCTTTCTTTATATCTAGGTCTAGGTACAAGGAGTTTCGAAAAAAACTGCTTTTTACAAAAAGTTGACCTAAAAATAGGGGAAAATTTGATCTGCTACCCGAAAATCTTGGAGGAAAGGTGGTAAGAAGAACAACCAAATATATACCGTAATTATATTATGTATTTTACCGTGGGAGAGCACGTTTCAGTATGAATAAGCCGGCTTAAACGGAGTGATTCTATAATCACAGAAAACCAAAAGTCAAGCGGCGCTAACGCGTGAGTGTACCGGAGGCTCTATGAAGGGGGAAAAGGAGTTAAAATGTTGGCAGCGCATTTGTGATTCCCCTTGTTGTTGCGAGTGTCTATGAGCGGTGGCAATCGTTTACCATCTAGGTGATCCGTATGCTTGTGAGCCACCTATCACATATAAAAATTTAATTACCAAATGATGTGCAGTTAGTAATAATTAGAAAAAAACTTTCAAATTTCAACTGTGGGAGAGCCACGCTTCAGCATGAATGGGCCGATTTGACCCGGAGTTGATACCACTGCCTCACAGAAAACCAGCGTGAAGCAGCCCCTGCGCCGAGTGAGTGAGGGAAGGGGATAAAAGGTTGGCAGCGCACTTGTGACTTCAGTGGTGTTGCAGGTGACCATGGGCGGCAGCATTGCTTATTATATATTATTATAATGTGCAGTCAAAACACGCATCACTTGATGGTAAGCGAATGCCAACGCACATACTCAACACCAGTGGAGTCACAAGTATGCTGCCAATGTTTTAACCCCTCCCCCCTCCCCTCAACCCCCATTGGGCCTCCGAACAACCTCAAAACTGTATCTACTTACCTTTGTAAAATTGGTACTTTCCATTTATTCGCTGAGATAACGAGAAACTAGATAGAACAATTTGACGATTTTACTAGATTTTGAAACTAAACGGGTATTCTTAGTCAATGGTATCTTATTTGGATGATGTTACTGATTTCAATAGCTTAGAAATATCTTAAACGCACAAAAACTTACGAAAGATCTAAAATTTAAGTATTTATAGTATTTTTATGGAAATACAACGTGCGGTATAGTTGGCATCACTGTCTCATTTGGTTGGCAATGACTGTGTCAAGTGGGCAATCACTGTGTTTTTAGGAGATATTTTTGTTATACGTTATAATTATAAAATATTCTTTAGATGTTTGAATTATTGCTAACTTATCTCAATGCTAAACTATTAACGTTGTCAGATAAATACACTCTGATTTCTTAATGTTAAGTAAAGGATTATATTGAAATAAAACTAGTGTCCATTTCTTAAGTGGTGGCAATTCACTATCTCGATCACCCTAACTATAGGTTCTAAATAAGACATTGGCAAAATTTTCAATAAAAATATTGTAATGGCAGTTTTTGGTCAGCGGGTTGTCCGTCACTTCAAAAAATGCGAATTCCTTACAGAATTTGTTAAGAATACATTTTGTAGTTTTGAAGGTTTGTATCACTTTAATTTTCTTTTTTGAGCGTTAAAGCACAACGACTGTGTTAGTTAAAGCTTTAATGTTTCATTCGAAGCAGTTTATCGCGGCGTAATTTTATTCCATTAAGTATTTTAAGATGGTGGGCAATCACTGTACCTAAAATATGACAAATTCAGTTATTGCCATACCAGAATTCAGTTATTGCCATGGGTATGAGACAGTGATTGCCCGGGTAGGTATTTACTAAATCACGTGAGGGATATAATAATCGAACCGAATATTTTCTTTATATCCTGTATCTTTCTTTATATCTAGGTCTAGGTACAAGGAGTTTCGAAAAAACTGCTTTTTACAAAAAGTTGACCTAAAAATAGGGGAAAATTTGATCTGCCCTACCGAAAATCTTGGAGGAAAGGTGGTAAGAAGAACACCAAATATATACCGTAATTATATTATGTATTTTACCGTGGGAGAGCACGTTTCAGTATGAATAAGCCGGCTTAAACGGAGTGATTCTATAATCACAGAAAACCAAAATCAAGCGGCGCTAACGCGTGAGTGTACCGGAGGCTCTATGAAGGGGGAAAAGGAGTTAAAATGTTGGCAGCGCATTTGTGATTCCCCTTGTTGTTGCGAGTGTCTATGAGCGGTGGCAATCGTTTACCATCAGGTGATCCGTATGCTTGTGAGCCACCTATCACATATTAAAATTTAATTACCAAATGATGCAGTTAGTAATAATTAGAAAAAAACTTTCAAATTTCAACTGTGGGAGAGCCACGCTTCAGCATGAATGGGCCGATTTGACCGGAGTGATACCACTGCCTCACAGAAAACCAGCGTGAAGCAGCCCCTGCGCCGAGTGAGTGAGGAAACGGAGGCCCACACCGGGGGGGAAGGGGATAAAAGGTTGGCAGCGCACTTGTGACTTCAGTGGTGTTGCAGGTGACCATGGGCGGCTAGCATTGCTTATTATATATAATGTGCAATCAAAACACGCATCACTTGATGGTAAGCGAATGCCAACGCACATACTCAACACCAGTCAGCCAGACAAGTGGAGTCACAAGTATGCTGCCAATGTTTTTTTAGACCCCTCCCCCCTCCCCTCACCCCCATTGGGCCTCCGACAACCTCAAAACTGTATCTACTTACCTTTTGTAAAATTGTACATTCCATTTTATTCGCTGAGATAACGAGAAACTAGATAGAACAATATGACGATTTTACTAGATTTTGAAACTAAACGGGTTTTCTTAGTCAATGGTATCTTATTTGGATGATGTTACTGATTTCAATAGCTTAGAAAATATATCTTAAACGCAGAAAAACTTACAAAAGATCTAAAATTTTAAGTATTTAATAGTATTTTTATGGAATACAACGTGCGGTATAGTTGGCAATCACTGTCTCATTTGGTTGCAATGACTGTGTCAAGTGGGGCACATCACTGTGTTTTTTAGGAGATATTTTTGTTATACGTTATAATTATAAAATATTCTTTAGATGTTTGAATTATTGCTAACTTATCTCAATGCTAAACTATTAACGTTGTCAAATAATTACACTCTGATTTCTTATTGTTAAAGATAAGGATTATATTGAAATAAAACTAGTGTCAATTTCTTAAGTGGGCAATCACTATCTCGATCACCCTACCGCGTCGAACCACGTTTTTACTTTTCTCTGCGATAATACTGCTCGCCCAAGGAACTCTCAAAAATGCCCTGTCAAAATTTTCTTTGGACGCTGCTTCCAGTGTTGCCAGTTAATTTTAGTAAAAATGGACAAAAGGGATTTCAATACCTAAATTCAAGCCTTCATGTACTTTTTTTCCCCAACCACTGTCATTTTATTTTTTTTATTTTTTGACCAAGTCTCGAAACTTATTTAAAATTATGAAAATATTTTTTGAAACATGGCAACACACCTTAATAAGACACTCGTTCGCGTCATACATCATGAGTTCCCCAAGTAGCGCCATCTGGTCGAAAAACAACTTTGATTTTTTTTCAAATCTCCTTTTTTTTTACAAAATGGCCGCCAACTCGTCCGCCATCTTGATTTTTTTGACAACCCATATTTTTTCCCATATACTACATCATATATTGCTTCGAATGGCGTTTTAATTTTTTTTTCTAAAATAATACTGGTTCCCCAAGGAACCTCTCAAAAATGACCATGTCAAAAAAACATTTTTCTCAATAACTCCCAGTGTTGCCAGATGATTTTGTAAAAAATGACCTAAAGTCATTTGGACTAACCCAACTAAAGGTTTAATGTGTTTACTTTTCCTAAAAATCAATTTTTATTTTTTTTTCTATTTTGGACCCTGACGTCTAAACTATCAAAAAACGCAAAAATGTTTTTCGAGATGGCAACACATGTAAGCAAGACTCACACCTGCCTCATACATGCAAACTTTCTCAAGTGTCGCCATCTGTCGAAAAATTCACTTTGAAAATTTTCAAAAAAATACGATTTCACAAGACGGCCGCCAGCTCATCCGCCATCTTGTTTTTTTGACAGCGCGTATTTTTCCCATATACTACATAGCATAACCTATCAGAGACAATTGTTATTTTTTTTCCGTCTATGATACCCTCGTCCAAGGAACCTCTAGAAGTCAGCGACACCCGAAAATTTATTTCCGCCGCCATTTCCAGTGTTGCCAATATTTTTCCGAAAAACTATCTGAAGGACATTGCGAGGCCCAATGACTACAAAACTGCATACTCGGTTTTTGCAAACATGGCAACTTTTTTTTTTCTACCATTCGGGGCCGTGGCCCAAAAACTACCATGAATTTGGTAGAAATTCTCAGTCGTGGCAATACTGTGATAAATTACCCACCGACGCTCGGAACGTTTCAAATCTCTCCAGTGTTGCCATCACCCCGCAAAATTCGTTTGAAAAGTACACTTTTTTTTCTCCAAACAAAATGGCCGCCAGGGGCGGCGCCATCTTGGATTTTGGAAAAATGCAACTGACGTTTGAAAGTAGAACATGTACGCAACAGATTAAAAAAATAAATTTGAAAATCGAGCGGCGCCCCCCTCAGCAGTCAGCTACGATCCCGTGAAAAGTGCTCGAAATCCAATTTTCAATCCAAGATGGCGGCGCGGCCATTTTGTTTTTTCAACTTTTTTTTCTTGTCATGTACAAAATAGCAAAGGGTGATTCTGAGACACTTTTCACATCTCGAATAACTGCCGTAACAAAAAAGTTGATGTCGCAAAAACGGCCGCCATTTTGTTTTTTTTTTCTTTAATGTCAAAAACCTGGATTGATTAAAAAAACACTTAGGGTTGACAAAACTTTTTCTGCAAATAAACATGGCAACCCCCCCAAAAATAGGCCTGATCAGTCAGTGAGTCAGTGAGTGGTAATCGAGCTTTATTTATATAGATAGATAGATAGAACTATGTATTTTTAATAATTATTGTTTATCGATATTATATTTTAAAACAACTAAAACAGCTAATAAGTTTCAATTGGCATAGGGAAGAAAAGGCGAAAGATTAAAGCACTAAAGATTAACACCATGAGTGAGTATGCACTATTACGTAACTCTGTACAGCTACGGTTCGGTAGTAAAATAAAACATAGATCGTCACTTACCCTTTCGGGGAATTGCAGATTCCTAATTACGTTAGAAATTTGCCGTACAAAATAATATACTAGGCTTATATTTGAGACTACGAATACGTCGTAGTAAGTATTAGGTGCCTAGATCACACTTAGGTACTGTTTAGCGGGAAAAAATACTAAGGAGGAGTACGTGTGTACGTCCCGCTGTCCGGCCGAGCTGTGTCGATCACTCGCCTGGTACATGGCCATCCGATGACCAGTGTGACGTCAGTAAACCCCGCCCGCAGAGGTGTCGGAGAACAAAAGACTTGCTCCTGTGCGTTAGGGTACCGCGGGCGCGATTAGCGAACCATTAGCATGATACAAACGTTGTGCAGTTTAGATAATAATACTTGAACAAGATTCTAATAAGAAAAATATTTTGTTAAGAGGAAGTTATTTTCCAATTAGAATAATAAAAAGTGACCCAGGGGAAAATTTATTTATTTTTGTAAAATATTAATGTTTATATTGTAAATATGGTAAAATAGGTTAATTTAAGTAGTTTTAAGTTAAATATTAAAATGTATATATTTTTTATTGTAAATAGTTTTATTTTATTTTCTTTAAAATTTTATTTTTTCTTTTTTTAATTTTAAAATATATTGTTAATGTTTAAAAAATAACGTATAACGTTACAATAGACGCTCTGATTGGGCAAAAGTGACATCAAACGTCAGTTTTTGACAGGACCTCATACTCAGAAATTGAAAATTTGACACTTTACGTTTGGAGGTCGTTCTCCGAAAATATCAAGAATTTTGAGTTTTTTTTTCACCATCGCGTAGCTCTCGTCAAGCCCAACAACAAAGGTCATGTCAAAAAAGTTGAAAAAGTGGCGCCATCTGCCCGAAAAATCACTTTGAAGTATTTTGAAAACTCATCTTTTTACAAAATGGCCGCCACCTCGTCCGCCATTTTGAAATTAAAAAAATCCGTATTTTTCCCGTATACTACATCTATTACAGGACCGAATGGCATTTTTAATTTTTTTTTTAAATAATACCAGAGGGCAAATAACTATCGCCGAAAATGACCATGTCGCGAAAATGTTTTTCCCAATCACTCCCAGTGTTGCCAAGTGACATTTTTAAAAATGGTCAAATGTCATTTGGACTGGCCCATTTAACGGCCTCCTGGGATTATTTTCTCCCAAAAATGGCTATTTCGATTCGTCACTATTTTGGGCCCTGGCGCCTAAACTATCAAAAAACGCCAAAATGTTTTTCAACATGGCAACACACGCAAGCGAGACTCACACCCGCCCCATACATGCAAACTCCTTAAAGTGTCGCCATCTGTCAAAAAAATCACTTTAAAATTTCCAAAAAATATTCAAATTCACAAAATGGCCGCCAGCCAGTCCGCCATCTTGTTTTTTTGACAGCGCGTCCCCTGACCATAGACTAAATCATATAGCGCTCCAGAGACAATTTTTATTTTTTTTCCATCTATGATACTCTCGTCCCAGGAGCCCCTCAAAGCCAGCGACACCCGAAATTTTATTTCCGCCGCCGTTTCCAGTGTTGCCAGGTTTTTTCCAAAAAACTACCCTGAGGACATTGCGAGTCCTAATAGCTACCAAACTGCATACTCGGATTTTGCAAGCATGGCAACTTTTTTTTTCTACCATTCGGGGCCGTGGCCCAAAAACTACTATGAATTTGGAAGAAATTCTCAGTCGTGGCAACACTGCAATAAATTACCCCCCGACGGTCCGAACATACCGACCCTCTCCAGAGTTGCCATCACCCCGCAAAATTCGTTTGAAAATCACCAATTTTTTTCTCCAAACAAAATGGCCGCCAGGGGCGGCGCCATCTTGGATTTTGAAAAAATGCAACTGACGTTTGAAAATAGAACATGTCTGCCACAGATACAAAAAAGAATTTTTTTTAGGACATAGGTTACTTTTCATTGCGAAAAAGGGGTTGAAAGGGGTTGAAAGGGGGGGTAAAAAGTTACTTTTCCACGCGGACGAAGTCGCGGGCGGCCGCTAGTAAGTTATAATTACAGTGACAATCTCCTTTAGTCATTTGGATCTTAAAAAACATCGCGAATAGTTTAAGTTTAGGTCGGTAAAATTGAACCAAGTATAGAACCGCATACCAATGTGGCCACAGGAACTTAAGAGACCGATGCTGCGGGGGGAGCCACTGCTGCTGGGCCGATCCGCATATCAATGTCATTATGGGAGCGGATTGGTAATGCTGGGAGTCTCTTTCCGTTGCTGCTTCCGGCCTTTCTGATATAAATGGTGCCGTTCCGAACCCAACAGAACTCAAAATTGTGTAGTCTAGAGCGTATCTTCGCTTCCCGAAATAACTGCCGGTTTAGATTTGACAATCGTTCGTTGAAGTAAATTTTTGCCTTGGAGCCTTCCACTATGTCGCCCGCCGATAAATTTCTTCTGGCTTTAGCAGCCGTTAGGAATTCATCTCGTTTGGATTTATGTAGAAACTTCACTACTATCGGCCTTGAAGTCTGTTCTTCTGTTGAGGTTATTGATTGAGTCCGCTTAGGTCCTACTCTACGGATTTCATCGAGTTCCAAACCATGCACACTCACACCAATCTTATTGGAAATGACGTGCAGCATGTGAGCTAGGTTTTCGTTGCTGTGTTCCGGAACGCCCATTATTTCCATTTCGCTTCTAACGTTGTGCTGCTCCTGATCATTGATCCGGATTTGGAGATCGTTAATGGACGATTGCAAGCAACGTATCTCTATGTCTTTGGCTTCAAGCTTTCTGTCGTACTCCTCGATTTTCTGTGATAAGGTTGTAGAAACTGTTGTCAACTGTGACTTGACATCCATTATATCTTGCCGTAACAGACGCAGTTCGTTCATTACTTCTGCAATAGTGGGTTCTTCTGTTTCCTTTGTTTGAAGTGACCGCTGCTTGCCACGACTACCACGTATGTTGTTGATGGTGTCGCTGGTGAATGTATTGTTTAGTAGGCGGATCGGGGTGCTTGTATCGCCCACCTTTGGCTTTGAGCAAATGCATGTTCGACAAACCCAGGTTGCCTTGTGCTGATCAGTGTATCCTTGAAAGGTTTTAGTGGGAATACTTAAGCATTCCAGGTCGTACAGCTCATTGCACTTGGAGCATTCCATGTAAAGAACTGTTACAATGTTCTTATTGCAGGCATTGCAATTGGTCTTTTTCGACATCTTAAAGATATTTTTAACTTATAAGATCTGAATCGCCTATGGCAGTAGTATAGCCAGTCAGGAAAAGACAGCGAGGAGAGAAATTGCTAGTCCAATTCAAATAGGCGTTATCCCAAGAGCAACAACGGCGAAAAATATAAATGAGCGTGTGGGCACGGCGCGGGTTTGAACCGGAGGAATCTCGATTCGCGCGCAATACAGGCGCATGCAAAAGCCACTAGGTCAGCTGGCCACTCCCAGTTAGTGCGAAAAGAGCAATATATTAGAGCACTCCACTTTTAATAGTTTGTGTAGCGATTTGGTAAACAGGTTTGCTTTTGTCCACCAAGGTCACGGACACTGGTCTTTTGAATGTAAACGATCAAATTTAGATTAAAATATTGAAGCAACACTCACAGATAATCCGAAATAGTTGAAACAATGTTGTCATTAGAATGCTTGCACATTTATGCACGTTTTGGTGTAAAATTTGTATAGAACTTTGTATTTTAACCGGTATTTGTCAATATCAAGACGTAGAATACTGACGGTACACAACTTTGTCGAACAGCTGCCGCTGACTCACTGATTGAAACTGACTGAAATCATATCGGAAAATGCCGAAGGCATAGTGGTTGTTCCTCATTGGCCTACATAACCATGGTTTCCCATCTTAAAAAGCAATGATATGATAATTCTTGGATTAAATATAAATGTCTTATTATCTGTCCCTAACAGACAACTTCAGAACAAGGTCACCTTGGTAGCCGCGAAATTATCCGCGCGGCACTTTCACGGAGAAGCATCCCAACAAGTGCCTTAGATATAATGTGTGTTTTCCCCTCGGATAGTAAAATTCAGTCTAGCAGTAAGGCGTTGCATTTAAAAAATGGTTTATATTTTGTAAGTTACATAACAATATGAATGAATGAATGAATGAATGAATATGCTTTTTATTGCACACAAAACAGAGGTATAAAACTTAAAACTAGTTATAACAGGAGTAATGTACAACAAAGGCGGCCTTATAACTATGAGCGATCTCTTCCAGGCAACCTTTGGGTAAAGGACACTTGATCAAGGTGTAAGGCGGTGCAATGATACAATACTTATATACATAGGTACGAGTATAAACATTAGTACATACATACATTCATTAAATTAAATATGAATACACTAATACATGTCATATACTAACAAATATAAACTACATAGACATACATAAGAATAAATAATGTAACTATAATAAATAAATAAAGAGGATCTCAAATAAGTAGGTAGCATTATATGAGTTGTAATGAAAGGACAGGTTAGGATGGGGTGGGGGGGGAGAGGGGGATTAGGGAAATTTGGTTCAAAGTGTAAGGAAATGTGGTTTTAAAGAATATTGCACCTTATGAAGTATTTATTCCTCAAGTGATTTCTTTTTTGACTGCCTGTTATCAAAGCGGCGCTCAGTATAGTACGTTAAACACGTATAGGTCCGCACTGTCGTTAATTGTTAAAAAAAAAAAAAAGAAATAGGTACTGACGATAGGGTAGCTAGATTATTCAAGGGTTTCTACAGGTTACGCCCACCTATCCCAAAAATACGATGTATCTTGGAATCCAGCGACTGTTCTTAATTTTTTGGGAGACTGGTACCCACATAAAGACATTAGTTAGGATAAATTATGTAAAAAAGTTGTGACTTTATTGGCACTTGTTACAGCACACAAAGTACCAACTTTAAGCAAAATCAAGGTACAAAACATTGAAGTATGTCCGGATGATAGAATTACTATTAAGATACCCGAATTGATTAAAACCTCGCGAGCCCACTCAAAAACAACCCACGTTAATATTACCTTTTTTTTAACGAAAAACCCCAAATATGCCCAGTAAATGCGTTACTAGATTATAAAAATAGAACTGATTCTATAATAACTTCTGATCAACTACTCATCAGTTTTAAGAGTCCTTATAAACCAGTTTGTTCGCAGTCTATTAGTCGCTGGATAAAAGAAACATTGAATCAAAATGGTATTGATACAAAAATTTTTACTGCTCATTCAACGAGACATGCTTCAACATCCAATGCGCATAAAAATGTTGTAAGTCTAGATCTTATCCGAAAGACCGCCGGATGGTCAGATTCATCCAGTGTGTTTGCCAGATTCTATCAAAGATCTTTTATTGTCGAGGAAATAAATAATTTTGCAATGTCAATACAAAATTGAACTGACTGAATTTAACGCAATAATGATAGATTATTGTGTAATAAAGAATAAGAAGTTATATTTTTGTTACATACTTATCAAGAGTAATTTGTTACTAAATTTACCTAATTAAGAGTAATTTATATAAGTTACCTTTGTTGTTACTTCTATTAATAATTTCATTGTTACAGAATTTTAAGTATTATAATATAAAGAAAATGACAAATTTGATAGTAGATATTTTTTATTTAGAAATTTAATAACTCTAAAGATCTACAAGTATTCTAATCTCGAATGACGAAGCAAAGTATAATTAATGATTAAACGAACTTACCTTAAGTGATGTTCTATCATAATTATACGAAGGCTTCGTCTGAAGAGATTAGCTCCCCCCCTACCCAAACCCAATAAATTTACTAAACAAAAAATAGTAGGTAAAAGACAAGAACGTGGATTTAGTATTTCCTGGAATTTCATACGAAGATTGTTCGCCAACCAACCTGTCAAAGTGAACGACATAGGAATTCAAACCTACAACGGATATACCGGGGAAGTATCAGTGTTATTTTATATTTTAATTACTTTTTTTCAATAGTGTAACGATAAATACGTCAGTTCGAATATCTGACTAAAATCAGTGCAAACAAAAACCTTGAAACGACAACCTACGGGCAGTCCGTGCCTACGAGTGGTTAGCAAACAGGTTATTTACTTACCGTCCCTTCTGTTACGTACTACAACATCTAAAGTACTCAATCCTGATTTCTTATTAGGATTTAACGACACTCAACAGCACTGGAGAATAATTATTTTATTCCCAAAATCACAATAATACCTATTAAGCATACTTATGCTTGGGCAAATTAAACAACATAACTGTGTTTTCTATTGACCACCCACTGATACTACGAACATAAACCATTGTTATTGATTTATTGACTAATATTCTTATCTTAATAATTGCTGTACACCTGTCTTTATAAATAATTCCAGGATTAAGTATTGGTGCACATTACCAAGATGATGACTCGCAAGGCCACCACTCAACAATTGGAAATTAAACTAAGACGTGCCCTTGAGGAGCTGAAGGAACAAAAGGAGGACAATAGTCAACTTCTTAGGGAACGTGAGGAAAATGAGGATGAATCCATGAAGATTATTAACTTAAATGCACAATTGAAAACGGAAATGGCTGATATTCACACCCAGCTTATGGATATCACAGTTCAGCGCGATCACCTTCTTATGATAGTAAGTAGTTTTGATGAATGTCGGAACACATACGAGCAGGCCCTCACACGGATCCAGGACCTGGAGGTGGAACTGTGTGACGCCAACCGGACCATCAAACTATATGAAGAGGACAAACAATGTCAAGAGGCTTTACATACTCACAGCCTTTATGAGGAGTTGATTGGGTCATCAGCTGGAAATCAGTGTAAAGTATCACATCATGATGGTTCTTCTTCTTTAAATAATAATCAGACTAAGTTAAGTAGTAAAAATAAGATTAAGAAATATATTAAAATTAATAAATATGTCGGAACGTCAGGGGTTAGGTCCCGAGCGTACAGGCATAGTGTGGGCAGAAATAGGGATCGTGCAATGAAAATCACCGGGTTACACACTTAACTGATTTAATTACACCACTGAAACTATTACAATCGCAACTCTAGGTATCTAGGTCTTAATTTGAACACTAAAACACTGAACGAGTAGCGGGACAGTTCCGCGATGTTTACTCGGCGACGGTCAGAATCAAATTCCCTCCAATCGCTCCTCGCCGATAACGTCACGACTCTGTCGAAGCGCGCGAAACGACCGAAAACGCGCGGAATCGTAGTTCCCACTGTCACCGCTTGGCGCCCTTGCTTCTCGTCGTTTACGATCTGTGACCGGATGCGACACGGCCATCCTGCGATGACACACGTCCTCGTGTGTAAATCTGTAACAACACAAAGACAGCACAGTATCCGTTCGGCCAGTCCTTACTCTATTGGACCTAATCTGTCTCCTCAAATAAAGAAATCTAGAAAGTTTCTCATGATTGTTTACTTTATTCTAAAACCATCAACTGTAATTACTAACAAGCTATCAAAATAGCTAACCAAACAGGTTTGTTACAATTTAAGGGTTTACCACTACAGAGTCTACAGATTATAATTTAAGAAACGAGATCAAGAGATACATTCACACAGTATTCTGTTGCTCGGCTTTTCCTGTCCTAGTATTACACCTACGCTCGTTTACTAGGGATTCTCAAATAATAGAGACACTCTACATTGGTAAACGTAACGTCATTATTCGTCATCAACCTCATTTGATTCAATGTAATGTAACGACGTTCAAGACAGCAAGAGGTTACATAGCTCTTTTAAAATAACACAAAGATAAGGCGTTCGTCTCATAACAACAAATTAGTAGTCAAAATGATAATTTTACGAGAATAAACAATGACTACATGGTACTCCCATGTACAACTCAGAGAAGGAATCATCACGTTCTACATATAATATATAATATAATAAAATCATTTATTGCTCAAAATGTGGTACAGTAGGTGGAGAAGGATAAACAAATGACTCTCACAAATTGCCAAAGTAATAATGGCATGCAATACTACATTAAATGTTATTAAAATTATGAACTACATACATACTAAGTACTAACTAATATTATATTATAAAGTACATAGTTTAAATTATATTCAATATACAATGCTAAATTGATTTAAATTTTACATTAATTTGTCACTTAAAAACTCATCTACACTATAATAATTTTTGGCTCTCAGCCATTCACGCAATTTTACTGAAAACCTACTAGTATTTAAGGATTTTAGGTATTTCGGTACTTTATTATATACTTTAATACACATTGCTACACAGTTCCGATTATACTTCGTCGATTTTGGAACAAATTCAAGAACTAGTCTCTCAGGATCTCTACGAGCTCGAGTATTGATCTCACAAGCCTTTTTAAATAAGTTGTAATGCTTTTTTACAAACATACATACTTCAAGGATATACAATGAAGGCAGTGGCAATAAACCGAACTTTTTAAATAGCGGTTTGCACGATTCATCGGGTGGTATTCCCCCCAAAGCTCTGATGCATTTCTTCTGCGCGATGAAGACCCTACTGAAATCCGTACTATTACCCCATACCAATAGACCGTAACGTAGGATAGATTCCACATAAGCATGGTAGGAAACAAGTGCCGTTGAGATATTAGTAATTTTCCTGACATGTTTTAAAGCGTAAACAAATTTGTTTACTCTCTTATTCAAGTTGTCTATATGAGATTTCCAATTTATATCCTGATCGATTAATATTCCTAGAAATTTAGTTTCCGTAAATTGTTTTATCCGTATGTCTTTGTAAATAATATTTAAATTAAAGTTAAATTGAATATGTTTACAGTGATTAAATTGTATATAGCTAGTCTTATTTAAATTGATTGCCAAGTTATTTATGTCAAGCCATTGGATAATATTATTAAGAGTATTATTTATGTCATTTTCATGATCTAGAATAGTATTCGTTTTCCCATCAGAGGTTACAATAACAGTAATATCATCAGCAAATAAAATACATTTATGATGCGTGACATTTGAGATATTATTAATATACAGAAGAAAAAGAGTAGGGCCCAACACACTTCCTTGCGGGACTCCCTTTATGTTCTTTTGAGGATTTGATAAAAATGATATTAACTCCTTCTCTTTAGTATAGTTGGTGATAACTACTTGCTGTGTTCTGTTATGCAGATAAGACGCGATCCATTCATTTGCAGGTCCTCTGAGTCCGATTTCCTCAATTTTTTTTAAAAGATGTTCGTGTGAAATGCAGTCAAAAGCTTTTGACAAGTCAAGAAATAGAGCTGTAGTTAAATAGTTTTCGTTAAGTTTATTTAGCGTATATCGAATTAGTGAAAAAATCGCCAGTGTAGTTGACTTCGATTTCTGAAAGCCGTATTGATCACTGTTAATTATATTATATTTGTTTAAGAAAGTTATTAGTCTATCATGCATACATTTTTCAAACACCTTTGACCAAACCGAAACTAATGTAATGGGACGGTAATTTTCTATACAATGTTTGCAGCCCTTCTTGTGAAGTGGCTTCACTAAAGATAGTTTTAGGATATCTGGAAACGTGCCTGACTCGAATGAAAAATTTATTAAATAAGTAATGATTTCTAGAATCTTGTCAATGCTATTTTTGACTATTCTAGTACTTATTTCATCAAATCCGACTGATTTTGTGTCCGTTAATGATTTAACTATTTTTTTAACTTCTATTGGTGTCATAGGTGTTAGGAATAAAGAATTGCACATTGTATTACTGTGTTCTATAAACACGGGCTGCTGACATTTAATATTATCATCTACAGTTGTCGAGTGTATAAAATGTTCATTAAATGTATTAGCAATATCAACAGGATGTGTGAGTATTTGGTCATTAATTTGTATTTTGTCAATAGTATTGGAAGTTACTGCGTCATTTATTTCTTTGTTGATAATCGTCCAGGAAGCCCTACACTTATTACTACTATTATTTATAAATGTCATGTTTGCGGTTTTCCTTGATCTTACAATGCACTTTTGCAAAATTCTAGAGTAAGTATTGTATTTCTTTTTATTTATACTCGATTTATCTTTGTAGTACTGGTAACGCAGTTGTCGTTTCATTTTGCAACTTATTTTTAAACCATTGCTGATCCAGTTTTGTTTTTTCCCAGTATTGCTTATCTTTTTTTTTATTTTTGGAAAACAAAGTGTGTAAAGTAGGCAAAACAGCTCATGAAATTCATTGAAAGCCCTGTTAAAGTTCTGTTCCTCATATATATTGGACCATGAGAGACTTGTCAAATGATTTTCGAATTTAATTACGTTCTCTAGGCTGTAGTCTCTTACGTAGATAAAATGAAAAGCTGGTTTAAGTTTTTTATGTTTGATAGGGAACTCTAACATCTGAGCAGTGTTGTGGTCAGAGAGGTGTAGAGGAAGCACCGAAGCTGTTGTTTTCTTTATGTTACTTAACACAAGGTCTAAGCATGAATCTTTTCGAGTAGGGGCATTGATATGATTTGTTAAATTATAACTGTTAACTAGGTCCAGAAACAGCTTAGTCGCAGTGTTCGATTTTAAAAGATTTATATTAAAGTCACCAGTTATGACAATATTACCATTAAATTTATTTTTCCTAAAAAATTCGTAAAGCACATTATCCAATTTTTTAATAAATACCGTTACGTCCGACGTTGGGGTTCTGTATAAGCAAATAATGACCGTCTTAATACAAGGAATATCTATACCACATATTTCAAATACATTTTGACACGTATGTTGTTTCAAGAACGTGAGATCTTTGAAATCCAGTCCTTTCTTTACGAGGATGCAAGAACCGCCACGGCTCTTATCCCTACAGTAGTTAGTTGCCATTTCATATTCACTTAACTTTATATAATTTTCCTGTCCAGTTTTAAGAAACGTTTCTGTGAAACACAGTACGTCTAGCTCTATACAATCTCTTTTAAGTTCATCAATAGTCATTTCCAATATTTCTACTTTAGACAGGATACTAGCTATGTTCTGGTGAAGTATTTTAAAATATGTTGTCGGTCTATCAGGCTCGAAAAAACGTTTTGTTCTTGTTTGCTTTTGGAAAGTAAAACGGAATAGTACCTATCTTCTCGCTGTTAGGATGCTTAAGAGGATCATCAATCGCAGAAGAGTTTTTTAGCATACGAGCGAAATAGTAAGGGATAGTTCCCTTACAATATTGTTTCTTGAGGGGCACGTTTGATTTGTCGCGCAAGACCATTTTTTTAATTTGTTCAGGTTTCAAATACTTATCATTGTAATCGATAAAGTCAATAATACAGTTAATAGATGCATACATGTCAGTTTTTTTATCATAACGATTACATGTCACAAAATTGGAATTTCTATATTTATCACATAATGAATTTATTCTTTTATTTAACTGTTTAACATTCAGATTGTTATTATTTGTCACACTTAATATTACAATATTTATATCTTTATAATATTCTATAATGTCTTTCAATAATGATATCACGATTTCCGGATTGGTGTCATTTTCTCCAGTGCCTATAATCAATTTATCACCAGGCTTGAGTTGCACGTTTTTACAGCTCTCCAATACATCTTGGCTTAATGCGTTTGGTTTTGTTTCAGCGTTAATTTGGTATTGATGAATGCCGCATTTTTTGATGTAGTCGGAATTATTGCGCCTTGTTTGAATAAGAGCTGAAGCCAAACCCACGCATTGTTGGGATCCGCAAATAAGTATAGTTCTTTGATGTTTTGTTTTAAGATTGCTTATTCCGTTATTATGCGGTTTTGGATTTGTGTTGAATGCAGTAATTTGAGTCAAGTTATTTACTTTCAGTAGTGCATTCATACTATCAATTTGTTTCTCCAGATCCATTATCTGCTGTCTCGATTTATTAAGACATAGAGTTCTGTTGCACATAAAATTGCAATTTTACGGACATTCCAACTAATGAGATTGCATTTCAACTTTGTCCAGCATGGTCAATACAACACATGTGGTCTCTTTCACCCACTTCATTTACGTGCATCTCTCTATGCCACGTCACCGAACCCTCCAGGTTCCACGGCTTCCCAAGGAAACCCAACACCCACCAGAGTTATCCGCGTACCGCGTACTCACGGACTACACAGGGCAGACACCGATTTCTCTCGAGCTACGGCTACGAATAACCTCTGGTGCCATCAACACATACCAGCACAAAACTTAATGCAATCCGAATCTCTATACCGAAACAATTTTTACGAACTCTCGGACTCTATATCATCATGATCGATTTCTTCAAAGATTTCGTCATTATCAGGGAGCTTTCTTAGCCTATCACGCGCGTATTTGTAAGTGCGCCTAGAACTCAGCGATTTTAAAACATAACGATCTCCATCTAAGATCTCAACTATTTCAAACGGCCCTCTAAACTTAGCATCTAGCTTAGTCTGATTCCTTTCTTCATTTTCAATCAAAACATCGTACCATCAAATCGAGACTTATTGTAACTCGCGAATTTTGCAATATTATAGGAAGCTAACTGTCTCACCTCATCCAAGTCTACCAAATGAATTTTAAATAAAGTAACTTTTGACTTCTAGGACTTCATTTAGCATCTTAAGGAACTCTACAAATTATTAAGCTACTTAGTGAAAACCGAGCTTTCTATCTCCATTACTTTACATTAATTTTAGGGAACACAACATTGAATCGCACACTTAACAAACGAAAAACAATAACCAGAGTCATGTGCCCTTCGATCTCTACATTTATTCACATCACTAACATCAACTATGTTCACTAGCAAACAACTCGAGTGACCCCTCTAACGCCACGGCCCCACGGCCGAACTGAAAACACTCCTGGTTTTCCTCATACGAGCATCCACACGCTTACTGTGCATCGCCCTCCGACTACACACTACGGTCTCCTTAGACCACGACCTCCGCCAGAGTCAAACGCGCATCGCGCACCCACGGACTCTTTAGGTTTCCCCAAGAGACGCCGATTTCTACCGGGCTACGACTACGTAATAACTGCTGATATGGTCGACTCTTCTACGGCCGTTAGAGAACCCACTCAAGCTACCACCATATCACACACTATGGCGCTATTTTTCAACACTAGACTCACTATGTATCTCTACTTTAATCTCAACTGGTACATGACCTACTGGCATCCTACGCAACCTATCGTGTGCATATTTGTAGGTTCGATTAGAATTTAGCGCTTTTAGCGTGTAACGGTCACCATCTAGGGCTTCCACCACCTTAAACGGGTCTTTATACTTCGGGTCTAATTTGATCTGATTGCGTTCCTAATTTTTCAGGAATAAAAAAATGACGAATAAAAAACTTTTTAAGCTTTACTTTGTTACAATCAAACCTAGGTTTATCGTAAATGCATTTTTCCTAATATTCTCTACGGGGCTAAAGCACTAGCTTCATCTTAACCTACTTACGGTTCTGAGCAGTAAGAAAACATTTATTATTGCAATTTATTTATTTTTAAAATATTGCATACTTCTTGCATAGTTTTTGAGATAAATTCGGTTCCCCTGTCGGTAGCAATTTCGCTAGGAATTCCATACCGTAATATAAAGTTATCGACAAATGCTCGCGCTTCTGTATCTGTTTCTTTATTTAGTAGCGGATAAGCTTCTACGTACTTTGTGAGCTCACACTGCAGCGTAAGTATATAATTATATTGATTTATATCTTTTGTTAGTGGACCAACTAAGTCCAAAAACACCTTGTCAAATGCTGACGTTGCCGTACTAGTAATACATAGTGGCTGCTTAGTATTTTTGTGAAACTTTTGTTTTTGGCATTTATCGCATTTTTTCACAAATTCAATAATGTCATTGTCCATGCCTGGCCAATAATAATAACGCTTTACGTTATTGGTCATTCTTCGAATGCCTGCATGCCCACTGGTCGGCAATAAATGGAAATCATTTAATATGACTCGTCTATCATCCTTGTTGTTTATTTTCTTGACACCTTTTATTATACAAAGTCGTGGTCCGGACCTTGACCCATTTTTATTATTTATACATTGAACTAGCTCTGTTATTATACAAGTGGTGTCATCGTTGTGGAGTATGCATACCTCTCTTATCTTTTGTGTCTTGCAAAACGTATCTAATTCTCTCGCGAGGAAAGCTCGTTTCGTACGCGATCGAAAACTAGGGTTGACACACAATGTCAATAAGGATGGCGAGTAAATTATAATATTATTTTGACTTGACACTAAGTCTGTCTGTTTTAATATTTTGTCGTAGTCATTTTTATTAAAACTCAGCTCTGGTAAACTATTTGTTTTTTTAGGAATTCCAACTATGTTTGGATGGCCGGTCCAATCGTCGTTAGAACTCATAGAAACGGAATCGTTTACCTGACTTAGTTCTTTTATTCGTCGTTTCTGTGCTCTAGTCATAACTGACATTACGTTCTTTGTCATATCCTTAAGCTCATCACTAGTGATTTCTATCCTAGATAATGCATCAGCTGCTGCATTTTCTTTGCCTTTCAAATATTCTACCGTGAAATCGTATTCTTCTAAGCACAAACGAAATTTAGTGAGTCTACTTAATGGATTGTTCATATTAAATAAATAAATCAAAGGACGGTGGTCTGTGACAATCTTAAAGTTACGTCCGTATAAATATGGTCGGAAATACTTCACCGCCCAAACGATTGCCAACAATTCCTTTTCTATTGTTGGATAATTTTTCTCGGCTGAATTTAAGGGTCTGCTTGCGTATGCTATTGGCAAGCCATTTTTATTTGATAATACGCATCCTATAGCTAAACCCGACGCGTCCGTGTGTAACATGAATTTATTACTTTTTGAGAAATCCGGGTATTGTAGTAAAGGTGGACTGCTGATAGCAGTTTTTAATCGTTCGAACGCTGTAATACAACCTTTGTTCCAATCGAATTTTTCGTCTTTCTTTAATAATTGATTTAAAGGTTGAGTTATTTCTGAAAATTGGGGAATAAACTTTCTATAATAGTTTACAAAAGCTACAAAACGGGATATGTTGGAGCAATCATTGACACCTCTTCGTCTTTTGCACCTTGAATTGCGTCTTTTAGCGATGAATAAGCTCGTGCTGCTATAATTGTATTTAGTTTCTCGCTTCGCAATCCTTGAGCAAATCTGTTTATAGCCAATTTTTCGTTTAGTGGCTTCAAAACATCATAAGAGGCGGTGTTACCATTGGCCTGTGAAATCGTAAGGTTTACGAAAAGTTCTTCAAGTTCTTGACCAAATTGCTCTATTGATCTATTCCCTTGCTTTGCCGTCATTAATTTCTTTTGTAATGCGGTATCTGATTTTTTTTGTTAGTAGATGCTTTCTCATGTCATTAATCATTTGTTCTACATTAACATAAGTGCTTGATAATCTCAACTTAGCACTTTGAGTCAGTCTGGTTTTCAGCACAAACTTAATGAGAAGTTGTGCATCTGAGTCCTCAATCATTTCTGAATATAGTTCTATCCCATCTATCAATTTGATTGTTATGGCCTCTGAGCCATCCATGGTTGGCAGTAACGAGACTGCCGTCTTTAGGTCGAAGTTGTCTTTTGGAGCCATTTTTTTGCTCTTTTTCCACTTCGTAGTAAGTCAATATTTTATTATACGTATCTTTTATTTGTAAATAAATAGACTGAACTACTTTACTGTCCTCTACTGAGACTTCTGATCTCTCTAGTCTACTACTAAATTGACCTATATATTTTTCAACTTCTATATATAGAGTTTTTACTTCTAGAAATTTCTTTAACCCTAACGCCTCTATCCTACGTTTCGGACCCAATTTCCTTATATCTTCTTGTAACTTAATTAACTGTGTAAGGTAGTCCCTTATTTTTGTCATAATACAAAAAAAAAATCTGTCAAATACTAATTCTTACATCTACCTACTTGATTAACTATTATTATATCTACATAATTAATAATTATATTTTACCTATTTTCTTCATAGTAGTGTTTCAGCTTCTTGATTATTTCTTCTTTTCTTCATAGGTTGCTATGCCATCTCGTGTTTCCGCATCATCACTGCTACTGCTTGACGCTCGATCTTCTTTGTAAGGCACTTTTTATATTTCTTCCACGCCATGTACAGGAAAATAATCGACAGGATTATTAATATTACCGAGACCATGTAAACTAGCGACGGGATGTGCTTGTTAGTTTCGTCTTGTGTTGCTTGGGCACTATTTCCAGCCCCATTTTGTGCTATGATGATTTCTTCTTTGTTTTCTTGATTTTTTGACGATTTTCCTCCCATAACCAATGTTGCACGGGCGTATGTCGTCGCGTACGTTTTGTTTATTATTAATATTTTTTTTTTTTTTATATTCTTCAGTGTCTACACTGCCTGAAAGCAGTGGACTGGCAGGGTCGCCATGAGATGATCGACGTAGGGTTAAGTAAATAACGCAACGGATGTCGGTTCTATACTGATCGATTTATTGGGAAAAATACAGGTTTATATACTATTTTGTAAATGCCAATACATTGATATCTTATCGTGGTTTTATCGTGTTTATAAAAGTATCAAATTACATTACACGTGTTTGGGAGATAATAAAATATTAATTATAATAAGTAAAAGAATTGTTATCAGATGATGACGTCGAACCACACTACATCAGAATCAGCGGCTGCCTACCTTCCCGATCCTATTTTCAATTCTAACAGATTACTTTTTGTAACCAACTGCGTTACATAGTGCAATTTAGACCAATTAAACCACTAGTCTCTGGTTTAAGTTTAATGCATCCTAAGTTAGCTCATAGGGACGTCCAATATTGTTTTAAAATATTAACAAGCCCAGGATACATTGAGCTTGTGAAATATCCGTCCGTCTATCGAGTCAAAACTGTATGTCGGTGGGAAACATATTTCCGTGAGATTGCATATACTACCACAAGGAGACTGTGGTGGGAGACCACTCATCATCAAAATAAAATCAATCACAGATAAATGCTAACACAAAACCCGTTTTTTACAATCTCGCGACTTATTAAAACGTAACTGTTTCTACGTAGTTACGCATCTGGTCATACGAGAAATAAGGTTTCTATTGTAAAATCAACTTGACAACATTTGTAACGAAAAAAAAAACAATTAATTAGATAGCCCATTACTCGAATGTTTACTTCTAAATTTACTCGCAATGCTTTCTCTCATCAACGAACCCTCAGCACAAGAATCAAAATCAAATTTGTAACACGTACCAGATCATTCAAGGTTCCGGATGGGGATTGGACCACACACAGGTCGACGCGCCTCCCGACCGAAGCCGCGGCGCTGAACCCGCCGGCTGGATAGCGGATGGCGATGTGGCTCGCTGCTCCGCACCAGTAGCAGACCGCAAGGCTGCCACTAGCCTGCTGGCGTTGACCCGCGCTCGATGTAGTTGGGGCAAGAGAAGGTTTCTTCGCTTCATGTTTCCTTGTTCGGCAATGCAAGTAGATCGCCCTAGCTTCCCACAGGCAAAACAATTGATTTGTGATAGCGACGAAAATCTCGACCGTTTATAGTCACTAGCTTCCGCTCGAACATCCATCGGATTCGTCCGTGATGGTCATTATGAGCTGACTGCCTTCCTGTGCATATCCACTCATGCACAAATCCGCGAAGAACGAGGATCGGAATCACAGTAGGAGTCACAGTAGGAGTCTTTTAAAGTTTGGATTACGTCACGCATTAGCTGATTTTGGATTTCAAAAAGTAACCGCACACTTGAGTCTCAGAATCTCAAAAAGAAGCCGCCACCGAGTCTCATTGTTATTTTCACTCCGAGTGGTTTCATTGGCACGATTTGGTCCCACTTCTGATGTCGGAACGTCAGGGGTTAGGTCCCGAGCGTACAGGCATAGTGTGGGCAGAAATAGGGATCGTGCAATGAAAATCACCGGGTTACACACTTAACCGGTGTTGCAAGTGTCCATGGGCGGCGGCAATTGCTTACCACCAGGTGATCCGCCTGCTCGCCTGCTACCTATCACATAAAAAAAAAATAACTGATTTAATTATACCACTGAAACTATAACAATCGCAACTCTAGGTATCTAGGTCTTAATTTGAACACTAAAACACTGAACGAGTAGCGGGACAGTTCCGCGATGTTTACTCGGCGACGGTCAGAATCAAACTCCCTCCAATCGCTCCTCGCCGATAACGTCACGACTCTGTCGAAGCGCGCGAAACGACCGAAAACGCGCGGAATCGTAGTTCCCGCTGTCACCGCTTGGCGCGCTTGCTTCTCGTCGTTTATGATCTGTGACCGGATGCGACAAATATATTAGGAAAACAAATAAATTAATTAAAAGAAAGAACTGTTTTCGCCAGAACATACTTTTAATAAAGGAACGGACAGATTTAGTTGATAGCTTAGAATTATATAGCATAAAATTAAATGAAAGTAGGCTAAGGCACGAGACTGATGTTCAAAAACTGCAGGCTCAGCTCGGGCGTCTAGAGAGGTCATTAGAACGAATGACCAGCAATTACACTTCTGCCCAGCGGCAGATAAACGAACACATCCTCGCTGCTAACAGGTACATGGACCTATGCAGCTGTGATCTGGGGGCGACAGACGAGCCCCATTGTTCCACCATAAGTAGCGGAACAAAGATAAGGTCCAAAGGTAAGTGCAGCCTTGGTAGCAACCCTGGAAGGCAATCGCGCTAACTTGAAAAGTTTATGTTCGTATCTGTTTCGTTTCCAATTCAGTTTTGGTTATAATCTAACCTCGGAACAATTTGGTATCGCGCTAAAGTTTAAACGTTTACCAAAATCGGACTACAACTGGACCGTAACCATTAGTGACGTTAACCTGCTATTTTTAATACTAGCTAGTATTTTAGTACAATCAATGGTCGATTTATAAGTTTTACTACATCACTAGTTTTATCTGACACTGACAGTTCCATTATTGTCGGTGGTATTTGTCAAAGTACCTATTTGTTTATAATGTTTATCAAAACAAATATTACAAAAAAATTATCCTTATAAAAGTTTCGGCGGAAAAAATGTTATACATTATATGATAACGTCGTTGTAGGTAAGTACCGTTGTTTATGTAAAAATACGTACCCACCTAAATAGGTTAATTCTTCTTCTTTTTCATTGTTGTTTGTAATAATATTTTAGGAAATGGAAGAGCAACGGTGGAGATGCACGGCAGTGCGGCAGTTGGAACTTCTTTTGGAATTGCTCGAAAGTAGAAGAGACCTCGCTCTTGGGCGAGTGAGGTCGAAAGAGTTCCGCAGACTTGCTGCACAAATGTGGAACGAGTGTGCGGAAATCCTAAATACAGAAGGCCCTGCAAGAATGGGAAAAGAATGGGCGAAGGTTTGTACTTCTGGACGCTGTGACAAATAGATAAATACGCACTCACTATTTTAGTACCTTTTTAAAATTACAACATTTTATGGAGTGACCAAAAATTTTATTTATTTTTTTATAATCTATGAAAGATTTACAGCTAATTACAGTGTTAATAAATAACAGTATATCTTTCGGAAAGCCAATTACAAGTCCTCACGTTTAGAGTTTGAATAGTAAATACATACTGTGGTACACATTAAGTACAATACTTATGCCCAGTAAATAGATCAAACTGTTGCTAGTTAATATAAAATCCATAAAATACTATTGCTAAGTGATTTCAATTTTTAAAGAACTCTGATGCCAAGCACTTTTTTGCCGAATTAACTTTAGTTTCAAAAATATCCAAGTCGAACTGTTTACATACTTTATTAAAATACCGACTCGCTCGCACAATGTATGAATTTTTTCTGTAATATTCTATTAATTTCTATTTTGTTTCAGTATGAGCAACGGCATGATGCTGCACAATGAGAGAGAAATACAAAAATACATCGTAAATAAATAATAAATTTTGTAAAAAGATGTTTTAATTAATAATTCTGTCCCTATTTGCCCACAAACGGTAGACGAGTGCCTGCCGGCGCGATCGCCCTAGCTGCAACTCGCTATGGGCGCTCCGGCCCCTGTCTGTCCTAGGCACTCCGCTGTCCACACCCTCAGTCAAGCTGCGCCCTCGAGCCGCTTCCTCAGCAGTCAGCGGAGTGTAAAGATGTTAGCGCTGTGTACTATGTTATGCAGTACACAGCAAGCGTTCGTTATCTTTGCTGCAACTACTGGTGAGTAGTGCAGCTTCCGGTCAATTAATAGGCACCTGTGAAAATGAATGAAAGTTTTTGAAAGTTTAGTATGTATTGATATTGCATGTATTTAACCCTAGAGTGGGCGCGCTATGAGCATTTTGCCGCCCTTGCTAAAAAACTGTTAATATTTTCAAAAATAACTGTCTATTTGGCCTGTGCTTTTTTGTAGCTGCCTCCACCATCCTTAGCAACACTTGCTGAAAGGCGGGATGCTGTCAGTGCTCTGGGGTCCTTTTGAGGAGCAGGTTGTTACCATCAGGTGTCGCCGGGCGGCTAAATGCTCACCGCGCGCCCACTTACGCAAGTGATATTGTGTAATTTTTTTTTTCTAAACTTGAAATGTTGACTATGTTTTTGTGTTGGGAACTAAAAAAACATTTTTGTTTTAGAGTTTTTTTATGATATAGGTGGCAGACGAGCCGACGGATCACCTGATGGTAAGCGATTACCGCCGCCTTTGGACACTTGCAACACCAGTGGTGTCACAAGCGCGCTGTTTACCTTTTTGGTACCCTCACAGCGAAACACAGCGCATGCACTGCTTCACCTGTTTTCTCTCCATTCATGCCGAAGCGTGGCTCTCCCATTGTTAAATAGTATAAATTGTTGCTAATAAATATAAGCAACAAAAAGGAGGCTCAATTTGTGTCCTGGCAAATGCAGCTTATGTCCCTCAAAGTAAAACAGGCGCATGAAAACGGGTGTTCCAGATGCCCAAAGTTGCTGTGCAATGAACATTGCACATACCTATGTGATGGCTGATACAATAGAGCATATCCTTTATATGCAGAAAACTTAATTTTGTTTGATTTTTTAATTTTTTTTAAGTGATAGTAAGTATTAATGTAAGCTAAGGGAAAAAAGGCAATAAAAATATTAAGTTTAGTAACATCTGTTTTAAACCAAAGATTCTTTAACTTACTTTAATAAATATGTTGATTAATTACTACTTATAAGTGTATTAATTTAAATCTAAGAAAAAAAAGTTGATTAATTTACTGTATTACTAGTAAAAATTACAAAGAAAAGAGGCGGCGAAATGCTCCCCACGCGCCCACTGACGTTCCGCAAAAAGACGCGCCCACTCTAGGGTTAATATTTCAATGTGAGGGGTCAGTTTACTCAATTACACCCCTGGTTAGATCTTTCGACAGTCTATAGCGTTTTACAAATTGTCGATCAGTCATGTTAAAGGCAAAACTTTGCAATCTTTCTCACACATTCTTCCTCCTGGTTTGAGCCCGAGCCATCGCCACATCGAACTCGTGAGCCTTCTCCAACAAAAAAATGTAGGCGTGATTCATTTTTCTTTGGAAAAAGTTGAAAATTAAACCCAAACATCACAAAAGTTCTTGAAAAAGTAGCGTCACGTCAACTTTCTTGTTTGACAGCGGTTACGTTTCAATTGCAATTCAGTTGCGACTCTAAACGCAGCTAAAACGTTAGCGCGATACGAAATGTGGAAATAGCTGTAGTTCAACTTAAGTTCAGTTTCGTTTCATACGATTTTTATTAGCGCGATTGCCCTCCTGCTGTCCATCACCTGGTGCCAGATGTGGTAAACATCCAGATAGATGCTGATATCGACTCACAAAATTCTGCAAAGCCTACTACTACTAGTACTATCAATAAAAATAATAAAATACTAGTATTCTCAGACAGCGTAGGGATGGGCTATGGTCCTCTTTTACTTAAGAAGCTTAATTGTAAAATTACAAATTATTGCATGCCAAATGCTTCACTGACCCAAATAATAGACCGTGTAGTAAGTTGTGATTACAACGAGAACTCAATCATTGTATTGATGATGGGCAATGGACTTAATACAAATAAAAAAGATATTATTAAAGGGTGCACTCTCTTAAAAGAGATAATTGTAAAAAAAAATGTTGTTTGTGCCTTCCCCTTTTCTAGGCAATATGTACCAGACCAAAATAACAGTATTCACATATTGAATACGACATTATATAATTTAGTAAATAGTCATAGTGACAATTTTGTGTTTTTTGACTCAAATAAATTTATTAATTTTAAGTTGGTAGTGACTGGCAAAACTTTTTATTTGCCTTATAATATAAAAACAGAAGTAGCTACTTTGTTAGCGTTTAATATTAATCACATATTTAGGCAGACCTTAGAAATTATTCCAAGACATTTAAATTTAAGTCTAAGACAGTAGAGGACGCCTCTAGCAACTTATTGACTAGGAATAATTATAATAACTTAAAAATTATTCACCAGAATATACAGGGGCTTCCTGGTAAAGAATTAGAGATAGAACTATTTTTAGCAGAAATAAACGTTGATATACTATGTCTCACTGAACATTGGTTAAATCGACATCAACTTACTGTTAATAGTTTTAATAATTACAAAGTTATCGTTCGTTCACGAGAGACTCTGCAATAAGAGGAGGGTCACTAATTTTGTTAAAAAATTGTCTTAAATGTAAACAACGTAAAGATATTGAGTCACTATCGTTAGAACGAACTATTGAAATTTCGTGTGCAGAGCTGGAGCAGCGTATTATTGTCTGCGTGTATAGACCCCCTTCTGCAAATTATGACTCATTTGAGACTAGCATGGAAGAAGTCTTGAGAAAAGTCTGTGCAACAAGTAAAAAAGTCATAGTGTGCGGTGACTTCAATATTAATATATTAGAGGATTGCCAGAACTCGATTAGGTTTCTGAATCTTTTTAAGTCTTTCAATCTATACCACCCTTTCAACGAACCTACAAGAGTCACCCCCACTTCAGCTACTTGTTTGGACAACATATTTTGTGATTGCAATGTAGAAGAAAAATCCATAATTAATTTTATTAACTCTGATCACAGTAGTCAGTTGGCTGTTATCGACTGCCATCAAAATAATCCGCCTACTATCTTTACATGTAGGCCTATTACTAAAAAACGTGTTAAACAATTCAAATATACTATTTATAATAAGGTATCCTCAATTCCCTGTAATGAAAACAGTGTTGATCAGTTATATGACAACCTCTTTGAAATTGTTGAAAAGGAATTTAATGGAATCTTCACAAAAAAGACCATTAAATTAAACAATTCTAAAAACAAATTTAGTGACTGGGCAACAACAGGGATTTATATAAGCAGGAGAAAATTGTTTGAATTATTATTAAGGCTAGTTCAAATAATCCCGATATAGTTGAATATATTAGGAACTAGCGGCCGCCCGCGACTTCGTCCGCGTGGAAAAGTAACTTTTCACCCCCCTTTTAACCTATTACAACCCCCTTTTCGCAATAAAAAGTAGCCTATGTTCTTTCTCAGGGTCTAGATTATCTGCATACCAAATTTCATTTAAATCCGTTCAGTAGTTTTGGCGTGAAAGAGTAACAGACAGACAGACAGACAGACAGACAGACAGACAGAGTTACTTTCGCATTTATAATATTAGTTAGGATTAGGATTATTCCAAGTGTTTTAAGAAGGTATGTGCAGTTGCTAAATCCAATTACATCAAAAACAAAATAAGTAAAGCAACTAACAAAATTAAAATAACATGGAACGTTATTAACAAAGCGACTTGTGTAAAAATAAAACAAAACAAAACAAGCTCTCTTTAAAAATCAACGGCAAATGCCTTGACTCTGATGCTGAAGTGGCAAAAGCATTTGAGTCTTTCTTCACCAACATGCCAGTGTCAACAACAAGTAAATTAGATTCGAGTTCAGATGTTGCTGTATCATTGCTTAAAGCAAGTGTTGGCGAGTGTAAAACACCTTTCAGATTCACACATGTATCCCCGGAGATAATAGTTAAAACGTTCAAGGATCTAAATATGAAAAATACTGAAGATCTTTGGGGAATATCAGTCAATATTTTAAGAAACATAATACTGTTTATTGCACCTCATTTGTCAATAATATTCAACAAATGTGTCGATGAGGGTCAATTTCCTAGCTCAAAAAAAAAAAAAAAAAATCAAAAATTCTTTATTACTTACAAGTTAATATAACTTTATGGTAGGGGTTCTCCCGTTAAGTATAACATACTTGTATTAGGAGTAACCCGCTCTTTACAGAGATACTTATGTTACAAACTTGTTACAATAATTTATGTTATGTAATAATTTATTAACAAGTTAAGACATATTTTACCATATACTAACATTTTTATCTATACTATCTATACTTCTATACTAATATAATAAAGCTGAAGAGTTTGTTTGTTTGTTTGTTTGTTTGAACGCGCTAATCTCCGAAACTACTGGTGCGATTTGAATAATTATTTTTTGTTGGATAGTCCATTTATCGAGGAAGGCTATAGGCTAAATAACATTACGCTATGACCAATAGGAGCAAAGACAGAGCGGTAAATGTGTAAAAAACGGGGAAAATTATTCATTTTTGAAGGCTTTCTTTGCGTGCGCTGCGAAAACGGTTCAAGATACACAAAAAATATGTATGAAAGAATTATTCCTCTATACATGATCTAAAAAAAAGTCCGCGACGGCATATGTCTATCTTTTAAGGTTTAGTCACAATGACCGTTTTTATGGTACCAAATTTGGTCGAAATAATTTGTTTAAGTTGTATCAACATAATAATATTAAGGGGGTTGTAAGGGGTTAAAAGGGGGGTAAAAAGTTACTTTTCCACGCAGACGAAGTCGCGGGCGGCCGCTAGTTCTATTTAATCTTGCGAGTACAACAATTTTTGTGCACATACTAACTAATGTTCCATAGTTCAAGTGTAAAAGATGTGTAGAGTGTGTGTGAGTATGTGTTGTGTATGTGTGCAAGTGTATATGTTTATATATGTGGGTGTGGGTGAGAGATTGTGGATGAGTGTTTGGGTGTGTGTGTGTGTGTGTGTGTGTGTGTGTGTGAGAGTGTAAGTGTGTGTGTGAGAGTGAGGGTGCGTGTGTGTGTGTGTGTGCGAGTGTGTGTGTGTGTGTGTGTGGGAGTGTAAGTGTGTGTGAAACTGCGTATGTGTGTAAATTTAGTGTGTATGTGTTGTATTTTTGTGTGCGTGTGTCTGTATTTGTGTTTGTTTGCGTGCGTATTATGTATGTGTGTTCATTGCATTAAGCTTTCTGTTTGATTGTAGTTTAAGGTTGTTAACCATTGTATTACGGCTTTTTTACATTTGGACAAAGACACTGAGTATATATTTAACTGTTTATTTACTCTATTATACAATTTAGCAGACTGAGAAAAATATTGTTTGGCGGCAGATACGGTTTTAACTGTGTGTGATTTTATGACTGTGGAAGGATTTCTTTTCTTTAATAATTTTGGGTCGAAAGGGGTTGATTTATGGATTTTAAGTACACATTGTAGGATGTATAACTGTCTTACGGTAAGTACATTTGCATCTTTGTACAGCTCTGTAGTATTAAACAAGCGTTTTCTTTTAAACATTACTTTTAATATAGATCGCTGTGCTCGTTCGATCCTTATAAATTTTGTTTTATATGTCCCTCCCCATATTGTGACACAGTACAGTAAAATGGATTGGACTAAGCTAACATATATATTTGTGAGTAGTCGTTTATCGGTAACGTTCCTTAGGTATTTGAAGATCCAGATAAGTTTTTTGGCTCTATTTGACACCATTTCAAGCTGTGGATACCATGAAAGATGTTGATCGATAATGATTCCCAAATACTTTGTAGCATTAACTTTTTTAATGTGTGTGCAATTACAGTTGTTTGAATGGCTATAAAAGCATGTGTGGGCTATTAAATTTATGTTTTGTTTTGGTTGTATAGAATTATTTATTGTAAAGGTAATGTAATTTGTTTTTTCAGCATTGAGTGTAAGGGAGTTGTTATGTAACCATTTTATTACTGTGCTTAGGCCATCCTCAGCTTTTTTATAAACATCATCCCAATTAGTACTATGAAAAAGTAAAGCAGTGTCGTCTGCATAAGATATTATATGACCGTTTATGAGCTTTATTCTAGTCAGGTCGTCAATATAGATTAGAAATAGAGTAGGCCCGAGCTAAATGAAGTACAGCAAAATCATACCATTATTCAAATCCATACTAATATTATAAATGCGAAAGTAACTCTGTCTGTCTGTCTGTCTGTTACTCTTTCACGCCAAAACTACTCAACGGATTTAAATGAAATTTGGTATACAGATAATCTAGACCCTGAGAAAGAACATCAGCTACTTTTTATAGCGAAAAGGGGGTTGTAAGGGGTTGAAAGGGGAGTAAAAAGTTACTTTTCCACGCGGACGAAGTCGCGGGTGGCCGCTAGTCAGGCGATAAAAGTGACCCTTCTAACTTCAGGCCTATTTCTGTACTACCATGAAGTAATTGTAATAATGCTATGTACGGCCTCAGTACTGAATACACCGCTTAACAAGACATACGTTTTTTACTCAAATTACCTCCCAGTACTACATGGCGACCCACGCCAGGCGCCTTCCAAGAATCGGACGGCGACGCGGCGAATAGTGCAAGTTAGCGGATTCCTGTGTGCCTAGTGCCTCTATCAATCGAACAATGGGATCTTTTTCGGACTTATTCTTCGCCGATGCTTGTGGCACTAACATACTCGTACGCAATGATTTTAATTATTTTGCCTAACAAGATGAGGAAACATTACTCTAAAGTAGAGGATAAGGAGGTGATCATAAATCAGAACGCATCTGGAGGTTCCAACAATGCACGGGAAGAAGAATCAGAGAGCCACATTAAAATAAATAATATTCTCATCACTACATTTTTGGTGATGATAACAGTAATTCTGATATATTACATGTACGTGAAGGCTAAAGCAAGTCATAAAAAATGGATAGAGGAACGAGTGAACAGCGAGTTTTTGAAGAGGGTCAGAAGCCGACTCTCTGGTAGATTCTCCGGCCGAGCTTCAGAAGATAGGAATGAAGAAGCAGTTTAGATGCCGTAGCTGTCGCGGCTCGTATATAGCATTCGTGTGTTCGCCGTACTTAGGTCTATAAATTAAGGAAAAGTGCCAAATGCCAAGGTACGTAAAGTGAAAGTGTTTAAGTATAAGTTTCAGCGAATTATTAAGCACTATAATGTTTAGTTTCTAAATTAGTATGTTATTTTCGTACTTCTAAAAATAGAATGTTCCTAATGTCGTTCCCACGAAGCGATAAATTCTCGGAACCCGGCCCAGTGCAACTCAGCATTTCTTATCTGAGCGCGTCTATGACAGTGTCGCGAATTGAATAAAATACGATTGAAGTGAATGAAATTTAATACGCATAGGTAATAAGAAAATATAATTTAGTAAAATGATTATTACGATTGTTATGAATTATTATGGCCGAAGATCTATTGGGGTTATTCAATGAATTATTAGAAATACGTAAATATTTTATAAAAAAGGGTAAAAGCAGATATAAATGCTCAGTTACACCGATTAAATTACAAGAGGCCGAAAAATTGTTTGAGAATAGTAAGGCATTGTTTTATAATTTAAGTGATATTAAGGACCAATCTAAAATAACTTTAATTGGTCGTACGTTTGAACAAATTTGTGATTTGATTTCTGAAATACGGCAACTGTGTATTCAATCTACCGTAGAAGTAGAATCTGTAAAAATGGATTTAGATATTAAGACGGCTTGTAGTTTAATACCAATTTTAGATAATAAGGAAGAGACTACGAAACGATTGATTGATGCTGTGGAGATGTACTCGGATATGCTAGATGCTGCGGGACAAAAATTATTGATTAAATTTGTATTAAAGGGAAGGTTATCATCTAACGCAAAGTTGCGCGTAAACGACACGTATGCGTCAGTCAACGCAATGATTGACGATTTTAGGAAAAAGTTATTAACACAAGTTTCCTTTACAGCGATACAAGATCAAATTCAAAATTTGAAGCAGGGTTTCAGATCGATTGATGAATATGGTTCACAGCTTGAAAAATTATTAACCGATTTGACTTTGTCTCAAGCTGACGGTAGCGCGAATGCGTGCGCCGTCCTGAAACCTATAAATGAAAAAATGTGTATTAAAAAGTTTGCAGATGGCCTTAGGAGCGAAAGATTGAGCACTATCATTGCTGCTCGAAATCACAAGACGCTGAAGGATGCAATTCAGGCGGCCAAGGACGAGTCGACACCACTGTCATCTGCGTCCGGGCATGCCGAGGTAATGCGGATGGCCCCCTCATCTAGAGGTAAGTTCAATAATCGCTTTACTAATTTTAGAGGACAAAACAGAGGCCGAGGACGTCAATCTTACGATAGTAACAGGAGACATTTTCAAACTAATTACGATAGGTAACTATCGCGATGATTTTTCTGGCAGATCTCGAGGTTACCCACGATCATACTCGCGTGTACCACGGGGTAGAGGTCAGTACAATAGATCGAATAATTATTATTACAGACGGGGTAATCACGGTTATAATAAAAATCTCTTTCCAATCCAAAGCGATGATAATCCATCTCGCTCTACCATCAAAGAGTAACGGGAAGTAGATAACAGCCAGTTTTTTCGTGCTTAATGACTTTATTTTCACTTGTGCAGAAAACTCAAAGTTTGTGAATTTTTATTTTCAACATAAGAAGCATTATTATTAGACACCGGCGCGTCTATATCGGTTATAAAATCGGAAGAACTTCCAAAATCAGTGCACATCCGTGATGATAATTTAGTGGTCAACGGGATTGGAGGTAAAATTTGTTCTTTAGGTTATGTAGAGTTAGATATAAAAGCCACTAAGAATGATATATTTCAAAACAAATTTCACGTTTTTGATAATTTACCTATTATGGTTGACGGAATATTAGGATTGAATTTCATGACGAAATATAAAGCTAATATTGATTTAGACAAAAATTTACTGACTTTGCAAATAGAAGGGAGATATTGTGTTTTACCAATTTTTGACAAACCTGACCACAGGAACTCATTATTATTACCACCCAGAAGTGAGTCTATACATTTCGTCTATTTAAACGAGGAAGTGAATGATGATTGTTTTGTTAGCGCAAGAGAAATAGAGAAGGATGTTTTTCTAGGAGGAACTCTTGTCCGTCCTAAAAATAAACGTGTACCCATAAAGTTATTAAATTCTCGAAATGTAGGGGTTAATCTGAATGATTTTGTATTAAAAGTGGAACCTTTAGAAAATTACAATATTTTTCAATTTAACAAAAATGTAAGTAGTTCTAAAAGAGCAGATACCTTATTACCATTATTTTATTTACAACATTTGAATAAGGAAGAAAAGGAATCTATTGAGAACATCTGTACTAAATATTCGGACGTATTTTTTCTACCAGGCGATAAGTTAGGAACTACGAATATTTGTGAACATGACATAAAATTGAAAGATAATATTAACCCTATTTATACAAAACCATACAGGTCACCGCAAGCTTTAAAACCGGAAGTAAATAAACAAATAACAAAAATGCTTGAAGATGATATTATAGAGGAATCAACAAGTAAGTGGTCGAGCCCAATATTACTAGTACCAAAGAAATCGGACGGTTCCGACAAATGGCGTTTAGTGATAGACTTTAGAGAATTAAACGAAAATATAGTAGATGACAAATTCCCATTACCTAATATAACCGACATTCTTGATTCGTTATCAGGTTCCATCTACTATACTCATTTGGATTTACAGCAAGGATATTATCAATACAAATTATCACGTGATAGCAGGAAGTATACAGCATTTTCAACCAGTACAGGACGTTATCACCTAAAAAGATTACCAATGGGACTAAAGACATCTTGTAGTGCATTTAGTAGATTAATGTCTATTGCTCTGTCAGGACTAGCTTTTGAAAAGTGCTTTATTTATTTGGATGATTTAATAATTTTTGGAAGATCATTAAATATCCATAACCAAAATTTAGTTGACGTTTTTGAAAGATTGAGAAAGGTAAATTTACAGTTAAATCCTAATAAATGCCAATTTTTAAAAAAGGAAATTCTTTATCTAGGACACCTAGTTTCAGCCGATGGGGTGTCACCTGATCCTGAAAAAACTAAAGTTCTGGAACAGTATCCTGTTCCTCAAAATGCTGATGAAGTGAGACGGTTCGTTGCCTTCTGTAACTACTACAGAAAATTTGTGCCTTCCTTTGCTACAATAACCATGCCTTTAAATCAATTATTAACGAAAAATATACCCTTTATTTGGGATTCTCAATGTCAAGACGCATTTAATTACCTAAAGACTTCACTAATGACGTCACCAATACTTCAATATCCTGATTTTTCCGACGAAAATGAATTCATTTTACAGACAGACGCTTCTGATTTTGCTGTAGGTGCTGTTTTATGCAACAAAAATATGAAACCTGTTGCTTATACTAGCAGACCATTAAATAAAGCAGAAAAAAATTACCCAGTTATTGAGAAAGAATTGACAGCAATCGTATGGGCTGTAAAATTTTTCAGACCATATTTATTCGGAAGGACATTTACCATAATGACTGATTATAAGCCTTTAATCTACTTATTCGGTATGAAAGATCCGTCGAGTCGATTAATCAAATTCAGACTAGCACTAGAAGAGTATGATTTTAAAATAGTGTATGTGAAAGGTAGTGAGAATGTTGTGGCAGACGCCCTGTCGAGAGTGTGTATAACTTCGAATGAATTAAAGGGTATGAAAGAACAAGCTATGGCTGTAACAACTAGAGGACAAAAGAGGAGAATGGAAGATTTTAGAGAAAGGGAAGAACGGGTTTCGTCTAATAATGACGCTGATAAGCGGACTGCGCAACCGCAAGTCGTGGAATTATTAAGACAGCCACGTGACTCTATTGGATTGAGATTAATGAGAGAAGATGATATAGAGAACATTAAAAAGAAATATACGTTCATAGAAGATGAATGTTTTGTTTATGTAAAGGATAAAATGATGTTATGTGTTAACCTTAGTTTTAAAATGCGATTTTCGCGAGCCGAATTCGTAATTAAACTAAAGGAAATTTGTACAAGGATAAAAATAAATGAACTATGCATAGTAAAAGATGATAAGAATAATGAATTTATTAGAGGAATTTGTGGTGAAATTAAATCCTTGAAAGAGTGGACCGGTCCCAGAATATGTGTTTTAAGAGGTATTGAAAGAATTTATGATGATAGGGATAAACAATTTATCTTAAATGACTATCACTTACTGCCTACTAGTGGCCATGCGGGAATAACTAGAATGATAAATAACATTAAAAGAAGATACTATTGGCCAAACTTAAATGCGGATGTTAGTAAGTTTGTGGGAAAATGCAGTTTGTGCCAGAAAATGAAACATGCTAAATACACTAAACAACCAATGACGATAACTAGTACCTTTTCTGCTGCGTTTGAAAAAATATTTCTTGATTTAGTAGGACCCTTGGACAAAGACGAGTTTGGAAACTGTTATATCCTAACGCTTCAATGTGAATTGACAAAATATATAGAGGCTTATCCATTGCCAAATAAAGAAACTATTACGGTGGCCAAAGCTTTTGTTAATAACTTTATATTGAGATTTGGTATACCAAACTCCATAGCTACTGATAGGGGCACTGAATTTATTTCTGAAGTAATGGAACAAGTATGTACCTTGTTAGAAATTAAAAAGCTAACTTCGATTGCATACCACCATCAATCAATCGGTTCTCTCGAGATAGCTCATAAGCATTTAGGTGCCTTTTTAAGGACCTACGGCGTTAATACGTCATATTCATGGTCGCACTGGATACCATTCTGGTGTTTTAGTTATAATACCTGTACTAATACACAAACTAAGTATACACCTTTTGAACTTGTGTTTGGTAGACAATGTCAATTACCTAACAATTTAAAACATAATGTTGAACCTCTTTATAATACAGATAGTTATTACTGTTGGACGAACAAAATCGATTGCCTAGACATCACTAGGCGTACCCCATCCCTAATGTCATCTGACAGTAAAACTGTCATTCACTTCATTCAGAGCAATTCAGAGATAGATTCGCGCGCTCTGGCGCTCTGTGATTGTGATATTAATTTATTCGAGTAAAACTGTGTAATATCATTAAAAATGCGTTTCATTGTTATCAGATCAGAAGTGAGACCGTAATTCATAGCCCGCAGCTATTTTCCCAACGTAATTGTACAGATTTTTGTGAAAATCGTGTCAAGTTGGCGGCATCCGCAAAACCGAGTTTGGTCGTGATAAAATCATGTTAAATACCGTGTTGACATATAAATACGCGATGAATCGTTGTTTTGTAATCATATAGTAACTTTATCTAACACTTCCTATCACAATAAACGCATTTTGAGTAAATCAAAATATAAAAGTAACCTATGAAAAGTACGACGCAAAAGTTTGTATACCAAAAGTTTATAAGTACGAAAGAGGTTTTCTGTAGTTTTATCAATAGTTTTATCCCAGAGAAGGGTGTATTGAAACCCATCAGCTCCGGAAGGCACCGGACCTGGTGTAGACACGCATTTTTGACAGGTACTATTGTAGAAGTTTTAAGTTCCTAAAAAGTTATTCACAAGTGAGTGAACAGTGCCAAGGTAAGATTTGAGGTTACAGAAAATAATTGTTAGCACTGTGTTATATGTATTACAATGAGTTCTTTTCATTTCATATATCATATAAAATGTGGAAAAAAATACCAATGAGTCCTAATATATGAGGCAAGGGGGGCACAAGAGGAAATGAATTGGAACGTCAACCTACAACCTGCCACTGGTGATGAGAGATGCATGAAAATCACAGCTGTAGTGTACATGGAGCTGATATTGTACTTGCATGGTGTTAGGTTTGTGCATGAAGAGTACCTATGGTAAGTCCAACTTACAATTTTAATGTGTGGCCGATGCCAGAGGGCCAAGATTTTCCAGTCATGCCTAATTGCCATGGTTGTCATATTACAACCCACCTAATCAGCATGGAGTTTATGGGCATAACCTGCACTTAAGGAGAGGCCTTGTCCAGCAGTGGACTACAACAGCAATGGCTGATAATGTGGAGTTACGCTATGATATTATGTGAATGAAAGTGCTCATTCATAACATGCCCTGAGATGTATTTTATTGCAATTTATTTATTTTACTAATGTTTTTGTGTATAGATGTGTGCAATCAAGTTTTACTAATAATTTATATACTACTGGTGGTATTATGGAAACCAATTCATAACAGCCAGTAATGCCAAAAACTAACCAAAGCATTTTTATTACAACTGTTGCCATACATATTATTGTGTTGCGTGTGTTATGCTTCAAGTATTGTGTCATGCAAAATTCAAATTCAGTATTACCATGGAAAATAACATATTGGCATGAGATTAAGCACTTATCCCAGAAACTAAGTGGAAGATGTATATAGGATATCTATAGCTGCAACGGTTACAAGTCATATCAATGTCTGCGAGAGAGAAAGCTTGGGAACCACCGTGTGATGCAAGTATCCACATATTCAACAATGATTTGGACTTATGTTTGTTATATCAAAGTTTAGTAAAAAGTGATGAAATAAATTGATATACAGAAGTCTTACATGTGCCCAACTATTCAAAATAAAGGTAAGAAAATTGAAATCAAGTTACAGGAATGGAATTGCAACTATCAAATGAATGCATTCTGTGAACTATGAAAAGTGTGTGGTTACATTCAAGTGCTATGAAAATCAAATGAAATAATTGAATCCCAAATTGAAAATGTTATGTTCAGCTTAAAATTTATTACATTTTATGTTGGAGTAATTTGTGAGCTACTATGTCATGAAAAATCCATACTAATATTATAAATGCGAAAGTAACTCTGTCTGTCTGTCTGTCTGTCTGTCTGTCTGTCTGTCTGTCTGTCTGTCTGTCTGCTACTCTTTCACGCCAAAACTACTCAACGGATTTAAATGAAATTTGGTATACAGATTATCTAGACCCTGAGAAAGGACAAAGGCTACTTTTTATTGCGAAAAGGAGGTTGTAAGGGGTTGAAAGGGGGGTAAAAAGTTACTTTTCCACGCGGACGAAGTCGCGGGCGGCCGCTAGTATAAAATAAATGAAGTTAAGAAGTTATTTTCTTAAAGAGAAAATAAAAGTGACCTTATTACTGAAGCATAAAATTATATTTAAATGTCATATAATTATAAAGTATGAGAAAAACAAAGTGATCTAGTAATGAGATATCATATCATAAACAAAAGACAATAGTGTAGAAATACTGAGCTTATATGAAATATTTGAGATTAATGGATTGTTTGAAGAAGTGAAAATTTGGATTAATTTATGTGTGACAAAAATAAAATACTTGTTTATTTTTGAGAACATTGGAATTAATTTGATACCTTTGAGAAGACATCAACAAGTTTGATAACATTGTGATGAGGTGGTGAATAAAATTATTACCAAGTTTGTCAAAAGGTGAAATTTGCGAATCACTAAACTTTATAATGGAAAATTTACAAAAGTTCAAATACCTAAGTTAAATAAAACTTGGTGCATAAATAGTATTGACGGATAGAGTGAGGCCTACAATATTCATTTCTGGACTTTTACTTATGGCTTTATTATTGGAATTTTGGAAATAGCCTCCTCACTGTGGTAATATCAAAACAGAATGATTGAAGTAATGAAGATAATGAGATTCGGGCTGCAGAAGAACTGATTGATAAGAAGCCCCTATGCATTATTTGGACATGAGATTGCTGGTTTGATACTTGTATCATTGAGAAATATGCAAGTTGATGATAAGGATGTTCTTTAAACACCCAGACTTTACTACATGATGTTTTGTGTTTGTTATCTAAAGAAGAACTGAGGATATATTCATGGTGATCTTTAATGGGCCAGACAAGCAACTAGTAATTACTAGCACCACTAGTAATTTTCCAAACTTCAAGTGGAAATACCCAGTTTATGTTAAAATCACTATTCGAAAGTATTGTTCAGTGAAGAGAGTTTGATGATGTCACATTATGTTTCACATTAATGGGCTCATGAAGCAAGATGATGCCTTCACATTGAAATGGAAGATGTAGTATCTCATGAAAGTTTATTCAACGAAGTGGATCTAGTGACAACAGAATATTTCACCTGGTGAATTACTCATTAGTGAGTAAACATTTTTGTAATGATGGCTCTGGTGTGACGATGGTAATGAAGTACCCTTATTTCTTCACTACAATATTTAGATGTGTACAATTTAGTATGGCTGCTGCATAAAATATAACTAACGACTGCTGCATAGAACATAACTAATGGCTGACCATTTACAGCTGAGTGTTTATGTGTAACAACAAATATAATGTGAACACATGAGTTGCTGCAAATACTTTTTGAACATTATGAGTTGGTGTGTTAGTCTAACACAACAGATATGATATGAATACAACTTATATTCATGCTATAGTGAATTCCAAGCAGTTTTGAATTTCAATAAGCAAAAGTATAGTGGCCCGCCCTCACTTCGCTTCGGGACAATGGTTCCAAATTGAACCAATAGATGGCGCTGGGCGTCGATTACATTGCGCTGGTGTCTAGAGGCGCTTTTGGTTTACCTGTATGTCTTGTTGTTGCCCATAGAAATTATCTCTTTATAAGTGATATAGACATTGATTATTGGAGTACACAAATGAAAACATGGAACACTAAGTATTGGATAGAAGTTGAAGTACTTTGAAGCTATTTGTGGTCCAATATGAAGAACAGTATACCACATCGATTCTGTATATGATAATAAGACTGATTCTACTGCTAGTCTCTACTCATATGGCTTAAGACAGAATACCTAACAGTACCTTGTGTCATTTATGTTTGTGATAAAATGAGGAGACAACTGATTCTTACAAAATTACTGCTCCTCATATTGAATGAATTAAATGGTTAAAGTGTATCGTGGCAGCAGAAGACTATGAAGCTGCATAATCCAAAGTCAAGATAATACACAAGTGGACATAAGATTATACAATGCACAGATGGGAATGGTGGTGTTTTCACACAGACAAAGTGTATGCTTTAGATACATGTGCGAACAAGGTCAGTGTCAGTCATAAATATTGTTGTTGTAGAGACTGTGGAAATGCTTGTTAAAGCAGTGCTATTCTGTGCTTGAGATGAGAGAATCTCTGAGAAATACCTGCGTGTAGTGCAAGCTTCAGAGGCGACCGAATAGAACGAAGCCGATTGTTCAGTTGTACACCAGTCTAAGAGCATGTTCATGTAGACCCATTATGGAAAGAAGTTGATCCTTTCCCAATAAATTACTCAAGGACCATTGAAGCTCATCTTTCAATAGTATTGAAATGGTTGGTTCTTTTGTGACTGTATTATTGCTATGGGCTTGTGAATTTTTAAGCCATGAGTGTTTACTAGCTCTATTGTTAGAGTTTGACCAACGCAAAAAGAAGGGATGAAACACTTCTGGAATTAACTAAAATGTGATAACATCCGATGGAGACAATATCAAATATTGATGGACGTATTTATCGTCATGGGAAGAGTGTATATAATTATTATGGAGCAGGTATGTGACAAATTGGCGACCTTACAAAAGTACAATGTTCGAGAATCGTACTCGATGTATAAAGCCTGCATAGAGGATCATGCATACAAGATATGCCCGCAGTTTCCCTGTTACGACGCAGAGTGAACTGGCCCTCCTAGTAAAGGCATTTTGCGACATCTTAGAAGCAGAGGCTGGTATTGACAATACTGTAAGGCCATTGTAATGTAATACTATTACCATGGAGCACTTGTAAAATTATTTACCTTTCAGGATTTATTATACAATTGCCGTTTGCGGCCTTTGGTACTATTTACCATAAAGAGACTTGTGTTTTAGCCACACTACATGGAGCTTATGACATTGTTATCATAAAGGAATTGTATGTAATTGCCGGAAGATCTAAATTGATCTTTGGGAAAAAAGAGGAGTTATTACTCCCAGTACCATAAGGAGCTTGTGGTATGACTGCCGTGAGGGGATATAGTCATTACTGCCGAAAGAGCTATTTAACGCAATTTTTATCTCCAAAATGACATAACCTCCACACCAATAATACACACACTTACACCCAACACTTCACTTTTCATTATAAATGCGTACATAGCGTTCACACTTGCCTAAGGGGCCTACATAGTATTCACGCTTGCCTAAGGGGCGTACATAGCGTTCACACTTGCCTAAGGGGCCTACATAGCATTCACGCTTGCCTAAGGGGCGTACATAGCGTTCACACTTGCCTAAAGGGCGTATATAGCGTTCACACTTGCCTAATGGGCGTACATAGCGTTCACACTTGCCTAAGGGGCGTACATAGCGTTCACGTCTGCCTTAGGGGCCTCAACGTGTTAACAGTGCTTGCTTTTGGAGCCTTCGGACTGAGAGAATCTCGCAGAACAGCAACGCTTGCGTGAGGGGCCTACACAGCGTTCAGACAAATATGATTCCCTGTTTACAGAACCGGCAGACGTTATACCTGTCGAAGACACCTGCCTGAGGGGCCTTTGTATGTTTACAAAATTATATGACATAACGAAGGAATGCTTGCCTTCGGGGCCCTTACAGCATTCACATTCATTCCTACAACACATTGATATAACGAAGGACCTTTGCCTTCGGGGCCTCAATGACGTCCTCGCGTGCTTGCTGAAAGAGCCTTGTAGCACTTACAGAACTCAACGCCGAATGCTAACCTTCGGGGCGTTCAAAGCATTCACACAGTGCATGCTTACGGAGCCTAAGCACTAACGCCACACACCATACAGCGTTTGCCTTCGGGGCCAATATAGCGATTTACAGACTCTACATATAGTAAATATCTTATTACATTTAACGTCTTTATAGCATTACCATAGTGCCTGCTTTTGGAGCCTCGGCACAAAATTCAACCATCTGGAAACGCTTGCCGAAGGGGCCCTTATAGCGTTTGTACAGTGCCTGCTTATGGAGCCTAAGCACTTTTATTTATTCTATTCTGAAATGGGGTTGATCATAACCCTGAACAAAGAACTGGAGCTTGGAGCCGGGTCGAAAAGAGCCGGTTCGAGCGGAGCGGAGCTGGGTCGAGCGGAGCCGGGTCGAGCAGAGCAGATCCGGGTCAAGCAGAGCGCAGCCGGGTAGAGCAGAGCGGGACCAGGCTGAGCTATGCTGGAGTGGACCAGTATCCTTCGGGGACCGAAGGAATGCAGGATGGCCGAACTGTTCGAACGAACAAAATCGATTGCCTAGACATCACTAGGCGTACCCCATCCCTAATGTCATCTGACAGTAAAACTGTCATTCACTTCATTCAGAGCAATTCAGAGATAGATTCGCGCGCTCTGGTGATTGTGATATTAATTTATTCGAGTAAAACTGTTTAATATCATTTAAAATGCGTTTCATTGTTATCATTACTTAGAATTAAAATATAGGTTACAAGTAGCCTTAAGTGACGCTAGGAATAATCTGATACAGTGTAAAGAGAAGAGGAAAAATAGATATGATAGATATTGTAACCCAGTAGTCTATGATAAGAATGATTTGATTTTAGTAAAAAATGAAAGTGGTCGTAAACTGGATTGTGTTTACAATGGACCTTTTAAAGTTCTAGAGGACTGAGGCACTAATGTTAAGATTTCTAGAAATAATAAGATAGATATAGTACATAAGGACAGAACCAAAAAATTCTGTAATTGGGTATTTGACTAAATTTTTTTATGTGTTTAATCAAAAGACGCCTCAATTTAAGAAACATCGTTGAAAGAATCACTTGATTCTCATTTGAATTACCTGAGATATCACAACTTTAAGAGCACATATTTTGGGCAAGCCCAAAAACGCTCTATACAAATGGCTATTGTATTGTGACGTCACAACGCAAACTCTTGTATGCGCGTCTAGTAAATTTTGTATGGTAGCTATATCAAATGTTTCGTTTAAGTAAATGGTTTTATAATAAAAGTTGGTGGAAAATGAACGGGTAGTTCAATGATATAATTATTATTTTTTAATTTTATACTTAAAAAATGGACTTGCCTATGAAACTTTGAATGCTCACAAAACCAGCTAGACGATACATTTTTAACTGAAAATGTTGGCCATTGGTTGTTATTTACCAATATTTTAATAGAGTATCAATATTTTTTACTAAATCGAGATTAGTCAAATACCCAATTAGAAGATAAGAAATATGAATACTTAAGTAATAAAAAAAAAGTGTTATGATTGTGAGTGTGAATGTAAAACTTTTTTTTTCTCTTTCACCCCCGGAGGTGAAGTAATTGTAATAATGCTATGTACGGCGTCAGTACTGAATACACCGCTTAACAAGACATACGTTTTTAACTCAAATTACCTCCCAGTACTACAACCAGCACTGAGTAAAATTTTTGAAAAAATCATATTTGTTCAGTTGCTATCTCATTTTAAAGTTAACGACTTACTTCATAATAAGCAATTTGGGTTCACTAAAGGTAAGTCAACAACTGACGCAGGAGTTGCACTTATCAAGCACATTTTTGATGCATGGGAGAACAAACAGGATGCTATAGGTGTTTTCTGTGACCTATCGAAAGCGTTTGATTGCGTTACGCATCAAACATTGTTGTTGAAATTATCTCATTATGGTGTTTCAAACAATTCATTAAGTTTGATAAAGTCTTACCTATCAGACAGAGTTCAGAAAGTAAATGTTAATGGGACTGATTCTTCAGGCGCTGCTTTATTGATGGGAGTCCCCCAGGGTTCAATTTTGGGACCTCTACTCTTTTTAATATACATCAATGACCTTCCTTACTTTACACAAGATCTTTGTGAGATAGTTCTATTTGCTGACGATACTTCGTTGATTTTTAATATTGATCGACGAAAAGATACGTTCGACGACGTAAATGACTCCCTCTCACAAGTGCTCCATTGGTTCACCACTAACAACTTGCTTCTCAATGCTAAGAAGACCAAATGTGTAAAATTTACTATGCCCAATGTAAGGCAGGTCAACACTAACATCATCAGAATAATGAACGTATTGAGGTCATTAATTCAACTACCACCACCACCTACAAACCTTCAAGAAAAGGGCATATCTCGCTCTAAAAGGCCGGCAGCGCACCTGTGAAGCCCCTGGAGTTGCAGGTGTTCATGGGCGACGGTAATCGCTTAACATCAGGTGATCCGTATGCTCGTCTGCCCCCTATCCTATAAAAAAAAAAAAAAAAAAAAAAAAAAAAAAACTGTATTTTTGGGCTTCACTATGGATGCCAAATTGCAATGGGGTCCTCACATAGCAGCCTTGGCGGGAAGACTTAGCTCCGCCGCATATGCGGTAAAGAAGATAAGACATTTGACTGATATTGAAACCGCGAGACTGGTTTATTTTAGTTATTTTCATAGTATAATGTCATATGGTCTCTTGTTGTGGGGGTCTGCTGCAGACATACAGACTATATTTGTATTGCAGAAGAGGGCCATCCGTTTTATATACAACCTTAGACCTCGCGATTCACTTAGAGAAATGTTTAAGAACATTGACATTTTAACCGTTGCATCTCAATATATTTTAGACTGCATTTTGTACGTGCGAAAGAATATTCATCTTTTTTCAAAAAAATCTGAATGTCATGGTTTTAATACAAGAAATAAACATAGACTCGCGGTTCCAAATCTAAAACTCCAAAAGATTAGTAGTTCATTTGTAGGACTAAGTATTAAAATGTATAACAAGTTGCCACAAAATGTACTAAATGACTAATGACTTGCCAACTCATAAATTTAAAACACATGTGAAAGCCTGCTTAATAAAGAAAGGATACTATAAAATTGTAGATTATCTCAACGATAAGGATTCATGGGTATAATGATCCCCATGCCTGCACATTTGTATTTTCTTTATTATTATTATATAAATTTTAATCAATTAAGCATTGCAGCATTGAATTTAATTTTATATACAAATTGAGTACATTTACTATTAATGATTAATAATAATTGACAAGATACTATCAACCTGTTATTGTACACCACGTCCTATAGTTTATTAGTATTTAATTATGTACATACTATTTTTTGAAGATGGCGCGCACAGTGTTGCCATGGTATGGGGATTGATGTGCATGAATAAATCAGAGAAAATGTTTTTATTTTTAAATATTTAATTTTATTTTAGCATTTCTCAACTAAAGTGTATGAATGGCTACACGGTACGTGCTACTACAAGTATTCTAATCTTCAGACGAAGCCTTCGTATAAATTATGATTGAACATCACTTAAGGTAAGTTCGTTTAATCATTAATTCTTTTCGTCCAAAAACTCAAGCTAGATTGATGTTGCCAACCTCGAGACTTAACTTATACTCAAAAAGCCCGCTAGTAATGTGTGTGAAAATATTTAATAAATTACCATCTACTTTAAAACGCATACCCAATGAAAAAGAATTTTTGAAAAAGCTTAAAGATATACTTATTAAAAAATGCTATTATAAACTAGAAGAATATTTTAAAGAAAGTATATAAAACTAGAACATAAATAATTATAGTAAATGATTAAAGCATAGGATAAAAAAGTAATTTTAAATTAATAATGCAAACATAATAATAAATACGGGTGCAAGTGGTCCCGCTCAACATCTTACGGGACCAAAGTCAACCTCACCTGCACGTGGCGCACCCTGCTGCACAACGGAAGAGGCTCTGGCGTACCCCACCAACCCGCACTGGGCCAGCGTGGTGGGTGTAGGCCCAAATCCCCCCCTATGATTAGTAGGACCAACACAAGGCCCCAAGTGCCCGGCGGTACCGGAAGCCGAGCCAGCGATGACGGAAGCGGGCAAGGCGCCGGGACCAGGGGTGCTAAGAATCCCCGGGTGGCGAAAACCAACCGTCGAACAACCTTGGCCCTGGCAACCTACAACACACGCACACTGCGCACCGAACAGAAGCTGCTGGAACTGGAGGAAGAATTAAGCAGGATTCGCTGGAGTATCGTAGGTTTATCCGAAGTCCGACGACAGGGCGAGGACACGGTGATCCTTAGATCAGGGAACCTGCTGTATTTCCGGGAGGGCGAAGATCTGTCCAAAGGTGGAGTCGGGTTTATTGTCCACAAGTCTCTCGTGAACAACATTGTTCGAATCGGAAGTGTGTCGAATAGGGTGGTGTATCTTATACTCAGAATTACCAAACGGTATTCGTTGAAGGTAATACAGGTGTACGCCCCGACCTCGACGCATCCCGACGAGGAAGTGGAAGTAATGTATGAGGATATATCTCGGGCAATGCATACTTCTAGGACTCACTACAATGTCGTCATGGGAGACTTCAACGCAAGGCTAGACAAAAAGGGCGATGAGGAGTCGAAAGTGGGGCAATTTGGATCTGGGATCCGGAATTACCGTGGCCAAATGCTAGCCGAGTATATGGAGAGGGAAGGACTCTATTTTTTTTTTTTTTTTTTTTTTTATTTTAAGCGGGCGGCTATGCAGGTCTTATTCAGACCAGTATCACTGCGACCAGTTTGATCTATTGTGATCGCCGCTATGCTACATTTCAGTCTCAAATCCTACACTTTTAAGAAAGTGAATTAATTGTTTGGGACTGAGATCCTTAGCTTCATTGGGGCTTAGAATGTGCTTTCCCAGATGCATGCTACGTTTACGCATCAGTGGTCCGCATTCGGTGATTATGTGTAAAGGGGTTTCATCCGCCTCGTTACACATCCTGCAGATTCTAGTGTCGCTCAGTCCCATGGTGGCCATGTGCTTGTTAAGGCAACAGTGGCCGGTAAGAGCTCTCACTAGGATGCGCATACTGTTCCTACTTAGCCGAAGAAGCGCGACGGAGGATCCGCGGTTATAAGGCTTTATGAGTAGCTTGGAGTGGGTTAATCCTGGTGTGTTAAGCCAGGATTCGCGTGATTTGTGTGTGTAAATGTTTTCCAGTGTCAGACGGGCAAGACTTTTGGGTATGCCGCAGAATGGTTCTGGGCCGTAAAATATACCCTCTGATCATGCCCTCGCGAGCTCATCAGCAATCTCATTGCCTCCAATCCCCGCGTGACCCGGAACCCATCTAAGTGTTACTCTGTTACACTGACCTAGACGGTTTAGTCTAGTCATGCAGTCTTCTACTAGCCTGGACGTTGTAGAGTACGCCCTAAGTGCTAGTAGTGCCGCCTGACTGTCAGAGTTTATGTAGATAGATTTGTTTGTATAATTCTTTTGCAGACTGGTTTCCGCACACTCAATTATGGCGTATACCTCCGCTTGAAATATAGAGGCGAAATTGCCCATGTTTTGAGCTATTCTAATTCTGGGTTTCCCTCCATATACTCCGTATCCTACATTGGGACCCATTTTAGACCCATCAGTGTACCAGATTATACTGTCTTTTTCACAAGGTATACGCCCGTTCATCCAGTCATCTCTAGTAGGGATTTTCACAACATAAGTTTTTTGGAATTTGTATGTTGTTGTGAGCGCATCAGAAAGCATGCTCATGATTGGCGTCCCACTTCTTGAGTTGAGTAAAGATCTCAACCTCAGTGAGATTAGCTTTGTCTCGCCCTATGCGCTTATCCTGCACATGCTAGCCTCCGCCTCTTTGACGATGTGAGCGTCGAGAGGCGTCAGGTTGAGCAGTGCATTCAAAGCCGCTTTCGGCGTTGTTGACATCGCTCTGGTCGCCATAATGCAGGCAGTCCTTTGCAAGCTACCTAGTTTTTCCGCAGCCGTTTTTTGCAGGGCTTTGTTGTACCATACCACAGAAGCGTACGAGATGGTCGGCCTCACAATGGTTTGGTATAGCCATAGGACCGCCTTAGGGCTTAATCCCCAGTCGCTTCCTATCATACGGCTGCATGTGCCTAAAGCTATTTTCGCTTTTTGAATTATGTTATGGAGATGAGTATTCCACGTTAGTTTTTGATCGATTGTGACTCCCAGGTATTTAACTTCGGTGGAAAATTCTATCTCCTTTCCATTCATCCTGGGCTTGGTGAGCTTGTCAAGCTTCCTCTTCCTGGTGAAAGGTATAACTATAGTTTTATCGGCGTTTACTGACAGATTGTTCACTTCACACCAGTCACCGATGGTATCAAGAGCTCTCTGCAGCAAAGAGGATATTGTACTTTGGCAGAAGCCTCGGACCATGACTACCAGGTCGTCTGCGTATCCCTGTGTGTCTATGCTCATTCTGGCCATCTTGTAAAGTAACTGGTCGACAGCAAGAGTCCATAATAAGGGGGATAGCACTCCCCCCTGTGGGCAGCCTCTTGTTGTTAGTGCTGTGATTGAGGTTTGGAAAAGTGTTATCTTCACCTCTCGTGTAGATAGCATTGACTGTACCCATTTTATCGTGGTTGAATCTACTTGTTTCTCTGAGAGTCCCCTAACCAATAAAGATGTTGGGGTATTGTCAAATGCTCCTTCTATGTCTAGAAATGCACACAGTGCTATTTCTTTATCGTCCAGCGCCTTCTCGATTCGGTCTACTAGACTGACTAGGGCAGTCTCTGTAGATTTTCCTCTTTGATAGGCATGCTGGGAGTGGTGTATGGGTTTTGTGATTGTGTCCCTAATGTGGATATCTATTACCTTCTCCATCACTTTTAGGAGAAAGGATGATAGGCTTATTGGTCTAAAAGACTTTGGGAGAGCGTAGTCTTTTTTACCTGCCTTGGGTATATAGATAACTTTGACAGTTGTCCATCGTTCTGGGATATATCCCCAGGCAAAGCTTGCTCTGAAGATTTTTACCAGAAATGGAGTGAGTATTTCAACTCCCTCCTTGAGTTGGGCAGGGAAGATTCCATCATCCCCGCTGGCCTTAAATGGCTTGAAGGAGTTTGCAGCCCACTGCACTTTGTCGGGTCTTATCACTATTGCAGCCCTTCGCCACTCCTCCGGAGAGGGTTTATGCGGAGGGCAGTTATTGTGATATCTCCCTCTGGGGAGGGTGATTGACCCAGGAAAGTGAGTGGCTGTTAAAAGCTCCAGAGTTTCTGTTTCACTCGTGGTGAACGTTCCGTCGGGCCTTTTCAGGAGCCCAACTTGATTAGTTTCGGTCTTAGAGAGCATTTTATGGAGTCTGGCAGGTCGAGGAAGACTCTCCACATCCTCACATAGCTTCTTCCATGATGCTCTCTTAGCCTTCCTAATCTCCTTGTTATAATTGGTTAGAGCCTGTGTGTATGTGTCCCAATCACCAGACGATTTGGCCCTATTGAATAATCGCCTTGTTTGTTCCCTAAGCCTATTCAGCTTAGCGTTCCACCAAGGTACCTGCCTAGTTGATTTCTTGGTCTTTTCGGGGCAACTGTCGTTGTAGGCTGTGGTTATTCCTACGGTGACAGTCTCCACCGCAAGTTCTAGTCCATCAATAGACCTGATGCACTTAGGAAACGCTTCTAGGTTTGTTTTGAGATTGGCCCTATATTTGTTCCAATCGGTGGCCCTAGGATCCCTAAATATTTCTGTTTGAGTGGATAGTTTACTTTTTATGTCAAACAAAATGTGTCTGTGATCCGACATTGAGTTTTCGCTACTAACCTGCCAGTTTGTTATGTGCCTCGCTAGATTTTTTGTTGCGAATGTTATGTCTAAAACTTCTTGTCTAACACGCGTTACAAAGGTCGGTGTACATCCTAAGTTAAGAGTGGTTAGGCAGTTGGTGACGAGAAAGTCGTAAAGTAACTCACCCCTCTCGTTGATGTCGGTGCTGCCCCATGTGGTGTGGTGAGCGTTTGCGTCACAGCCCACAAGCAGCTCCGCGTTGTGTTTTTTAGCGTAGGCCACAACGCGCTCGAGGTCTTCAGTGGGGTTGGTCTTGTCACCAGGGAGGTAGGCTGAGCAAACAATTAGCCTTGGTCCCTTCCATCCCCTAAGATTGAGATACCCAGCTACCAGGTCATCATTACAGAGCCATGGAATAGGTAAAATGTTAGTATTCTTTTTATAAACTATATATGCTCTGGGTCTGATGCCATTGGTATTAAAAATGATCTTACCTATTGACGACAGGCCCAGAATTTGGCCGTGGGAAATCCACGGCTCCTGAATGAGAGCGAGGTCGATGTTAGTCCTGGCAAAGCAACACTCCACCACGGCGGACGCAGCCGTAGCATGGTGGAGGTTGCCTTGCAGGACCCTCGCTCCACATTCGTGGGGAGCCATTTTACTGGCTGCCCCTTGGGGGGAATTTAGGGAGCTTTTTAGCTAGCTGAGGACGAGGACGTCCTCTGCCAGCAATGGCCCCTCTGGCTTCCCCTCCAAAAGTACCCCTCGAAGCGCCCCCCCCTCTGGGCTTGGTGGACAGTAGCGGAGGCCGTTGACGTGAGGCCCCTGTAGAGGTCCTCGGTGTCTCTTGCACCGCCACAGTCGCCCTTTGCCCGCTCGATGTCGAGGGTTCTGGGGTCGTAATTTGTTGGGGTTGGGGTTTATTTATTTTATTTTATTTATTTTATTTTTATTACAAAAACCACAGCTCTTAGTGCTAGTTACATACAAACTTGGTTAACTTAAACCTACAGCCAATAATGGTTTTACATTTTATAAATGTTACATTTTATTTTATTCGGCAAACATAAAAGTAGAAGTAAAACAAATCTAAAGTGTGTCATCATAAATGGGAGGTTATGTAAAGTGTGAATGTTGTTAGTGCGTGTGTTGTGTATGTGTGTGGGTGTGAGTGTGTGTGTGTGTATGAAAGAAAAAGAGCGAGTGTGTGCGTGTGTGTGGTGCATGCATAGTAGTAATTCTGTAGTTGCTGCGATACTCATTCAAAAACGAATATTTTTAAAATACTTAATGTTATGTAGTTTTTACCTCAGCCAGAACTTCAAAGACATCCTTTTTAAAGATACCTTTTGAAGTGTTAAAAATGTCAATATTACTAAATGTATTATTATAAGTCCTATGAAGGCGATTAATAATTGAATTTTGGGCATAATTTGTTATCGTATGCGAGACAGCGAATAACTTGGTTTGTCTCGTCCGTCTAACGGGTGCACAGAACCTTAACAATTTAGCTGACAACTCGGGACAGTCTATATGACCTGTACACATACCGTGCAAGAACGACATGTCAGCCAATATTCGCCGCTTTTCTAGACTTAACAATTTATGATGACAACAGGATTTCTTATAATCTGTGTCCGAATAATAGGCACGAAAGTTCAGATGCTTAATGAATTTCAGCTGTAGGGCCTCCAACTTTTGGATGTACGTAATATACTGAGGGTTCCATATTGTACTGCAATATTCAAGAATACTCCTGACATACGAGCAATACAATATTTTAATGCAGCTTAAGTCAGAGAACGGACGACTTACTCTTAGTATAAATCCCAGGCTTTTGTAAGCTTTATTTATTATCATTTCTGTGTGTTCCGAGAAAGTCAATTTGCTATCTATCTGAACTCCAAGATCCCTTACACTAGTAGTTCTATTAATTTTGGTATTATTTATAGAGTACTCATAATCGACTGGTTTCTTTTTTCGAGTAAAAGAAATAAAGGAACATTTGTTTACGTTTATATCGATTCTGTTTTCAGCATAATATTCACCCAATCGAGTCAGATCTTCTTGGAGTATAGAGCAATCTGTTTCACTTCTAATCTTCATGTATACCTTTGTATCATCGGCGTACATGAGATACCTAGCATGCTTAAAACAATCACCCACATCGTACAAGTAGGATGCATAGAGCAAAGGCCCAAGAATGGATCCTTGTGGGACTCCGGAAGGTATCTCGACAAAGTTAGAACAGAAGCCCCCCACAACTACAGCCTGACTCCGATTACGCACGTAGGATTCCATCCACCTTAGCAGACTACCACGGATACCAAGTTCATATAGCTTACGCAGGAGAATGATGTGATCCACACGGTCGAAAGCTTTTTTTTAGGGTCAGGATCTCCCTTGAACTTAAAAAGGAAGGACTCTATATGATGAACTCCTTCCTCAGAAAACGGCTGCATCGTAAATGGACCTGGGAAAGTCCGGACGGCGTTACAAAAAATGAGATAGACTTCATCATGTCGACTAAGACCCGGATATTCAATGATGTCTCAATGATCAATTCGGTAAACATTGGGAGCGATCACCGAATGGTAAGAGGCACATTGAACCTCAATGTTAAATCCGAAAGGTATCGACTGATGAAATCTACGCTCCGCCCTGTAGCCATCCAGATTCAAAACCCCGAGAGCTTTCAACTCGAACTACAAAATCGCTTCGATTGCTTGGAGAGCTGCGTAGAGGTGGACAAATATAATGACAGGCTCGTGGAAGCTGTCCTTACGGCGGGTGCAAAGGTCTTCAGACCCAGCCGTACAAAAAAAGTGAGTAAAATTTCGGAACCAACTTTGAAACTCATGGAAGAAAGACGGAAAATGGTTCTGCAAACTTCTGAAGAAGCTCGTCGACGACGGCAGCTCAGCAAGCGTATCTCTAAGTGCCTATCTCGCGACATACGCCAATTTAATACGGAACGTGTTAAAGAAGCTATTGAGCGGAACAAAGGTTCCAAAGTGTTCGCCAGAGATTTGGCTATTGGAGAGAGCTTGCTGACTAAGCTGAAAACAGAAGATGGCAGGATCGTCACGTCACGCCATGAGCTCTTGGCCGAGATTGAAAACTTTTATGGACAGCTTTACGAGACATCATGCACACCTGTCTCCCAAGCCGTTGATAAAAGAGCCAAATTAACCCGGCACTACAGAAGATATCCCGGACGTCAGCCTGTACGAGATTAGCATAGCTCTCAAACAGCTTAAGAACGGCAAGGCACCGGGTGATGACGGAGTCACAGCGGAGCTTCTGAAGGCAGGTGGACGAACGGTCCTGAAAGCCCTTCAGAAGCTATTTAACTTCGTCATCATCGAGGGAAAGACGCCCAAAGCGTGGCATACTGGCGTGGTGAGGCTTTTCTTCAAGAAGGGAGATAAATCCCAATTGAAGAACTACAGGCCTATCACACTGCTGAGTCACATATACAAGCTGTTTTCGAGAGTTATGACGAACCGTCTCGCACGTAGGTTGGACGACTTTCAGCCTCCCGAACAAGCCGGATTCCGCAAAGGCTTTAGCACCATAGACCACATTCATACGCTGCGGCAGGTTGTACAGAAGACCGAGGAGTACAATCTGCCATTGTGCTTAGCGTTTATGGACTATGAGAAAGCTTTTGATTCTGTCGAGATTTGGGCCGTGCTACAGTCTCTCCAAAGGTGCCGAATTGACTACCGGTACATACAAGTGTTGCAGTCCCTGTACGCAAACGCCTCCATGTCAGTCCGTCTTCAGAACCAGAAGTCTAGGCCTATACCACTCCAGCGAGGTGTGAGACAGGGTGACGTCATATCGCCGAAACTGTTCACAACTTTGTTGGAGGACGTTTTTAAGCTTCTGGAATGGGATGGACTTGGCATCAATATAAATGGCGAGTACATGACGCACCTTCGATTTGCCGATGATATCGTAGTCATGGCTGAGACGTTGGAAGACCTAAGCAGAATGCTCGACGACCTCAGTAGAGTCTCTCAACAAGTGGGTCTCAAAATGAACATGGACAAGACGAAACTCATGTTGAACTCTCATGTCGTACCCACTCCTGTAAAAGTTGGAAGCTCTACACTGGAAGTTGTAGACGAATATATAACATCATCGACCGGTTCAAGGAATGCAGTGAGGAGTACACCCAGGGCCTCAATCGTATGTCAGTCCTGGAGCACGAGTTACAAGAGGCCCACCATACCATAAGCCACCTCCAATCCGAAAAACTGGACATTTCCACTTCCCAGACCCAATGTCTCTTTGATGAGTTAGTAGGTAATGCGCCCAGCCATTTGTCTGCTTCGGGTAACAGTGATCCCTTTACCATCGATCTTACTTGTGATGACACCTTAAAATCCAATAATAAAGGGAGACTAGGTACCTGCAGCAGAAATAAATTAAAAAAATATGTTAGAATAAATAGGTATATTAAAAAGACCCAGAAATTAGTTAAGAAACAAAAATGCATTTTTAATAATGTGAAATGTATTAAGCAAAGAAGACAACTAGGTGATGAATTAGATATGTATGCGTTATTGATAGAAAATAATATGATAAATCATGAAAATAACATTAAAAAATTTCAATCTGAAATACTAAAGCTTGAGGAGTCATTGATAAACATGACTCATAAGTATAATTCAACTAAAAATGAGTATGGGGAGCTGATGCTTGCAATGCAGGACCTTTTAAACCCCTCCAATGAAGATAGTGCAATGCCAAGCGGTACTCCATTCAAGGATCAGTCCTCCACTACCCATAGTACATATGATAGCCATAAGTTCACAAATTGTAATCTCAATAGTTCCGCACCCAAAAGCATGACCAATATACCCCCTGTAAACGGTAATATTGTTATGTATAGTGACGAGTTGGGAAAAGATATGGGACACCTTCTTACTACCAATGGACAATCTTTGATCAATCATTGTATACCGGGTGCCACACTTTCCGATGAAACCACATTAATAATTATGGTGGGAAATAGAGGAAGTGTAAATAAAAATATTTTATCCAACTACCTTGATTCTTTTACTAGGTTAAATGTTAAGCAAATTGTAATATTTACACTTTCCTATAGTAACAGCTTGCCACAAGTGGAAAATAATCATAGGTATAATATAAACATGACATTACATACTTTGACATATAATGTAAATAAAATTCATGTTATTGACATAAATAATTATATGTATGAAAGAATTATTCCTCTATACATGATCTAAAAAAAAGTCCGCGACGGCATATGTCTATCTTTTAAGGTTTAGTCACAATGACCGTTTTTATGGTACCAAATTTGGTCGAAATAATTTGTTTAAGTTGTATCAACATAATAATATTAAGGGGGTTGTAAGGGGTTAAAAGGGGGGTAAGAAGTTACTTTTCCACGCGGACGAAGTCGCGGGCGGCCGCTAGTTTATCATAATGAACTGACATACCAAGACACTGTCTAATTTGACCCAGGTCTTTAATTTTAAACTGAGATTCCAAATTATACTTTAAATTATTCATTTCATCACTACTCATACAGTCAGTTGACGCGAGCGCCGCTGTTCGGTCGTGTCATGCGAGATATCGAGTGCGCTGATGACGCGATGGCTACCAAAGTTGTGAAGTGTACCAACTGTAACATAGTGATCAACGAAGTGCTTGCATACATATCCAATACAATTGATGTGGTTGATAATGTGAGCCTAAGTAGAATATGCATTAGTGGTTTTTCTGAAAGTGAAATCCTAGAAGCCAAAAATCTACTTTTCGATTCGTTATCAAAAGAAAATCAGAAGAAAAAACGAAGGCGCAAAGGAAAGTCGCTCCGAGACATCGATGATATCATTTCCATCATAAAAGAAAGTGACCCAGACGAAATTCCTATATTTGTCGCGAGAGATTTACATAGACTACCCCCGGTTTCGTTTGACCACGTAGATGTAACCCGATTACTCAAAGATATTGTAAGGGTGCAAAATGAAGTTAAATTGATTAAGGATCAATATGCTACTAAAAATCAAGTAAATGAGCTGAAATGTGATTTAGATTCTTTGAAAAATTCTTCGATTGTGAATAATTTCAACGGAAAAGTAAACACAAAAAGAGGCGGCGGTTTAATGCATAGTTTTTCGTATGACAGTGGTCCCATGGGATTGCCCCCACTACATAAAGACAGTGATTTATCTCCTACACACACGGCTTCCCCTGAGACGGCCCTGGAATATCAAAGTATTGCCGAATGTAATCCGTTAGACAAGAGCAGTACAACGTTAACTATACCGATTGAAAATCAAACCGCTGCTAGTTCAAACGCGAAAGGTCTGTTAGCCGAGTGCGAACAAGCAACCGGTTTGCCGAGTACTTTGGAGTGCGGTCGCAGCGGCCAAGTGATGACTCACGCGCAACCGCCAGCGGCGGGGTCGGGGAGCCGTGGGCGCACAGCTGATAACGACACAGCTGAGTTGTCAAAGCCGTTTCTGGCGGATATAGTACAAGGAGGTGTATGGAAAAAAGAAGAACCAAATGAAGGATGGATTAAAGTTCAGAGGCACAGATTGAGGAACCGTTTTGCCGGCCATAGGGGCACGGCAACCACGGAACCCGGCGAGAAATTTAAAGCAGCCGATACAAAAACCCCTCTTTATATTTATAATGTCTCAAAGGAGGTATCTGTGAGCGACATAATTAAATACATCGAGAGCAAGACTAATATAAAAGTGTCCCTGGAGAAAATCAACATGAAAGCCTCCAAAGAATATGATGCTTATAAGATCTTCGTACCGAAACTGCAATCGGAAATGTTTTTGAAAGAGGATTTCTGGCCGAACGGAATAGCGTATCGTCGTTTTATCCATTTCAGTCATAAACCAGGCCACAAAAGTGGAAATGTTGGGAAAAATAATAATCTAGAATATGAATAGTACGCACACAGCTAATTTTATCACCTACAATTGTAAGAATGTTGTTAGGTCTATCGACTGTGTAAGGAAGTTATGTCATAGGGGTGACATAATTGCACTACAGGAGACGTGGCTTCTGCCACATGATATCTCATCTCTGGGAGACATAGATGAAAACTTCGCTTTCACAGGCGTGTCGGCAGTGGACACCTCGGCCGGCGTACTGCGCGGGAGACCGCACGGTGGAGTGGCGCTCTTATGGAGGAAAGCGGTTTTTACCTCTGTGTCAGTGATTTCGTGTAAAAGTGTTCGCCTTGTCGCTATCAAGGTGGTCGTCAAGGAAAGGTCATTTTTAGTTTTTTCAGCGTACATGCCTGTGAATTCTTTAGATAATTTGCCATTTTTCACCGAGTGCCTAAGTGAGATTAGTGCAATAATTGAAAATAATAATGTGGACACCGTATACATTCTTGGGGACTTCAATGCATACCCAGGTGAGCTGTTTGCCTCTGAATTATTGAACTTCTGTAGGGAGCAAACGTGGTCGTGTGTTGATTTAGAATTAATGCCGTCGAATACATATACATTCGTAAGTGACGCTCACGGTAGCCGGCGGTGGCTTGACCACTGTGTTGTGACGAAAGCTGCGAAAGGTACTGTAATTAGTGCGACTGTGATTCATGACGCGTTTTGGTCGGATCATTACCCCTTTTTACTGGAATGCAATATAGATGTGATTAGACCTAAAGTTAAATTGGCGAATCCCTACCGAAATGGTGTAATCTGGGGTGAAAGAAATATCTCTCAAATTGATAAATATAAAGCTTTTTGTAATAGTAGACTGAGAGAGTTACATTTTCCCTCAGAGTGTACCAACTGTGCGGATAACATTTGTATTGATAAAAAGCATTTTTGTATAATAGATAAGTTATATAAAGACATTATTGATATACTTTGCGAGGGTGCAGTGTCTTGCTGTAATGACCCAAAGAGGAAAAACCGTAAGCAGGTTATCGGATGGAATAGGCACGTTAGGGACGCTCACGGGAATACTCGCCGCTGTCTTCAAATATGGCAACTTTATGGAAATCCTGCTACTGGGCCCATTTACGAAGACATGGTCGAGTTCAGGAGAGTTTTTAAGTCTAAACTGAGATGGTGCCAAAATAATCAGCAGCAAATTAAAATGGACTTAATAGCACAGCACCATTCCAGCAAGGATTTTAGACAATTCTGGAAGTCAACTAATAAATTAAACCCAAAGCCGAGCCTTCCCGTGAGCGTGGCGGGCTTCGACAATCCTGTTGATATAGCCGAGGCGTTCAGGGACAGTTTTAAGGTGAACTCACCACTCGGACCTGCGGCTAGGACGCTCGACGACGCCAGGTGTACATCAAACCACCTTGTTGTTAGATTTACCGCTAAAGATGTCGCGCGTGTATTAAAGGATATGGTTTGTGGCAAGTCTCCGGGGCATGACAATCTGAGCGTCGAGCATCTACGCTATGCAGGAGTCCACTTACCGAGAGTGCTATCCCTACTTTTCAATTTATGCATGAACCATTCCTACCTGCCTAAAGATCTTATGCGCACAATAGTAGTACCTGTGATCAAAAACAAAACGGGTGATGTTTCGGACTTGTCAAATTACAGGCCAATATCACTAGCAACAGTGGTGGCAAAAGTGTTTGACCGCTTGCTTGATCAACAGCTGGCCAGACACATTCACCTTAATGATGCTCAGTTTGGTTTCCGTCCAGATCTGTCTACGGAAAGTGCTGTGCTGTCTCTCAAGCAGGTGGTCAGATACTATACAGCTAGGAAAACACCAGTGTACGCTTGTTTTCTAGACTTGTCCAAGGCATTTGACCTAGTTTCTTATAATGTTCTTTGGGAAAAGCTGAAAAGTGAGACAAGTGTACCTTGTGAAGTAGTGTCTTTGTTCCGTTACTGGTACAGCCATCAAAAAAACAGTGTGAGGTGGGCTGGTGCTTACTCGGATGTGTATGGGTTGGAGTGTGGAGTGAGGCAGGGAGGGCTGACGTCTCCTCGACTCTTTAACCTCTACATAAACCGACTGATCGGGGAGCTCACCAGCACCAATGTCGGCTGTAGTATTGACGGCGTATCAGTCAATAATATCAGTTACGCGGATGACATGGTGCTGCTGAGCCCCACGATAGGTGCATTGCGTAAATTATTACGTATTTGTGAGTCCTATGCCGTAACCCATGGACTCAGGTACAACGTGATTAAGAGTGAGTTTATGGTATTTAAAGCGGGTACAAAGGGTCCTCAATCGGTGCCTCCTTTAACTTTAAATGGTTCTCCTCTTAACCGTGTATCACACTTTAAATATCTGGGGCACTGGGTTACGGAGGACCTGTCTGATAATATGGACATTGAGAGGGAGCGCAGGGCGCTAGCCGTCCGCTGCAATATGGTAGCCCGTAGGTTCGCTCGCTGTACTTGGCATGTTAAAAATACCCTTTTCAAGGCGTATTGCCAGTCTTTTTATACGAGTAGCTTATGGGTGGACTATACGCAGCGGGCGTATGGAGCGTTGCGAGTCCAATATAATAATGGGTTTAGGATGCTGATGGGACTTTCACGTTTTTGTAGCGCGTCTGGCATGTTTGCCGAGGCATATACTGATGGCTTTCACGCCATCATAAGGAAGCGGTCCGCGTCGCTTTTACATCGCTATCGTGAGAGCACCAACACCATCCTTAAAACTCTAGTAGACAGGTGGGACTCGCCATTGCTGCAGCACTGGATTCGTCTCCAAACGCTTTTAAGATAGGCGCAAGGTGTTGCGGCGGGGGAGGGTTCTACTGTCGTAATGCACACTTTTTTATTTTTGTTACTAACCAAATAAATATTTTTGTGTTTACTAATCAATATGGGCCTGTAACTTTACTTTGTTGCCTGAAATAAATAAATTATTATTATTATTATTACTACTATTTGAAAACACAAAAAAATCATCTACGTATACCTGATGCAATTATAGTCATACTTCTACCATCCTTTTTAGTATACAAACAAGGTTCATATTTCGATTTTGAATAACCATTTTCAGTCAAGCACATATCTACTTTATTATACCACATTCTTGATGATTGCTTCAATCCATAAATGGCCTTTTTCAATTTCAAAACTTTGTCTGAATCTGGGCAGTTAAACCCTTCAGGCATTTGCATATAAATATTTTCATTTAAATCACCATTCAAGAATGCAGTACACATATTTAAATGTGTTATGTCTAGTCCAAGTTTTACAGAAATAGCAAGCAATAATCTGAGAGAACTGTATCTTACTACAGGCGAGAAAGTCTCAGTATAGTCAACGCCAGGTTGCTGGGTAAACCCTTTAGCCACTAACCTTGCACGGTAACGGACTTTACCACTACACTCAAGCGTTTTCTTAAGTACTCATTTACACTGCACAATAGTAGAGTTATCAGGAACATTGACTATCTCCCAGGCACCACTTTGCTCGAAGCACTCCAGCTCCTCCTGTACTGCCTGCAGCCACTGGTCTCTCTCAGGCCCTTTCAGTGCTTGCTTGAGTGTGAGACCTGTTCCAGTATCCATTTCTGCATAGCAGAGACCACCAAAACCAAATCTGTCTGGTGCACGACGTTCTCTGACAGGTCTATCAGGCTTATAACTACTACTCTGTGTGTCTACACAATCTTCATAATCACTTGGTACATAATCTGAAAACTCTGTAGATGTATCCTCCTTTGCTTCTTCTATCAATGTACAATCTGAGTCCCCCACTGAATCCTGCAGAATCTGGGTGTCTCCTGATGTTTTTTATCCATCTCAGACTCATTTTTATTCTCTTCAGACGTAATATCCATCATAGCCAACTGTTTCTCCATGATAATTACATCTCTACTTGTGAAAATTCTTTTCTCTTTTGGATTATACAATCTGTAGCCTTTAATATTGTCAGGATAGCTTAATAGGAGAATCCAAACTCTGATATTGTTAACCAACTTTTGTCTAATAATAAACATTTTTCATTTTTCATTTTCATTTTCATATCCAAGTAGTATACATTCAATGGATTTTCTGTCCCATTTGGACCTTTTGTTGACATGGACCATGATAGGGGATCCAAAAATCCTTACGTTGCTCAGATCTGGCTTAACACCTGTCCATAATTCATATGGTGTTTTGCCATCTAAAACTGAAGAAACAATCCGGTTATGTAAGTATACAGCCGTATTGCAAGCCTCCGCCCAGAACTTCTTGTCCAGATCAGCGTCATAAAGCATGCACCTAGCCTTTTCAATAACCGTTCTATTCATTCTTTCACATAATCCGTTTTGTTGAGGTGTATAAAGGTTGGATTTTTGGTGCACTATTCCGAATTTCTTCAAGTAATCATCAAACGCTGTATTACAAAATTCCTTCCCGTTGTCAGTTCTGAAGGTTTTCACTTTTCTATTAGTTTGGTTTTCTGTCAATGCCTTGAATTCCTTAAAGTATTTCAACGCTTCATTCTTATGTTTTAGAAAGTAAATGAAGGTCATCCGGCTGAAGTCATCGACAAACAATAGAAAGTAGGATGCGCCTTCCAGTGAAGTTGCCTCCATTGGCCCACAAAGGTCACTATGTACAACATTTAGCAATTCTGTACTCCTTGTGTCACTACTTGTAAAAGGTAATCTGCACTGCTTATCTTCACAGCATATCTTACAGGTTGATTGACTTATGGTGGAATTCTCATCATAACTCATTCCCTCAACTGCATTTTTGGTTTTCCTTAAACTATCACTGTTCAGGTGGCCTAATCTGCGATGCCAAGTAAGATTCGAAGTAGTCACTGCAGCAACCAAACATTCTTTTAGATTCAGTTTATAAACACCATTTGTCAACGAAGCAGTAGCAACCAGTTCACGTTTTCTATTGTAAATATGACAACTGTCTTCCGTAAAATGCACCTTGTAGCCATTTTGAATCTGCTTACTGATATGAGGTTAGTTGTCAATTTTGGTACACAGTAAACATCTTCAATGTTTATTTCAAATCCACTGCCTTTAACTGAGGTTACAATCTTAACATCGCCAGCACACGTAACGGAAACAGTTCTTGATTTGCAACCACTATTTTTTGTTGAACTTTCCGATATCTACTAGTGATCCAATCTGCATTGGCAGTTAAATGCACACTAGCACCGGAATCAATATACCAGTCCGTTTTGTTGAAACTGCCGCTTAAGAATATAGCTGAGAACGCATTAGTCTGCTTACGGTCTGCATTTTTGTTGAAATTATTCTTAGGATTATTCGGGCACTGTGATCGATAATGTCCAGTTTGTTTACATCGATAGCATCTGACACTGACAGTTTTCGAGTTGACATTTTCACTTTGATATTTGACGCCATCTTTGCCAGTGCTGCCACTCATAGGCGCACTTGATTTCGACTTGTTCTGTTGGTATTTCCTTGACACTGCGAGCGCGCCCTCCACATTGTCTATACTTCCGGTTTCCGTGTCTAGAAGCTTGCTTTTAATGGCGTCCGCTGTCACTTGAATGCCCGAATGCTCTATCGCCATAATCATGGGAGAGAACTTCTCTGGTAATCCAGCTAGTAGCAGCGAACCAATCCATTCGTCGATTATTGCAAATCCTGTTCCACATAGTTTCTGACCCGTCTCTATTATTTGCGTTACATAAGAGGTCATGGAACTGCAATTCTCCAGTCGAATAGATATAAAATTTCGTAAGAGACTGAACCTTCTAGTAAACCCAGAATCGTCGAAGAGCGACTTGAGTTTTTCCCAAAGCTCCTTTGTAGTTTTAACGGTCTTGATATGAACATATAACGATGAGTCTATAGTGAGTACAAGCTTCGCCTTTATCTTCGCGTCGTCTGCAGCTGATACAACAACTTCTGTACCACTTTCATCCCGTTCGGTCTTGATACACTTCATCATCCCTTCGAGTATTAAAACCTGCTGCGAACACCCATTCGTCATAGTTCTCACGACCACGCAACTTCGGCACGTTTATAATGTAATTGGCCGCCATTACGACAAAGCGAACGAACCGAGCACCGGCACCCACGTAGCACAATACGCTTGTACAGTTTTACGCGGAAACTGGCCGAACCAATTCGGAAATATCGATAACGATCGAACTATAACAAATTACTTTCACAATTGGCCGCTCAGAATAAAAGTCTGGAAGGCAATCGCGCTAATAAAAATCGTATGAAACGAAAGTGAACTTAAGTTGGACTACAGCTATTTCCACGTTTCGTATCGCGCTAACGTTTTAGCTGCGTTTAGAGTCGCAACTGAATTGCAATCGAAACGTAACCGCTGTCAAAAAAGAAAGTTGAAGTGACGCTACTTTTCCAAGAACTTTTGTGCAGTGCTTTTGTGTTGTTTGGATTAAATCTTCAATTTTTTCCAAAGAAAAATGAATCACACCTATATTGATTTGTTGGAGAAGGCTCACGATTTCGATGTGGGCTCAAACAAGAAGGAAGAATTTGTGCGAAAGGTTGCAAAGTTTTGCCTTTAATAATATGACTGGTCGACAATTTGTGAAACGTTATAGACTGTCGAAAGACCTAACCAGGGGTTTAATTGAGGAACTGACTCCTCACATGCCACCCTCACTACGATCTGATGCGTTGGACGTGGAAACTAAGGTAATTATACATTAGTAGTGATAGATACTTTGTCAAAGTATGTATGGACAAGTTCCCTAAAATCGAAAGAAAAAAACTGTGTTGTTAACGCTATGCACCAGATATTCAAAGATTCATCTAGAAAACCTAAATATTTGCAAACAGATCTGGGCAAAGAGTTTTATAATGATATCTTCGGTCAATTGTTAAAAAAATATAATGTGAACCATTATTCTACTTATTCCGTGAAAAAAGCTTCTATTGTAGAGCGAGTCATACGCACTCTAAAATCACACATTTTCAAACTTTTTATTTTATACGGCTGCTATCGATGGGTGGGTAAATTATTAAATACTGTGGTAGACAACTATAACAGCATTATTCATCGCATAACAAAATTTAAGCCTAAAGATGTTAATAAGACAAATGAAAAGGTTGTATTGTGTAATATTGGTAAAGCGTATAGAAACCAAAAACACTTGAAGCCTAAATTTCAAGTTGGTGATCATGTACGTATTAGCAAATTTAAAGGAGACTTTTACAAAGGTTATACTCCCAACTGGTCAACGGAAATATTTACAGTAGTAAAGGTAAATGATACAAACCCACCAACATATCATTTGGAAGATAAGCATAAGCAGGTTATATTAGGGACTTTTTATGAGTACGAATTACAAAAAACGAAGTATCCTGACATTTACCTTATCGAGAAGATTATTAAAAGAAAAGGTAATAAATATTTTGTGAAATGGCTAGGCCTCAGCAATGAAGAAAATAGTTGGATAGATAAGAATGAGATTGTTTTATAATACATATAAATATAATTTTAATCCAAATCCATTCATTCTAAGCATATCAATGAAGGAGGGAAGTGGTATTATAGACAGTGTAATTAACCATTTACCGTTCAAGCTACATTTACCTGGATATCAATTTTGTGGTCCTGGAACAAAGCTACAGAAACGTTTGAAAAGGGGAGACAGAGGTATAAATAAGTTAGACAAAGCTTGTATGTATCACGATATTGCTTACAACGACCACGATTTAAACGTTCGACGAAAGGCTGATAAAGAACTTATGAATATGGCTAAGAAAAGATTGAACGCTAAAGATGCTAAGAGGGGTGAAAAAGTTGCATCATGGATAGTCAAAAATGCTATGAAAGCTAAACTCAAGACTGGTGCGGGTGCTCGTTCATTTATGGCAGCTGTGAAGAAAATTAAATCTCAACTTAAAAAGTTAAAAACCAAAGGCACTCACACTGCTATCAAATACGCATGCGCAGCAGCAAAAAAATCTTCAAAAATAAAAAAGGAACCAAGTTGCCGCGATGTATTCCTCTGCCAAAATGTGGAGGACTATTACCTTTAATCCCAATCTTCGCAGGCTTGTCGGCTTTGGGTTCTTTGGCAGGTGGAGCAGCCGGTATAGCAAAAGCAGTGAATGACTCCAAAGCAGCTCAGAAAAGTCTTCAAGAGTCTGAACGTCATAACAGAACAATGGAAGCAGTAGCTCTTGGCAAAGGATTGTACATCAAACCTCATAAAAAGGGTGCTGGTTTATACTTAAACCCTTCAAAAAACTAGTTAAACGGCTGCCTAGACGTGCACTAACAGATTTAGATATAGTGGATCATGCTACTGACATTCCATATTTTCGGGGAGTATTTATGAGAGATACACTTCCATTAAAGCCAAGAAAAATAGAATGTGCGGTCCTTAATTTGGATAGCTCTGATAGTCCAGGAACACACTGGGTAGCCTACGTCAAACATAACAATTACTGTGAATACTTTGACAGTTTTGGCGACTTAAAGCCTCCATTAGAATTAAGAAATTATTTAAGAAACATGACAATTAGTTATAATATTGTACGGTATCAAAAGTTTGGTACTATAAATTGTGGTCATCTCTGTTTAAATTTTTTAAAAAACTATTGGAAAAAACATTTAAATAAAGGATAAAATAAAGAATCGTGTTCAGTATAAACATGTCTTTCACTGTGTCGATAACTGGTAGAGACGCATGTTCAACAACAAACTACTCTCCTACATTAGAATTAAGTGAGGAGTATGAGTGCGGTCTTCTGTATTTTTCTACATTCAACTCTATTCCCAATATAGATGAAAGAAACAATAAATTTTACTATGGAAACGATGAAGTGATAAAAATACCTGAAGGATCGTATGAATTACAAGATATTTGTGATTATCTTCAGAGCAACATAAAAAATGCTGTATTGAAGTTAACTGCCAACAACAATACTTTAAAAACATGTATTTATTGTTCGGAAGATGTTTAATTCCATGAAACAGATTCGATTGGTAAGATTTTGGGTTTTGGTCTTGAAACTGTAAAAGCTAATATAAAACTGAATCTCAGTATCCTGTCAACATTTTACCAACAACCATAGTACGCATCGAATGTGACATTGTGAGCGGATCATTTGTGAACGGAGAAGCAAGTCATATAATTTATGAATTTGTGCCGAACGTACCACCTGGTTATCGAATAATAGAAACACCTAAAAACTTAATCTACTTTCCTGTCAATCAGAGTTCAATAAGTTCTATAAATATCCGATTGTTAGATGAAGAAAATAAATAAATTAATTTACGTGGTGAAGAGATCCAGCTGTATTTACACTTTAGGAAAAAATGTTAAATTTCAATAAAAACCCTGCTACCTCTCGAAATCAAATTAGTTCGAGGAGAACATCGCATAAAAGAACACCACATTACACTAAGAAGAAGAAGCTGACCAAAAAAAATAAGGCATTTTTAAAGATACTTGGATTGACAAAATGAACGTTTTAAATATCGCTCAATCTCCGTCACATGACAACAGCATTGAAAGTTTTGAATTTCATTCATACAAACCATATGTGACAAGTTTCAACAAGAATGATGAAATACGGATACCGATTAATCAGCAAGATTTGTACGTGTTACCTGCGCTCAGCAGTTTGTATATCGAGGGCAGAGCTGATGTGTACAAACACAACAGTACAACAAAAGAAAAGAAAAGAGTAACAAATGTACATTTTGTTAACAATCCTGCCTTGTTTTTATTTCAAGACATCCGTTATGAAATAAACGGTATTGAAATAGATAGAATCAAAAATGCAGGTATTACGACCACAATAAAATCATATCTATCGTTAAATGATAATGAGTCTAAATGTGCTAGTGTTTGGGGTTGGTCTCCTTCTGGTATATCCAATACTATTAATGGTGTATTTTCAGCCTCTATTCCACTTAATAAAGTATTAGGTTTCGCAGAAGATTACCAAAAAATCATTATGAATTGTAAACATGAATTAGTTCTTTTAAGAAGTAACACAAATCTTAATGCTTTAAAGTTAAATGCTGGCGAAGTTGTTCAAGACATAATAATAAATAAAATTGTCTGGCGAGTCCCGCATGTCAAAGTATCAGACCGCGAAAGAATTAATTTGTTAAAACATTTAGAAAGAGATCGAGCGATAACAGTCGCATTTCGTAATTGGGATCTGTACGAATACCCATTATTGCCTAAAACCCGGAAACATACTTGGTCTATTAAAACTTCATCACAGATTGAAAAACCTCGATTGGTTGTGGTCGCTTTACAAACGAATCGTAAACAAAATTCCACCATGTCTATGGCGGAATTCGATCATTGCGCTGTACGCGACGTAAGGGTTTACCTTAATTCAACCTACTTTCCATACGAAAGTTTAAACATTAGTTTCGCTGAAAATAAATATTCATTAATATACAATCAATATGCAAGATTTCAATAGTCTTATTACGGACGCCAACCTGAACCGTTGTTGGGTTTGAGAGAGTTTAAAGATATTGCTCCCTTGTTTGTTGTTGACTGTTCTCGCCAACACGAAGCCTTAAAGGGGTGTATCGATGTACGCTTGGAAATAGAAACCGATGCTGAGATACCCGAGCAGACTTCTGCCTACTGTTTGATACTGAACGATTGCATATTTGAATACAAACCGTTAAGTAATATTGTAAAGAAATTATCATGAATGACAATACGGTCATTGTAGACTTGCAAGGCTTCAAAGATCGGAATAATAAGTTTATAGTAAAGGAATTAGTAATAGGCACGTCAGAGCACACTCAAATCTTTTTGGTTAAGCCTCCATATCCATTCTCGACCCTAACTCTCGAAGAACGGAAACATGTTTGGTGGATAGAAAGAAACAGAGGATTCCGATGGAGTGAGGGATACGTTGATTATAGAGAATTTAAAAGACTCATTAAACCTTATTTGAGCAAAAAAAGATCATAGTGAAAGGAGAAGAAAAAATTAAATGGGTGCGAGAATTATGTGAACATGAAAATGTGATGGATATAAGTGATAAAGGTTTACCTAATCTAGAAACTCTGAGTAAACTATACTGTAAAGATATGTTTGCATACAATTGTTTTAACCACATAAAATATTGTGCATTGAAAAATGTTTTGTGTATTAAAAAATGGTGTGTAGAAAATAATGTAATCTTATAATATTTGATTGTAATAAATTTTAAAGTAAATAGTATTTTATGGTTTTATTTAACTAATTGTTCCCTAATAATGATAACACTTTATTATCAAGTAATATAGAATTTATTTATTAATAACAATACAATACATTTTATTTAAATCTAGTCACACTTAAAATAAATTAACATGGATAAATTTTATAAAACAAGCTTGGTTTTTTTAATAATAAAAAATATTTATTAGATAGTATAAAAAATAAACAACAGATTTATGGTCTTGACCATTTATTTTACGCATCTACATTATTTATTTCTTTTGCATTTATTCAAAACCCAAAGCTCTAAAATTAAAAATATGAATTAAAATTACATGTAAGTACTTAAAAATAAAATAAACTAATAACTATCACTGCATAACTTTTTTGATATTTTCCGAATAACTGTCTCTGTTAGGTCCATTATTTCATCAACCATCCATTGTCGTGTGTGCAGTGTCCATCACCACATATTGAGCACTAAGCATCACATTGTCCCCATCATCACTACACTCATCCGATTCTAGCACTGCTGTCGAACAAGAAGGTTCAATGTTCAGGTCCCTCACTTTTATTTGAATGAGGCGTATGCCTTTCGTACGCTCCTTGTTGATAACGAAGGATTTGGCGGTGTGTTGCACTCTTTTCTTCTGATGTTCAGCCTTCCGCTTTATTCTCTTCTCCCGTGAGACTTGAGGTCCGCGGTTCTGCGTCTTCGGCTCCAGTATCTCTTGACACGCTTGAGTCAACCCCTCCCAGGGATCATGAATGTACTGGGACAGCATAATATTCGAGTCGTCTGTGTTCTGCATCGTCTGAAAAATAAGCAAGGTTCTATAACTGGTGAACGTAGAAATGTAAAAAGTATTAAAGATGATTAAATACTTACAAGTAGACTTTTTTTGCACCGGTCTAAACTAGCGCAGAGCTATCGAATGAGTGACTGAGTAGTTCAAGAATTATAAATTATAGGTAAGTACCTAGCAAAGTGGGGTTCCAAGGGGGTGTCATGCGCAATACAAAAATTACCAAGATAATTTTCTAGCCTCTGCACCTCAACTCCACTCTCGCCTTCACGTGGTGGACCCTGTTAAGTTGAGCAACTCTGCAGAAGATGGAGGTATCCAATCCCCGTGGGAAGTAGAGTCAACGAACAGAGAGAGACAGGGGGGGTTACTAGGGCGTGTGACGGCTTAGTAGCTTAGGTACGCTTAGAGAAGGAGTGGTACCTTAGGGTTGGTAGCGGAGGAATCTGACCTCAGATCAACGGTAGCACCCAAAATCCGAGCAAGATGGACTACTTCTCACCCTTCAAGACGCCTTAGGCAAGCGGACGGGTTAACACGCCTAAACCCTTCAACATTATGGACAGACAAAATGAGAAATGGCCCCGAGTTCCCAGCGGGTCTACTATACCCAGCGAAGGCAGCAGCGTGGGTTCGATAGGTGGACCCAAGAGGGGTGCTAAGAATCCCTGGGAGTTTCCTAACTGCCGCAAAAACAAAACGACAAAGATATCAGTAGCGTCCTACAATGTGAGGACATTAAGAACTGAGGATCGTCTAGAAGAACTACTTTACAAACTAGACAAGATCAAATGGAGTATAGTTGGCCTGTCAGAAGTACGTAGATCCGGAGAAGCTTGCCTTAGATTATACACTGGTCACCTTCTATACTACAAGGGTAAAGAAATGTACAGGAACATGGAGTAGCGTTGCTGATCAACAAGAGTCTCAAAGATAATATAACATCTATAAATTCTATATCGGAAAGAGTAATATACGTCATCCTAAAAATAGCTACACATACATCGCTGAAAATTATTCAAGTATATTTTCCAACGAGTTCAGCTACTGACGAAGATGTTGAGGTGGTGTATGAGGACATTTCAAAATGTATACGAGAAAACCCAACATCTTATACCATTATAACCGGAGACTTTAATGCGAAGATTGGAAAAAAGGCAGACACATCAGAAACATTTATGGGTGATTTCGGCTATGGCACAAGGAATCCAAGAGGTCATATGCTCACAAACTTTTTGGAACAAAAAAAGCTCTTCCATATGAGTTCTTTCTACCAAAAAAGGCCTGAAAGGAAATGGACATGGTTATCTCCGGGGGGTAAATATGCAAATGAAATAGATTACCTGCTCTGCAGTCACAAGAATATTATACAAGATGTGAGTGTTCTAAATAGTTTCAACATCGGCAGTGACCATCGTCTTATTCGAGCAACTGTAGTTATAAATGAGAAACTAATCCGATACTCAAAGATAAGAACAAAGAGAACCAAAATAGATCCCGCTGTGCTCAGAGTAAATAAAGACGCCTACCAACAAAAACTCCAAGAAAAGCTTCTGAACCCTGAACCCGATACCTTAGGAATTGACGAACTCACCGACCACCTACAAAGTACTTTATGCGCCGTAGCAAAGGAAATTACACCTAAAGGCAATATCACCCGCCCCAAACTGAAAGAAAAAACTAAAAAATTGCTAGAGGAAAGAAGAAATCTAATAAATCAAGGTCTTAATACAACTGACCAATTCAAAGTATTTTGTAAAGAAGTAAGGAATGCCGTCGAAAAAGATATAGAAGAGTATCGTGAGCGAGTAGTAAGAAATATTATTGAACAACACAAAGGCCCAAAAGTGTTCAGAAAAGCACTTTCCATAGGTAACCAACAAATTACGAAATTACTGGACCAACGAGGAAATCTAACCACGGACAAGGATAAGCTACTAAGAGTAGTCGAGGAGTTCTATGGGCAGTTGTATTCAAGTTCATCAAAGGGCACGAATACAGCTGCGAATGTAACTAAGACCATCCTAAACGTTGGTTCCGAGGATGTGCCGGAAATTACAAACACCGAGATCGAATATGCTCTTAGAAAAATGAAGAACAATAAAGCTCCTGGAGAGGATGGTGTGATTATCGAAATGGTCAAAGAGGGCGGGAGTATCGTAATCCAATTCCTAAACAGACTTTTTAACAAATGTCTTGAAGAAGGAAAAATATCCAAAGAATGGGAATGTGCCAACGTCATCTTGTTGTTTAAGAAGGGGAACAAAGCCGACTTAAACAAATATCGTCCAATCAGTTTGTTATCGCAACTTTACAAACTACTGACCAAAATTGTTACCATTCGCCTAACCAATAAGTTCGATTTCTACCAACCCATCGAACAAGCTGGTTTCAGAAGCGGCTTCAGCACCATGGACCACATTTTGACGATGAGGATTGTAATCGAGAAAGCAACGGAGTACCAGATGCCCTTATGGATCGCTTTTATCGATTATAAGAAGGCATTCGATAGTGTGGAACTGTGGGCGGTTATTCAGTCACTACAGAACGCTCGAATAGATCACCGATACACAAAGCTGATAAAGAACATCTATGACAATGCAACCATGAGAGTAATTCTAACAGAATCTACGGAACCAATCCAAAGCTATTCACATTGGTTCTGGAGGACGTTTTTAAAAAACTGTCATGGGAAAGACGTGGTCTCAATATAGCGGGAACTTGGCTAAGTAATCTGAGGTTCGCAGATGATATAGTTCTTCTCACGGACAACCCTGAGGAATTACAAATAATGATCCAGGAGCTGAGTGACGCCTCTCTACAAGTTGGTTTGGAGATGAACTTAGAAAAAACAAAACTTGCTTCAAAATTATCAAAGCCTTGAAACATCATACCTTAATCAACAAGCTTAACAGCAATTTTGTCATAAACTTGATTTTTCATGTTTGACGTGACAATCTCAAAATCAAGTTTGCAGCAAGCTCGCTTGCTATCTGGGATACTTTGACCTATACAACGGTCCAGTAATCTGCTTGTTGTTTTCCAATCCATAAACATTGATTCTTATATTTGTATTATTTTTTTCAAACAAACTAATATCAGAGAAAGTTACGGGAAAAGACATTCCGTCTATGTTAAACAAATCACTGAAATGTGGGTACGATGATACCCTCTGAACGTTTCTACCGGCAGGGTACAGAGCCGCTGTAATCGACCACAAAAAACAAAACCTATCTTCATTATGTATATTCACACAAGCTTTTTTAGTTTTAATGTGTGACGGTAAATCAATGAACTTTGACCCCCGAAGCGGTTGATATTTATTTATGTTAATTTCCATGTGGCTATTACTAAGTTCTTTAATAAAGTGGCAACTATATCTGAAAATAGGTTTGTAAAATCGTAATTGAAGCAAATCGTTATATTTTTAGTTCCAAATGATTTCATTAGAAATAGAAATAGAAATTTATTTTGTTTCACATAACATTTTTACATTTACAATTACACTGTTATTATACTAATAAAAATAAAAAAGAAAACATTTTATGCAAACAGTATCGCTGGACTTCACACTAGGATTCCCTGTGTCGTGAAGACCAGACTTCCCATTTTAGTGAAAGTATATTCGTAGGTGTGAGTAGGTGTGTGTGTGTGTGTGTGTGTGTGTGTGTTTGTGTGTGTGTGTGCGGATGTGCGGGTTAGCATTAGTTTGTATGTGTGTGCGTTATTGTATAAGTACAAGGTGAGTCAGATCATGGTATGTATTGTCAATAGATAACTAGATTATACCAATAAATACTTACTTTTTTGTTTGGTTGACTAGGTATAACTGTGTGCAAATATATAATGAATGTGCGATTGCGGCAACTATGTAATATTTATATTTTTATACATATATATATACATATTTTTATATTTAGTTTTATTAAAGTTATTCTATAGATATGTATATTATATCACATTACATATGTAAATGTAATTGTTAATGTACTCATGCAAGTGACATCTATATATTTTTAATGGGTAAATAAAGTTATTTCAAACCGGAATGTAGCAAAAGTTTTTTATATTTGATTTTGTAATAGGGCTTCAGTTTCGTCGTAGTTATGGCTTTGTAGCCATTTCTGTACTGTAAATCTACATCTTGACCTTATCATATTTAGGATATCATTATGAGCCTTAAATATTTTTGTATAAAGATAGGGACCCATATATTGCGTTGCTCGGCGCGCGTAGGCAGTTTTTATTTTAGGGTAGTCCCATTTGACCGATCTACCACTGATGCGTGCACGCGATTTAGCACTTTTGTGGAAGAGCAAAACAACCTCACCTATATATAGTTGTCGAACCCTAAGAAACTGACACTCTAAATATAATTTATCAGTTGGATATCTTCTAGGTCGTCGGTAAGCTATCTTTAGTATGGCTCGTTGGGCTCGTTCCAGTTTAATCATGTGCGTTTTAGGAGCTATGCCCCATACTGCTATGCAATAACTTAATATCGACTGGCACAAACTACGATATACCATTCTAATGAGTTGCTGATCAGCAACTTTGCTTAGCTTTTTAAAAACAAACATGAGTTTCCGAAGTCTTTTTGTGATTGTTTCTACTTGTTCTGACCAGGTAAAATTCTGGTCAATCAAAACTCCCAAATACCTAATTTTTGGACTTGCTGTAGATGTTCACATGGGCATTCTTTTTCATCAAGACAAGTGTGTAGCTTGAGCTTTGGAACTTCGAGTGGTGCAGATTTATTACTTATTCTAAACGAAATAAATTTTGTTTTGCTACTATTCGCACTAAGCAAGTTGTTTTGGAAGCCAGTCACCTATTTTATCTAGGCCTTCCTGGGCTATCTGTCCTACTTGGTTCCAGGAATCAGCATAGAAGATAATAGAAGTATCATCTGCAAATGTGAAAATTCTAGCATTTCTTAGTATTAATGAACATAAATCATTAATGTAAGTCAGGAATAGCGTAGGACCCAAAACACTGCCCTGCGGTACACCGAATTTAATCTCAGCGTAGTCACTAAAATAATTACCGACGCAGACCCTCTGTTTGCGGTCAGAAAGGTATGAGTGAAACCAATCAAGTGGGATCCCTCGTACTCCTAGCATTTCAAGCTTCTTCAAAAGAATTGGTCGAGAAACAGTGTCAAAGGCCTTAGAGAAATCCAAAAAGACCCCAACACACTTTTGTTTTTCACTATTTTTGTTGACAGTAAAGTTGACGAGGTCATTTACAGCATCTTCCGTCGATTTTCCCGAGCGAAAGCCATATTGATTTGCAGCCAGCAGTTCCTTTGACTCGAGGTATTTTAGCAATCTAACGTTGACCACTTTCTCAATTATTTTTGATAGAGTGCTCAGCAGCGAGATTGGCCTGTAGTTAGCTGGTTCATGCGGTTCTCCAGTTTTGAAAATCGGGATTACATTTGCCATTTTGAGTGTGGAAGGAAACGTACCGGAGGACATACTTAAATTACAAATGTAAGCTACGGGGCCTGCTATAGAGTACTTAATCTGTTTTAAAATATCGTTGCTCAGGAAGTCATGGCCCATGGCAGAGCTGGTTTTAAGTGATCCAATTATTTTTATAATTTCTATTTCGTCTGTTGGACTAAAAAAGAAAGAAGAGTTTGATGCTACTGATTTGGTATGAAGTTTATTTAATAGTTCTTTTTCAGATAAGCCAGATTTTCCAAGAAGATCCTTTGCAAGGTTTTCTCCCACGGAGCTAAAATAGTTGTTCACTGTGTTAAGAGATTCGACAGGATGTGATTCGATTTCAAGTAGCTTTTCACTTGTACTATTAGCACTTTTAATGTTGCAGATTTTTTTAACAGAGGCCCATGTTTTTTTAATATTGTTTTTATTTTGAAGTAGTATATTTTTTTCGTAATTATTCTTTGTTTCCTGTAGTATATTTCCACAAAAGTTTCTGTAAATTTTATATTTATTTTGAATAGCAGAGTCGTCAGGTGACTTTCTGGCTTGGACGTGAAGAGCATCGCGACGTCGTATACATTTCATTAGACCCGGCGTTATCCAGATTTTATAGATAACATCTCGGCTTCTCTTTTTCCGCTCAGTTTTGTGATCATTGATAGCGGCAGCTAGAACTCCCAAAAAGTAGTTTACAGTAAGTTCCGTATCGTTCATATCCTTAAGGTGAGACCAGTCAATTTTTTCTAAAGTTTTCCGAAGAGCGTCAAAGTCGATTTTTGTGCTTGTACAATTATTGGTGTCTTTTTGTATGCTAGTACCCAAAGTGCACAATATCGTACTGTGATCTGTAATATCAGCATGGCATACGACTGTGGTTGATGTGAAACTACTTTTTATCATACAATGGTCAAGGTTATTGGATCCCCTTGTGGGATAATTGTGACCAGGTACATACCCATAGTGCGCTATGATGTTAAGATATTCTTCTGTCACATCATCCGTTACACTGTTTAGAAGGTTTATATTTATATCACCCACAATGACAGAGTGTGGTTTAGTAAAGGACTCTAATACTGATTCTAATGATATGAGGAAATTATTGGTATTAGTAAAGGATGGTGATCTATAAATGGCAATTACAGAGTAGATATTCTCAATTTGTAGCACTAAACAATTAGCATCTTTAAAGGGTGGCTCCACAATACAGATATTGAGATTTGGTTTTGAATAAATCACAATACCATCATTTTGATTTAGAAATTGTTTCGAGTGGTGGCATTTGTAATCATCTAAAGACAATTCATTTGAGAATTCATCAATCCAACATTCCGTGAGGACTATTATATCGGGTTTGAATTGCAAACGGCTCAAAAATATTAATAGATTATCGAAATTTTTATTTATACTGCGGATGTTTTGTGATAATAAGGTTAATTTGTTCACATCTGTTCCCATTAGATGCATTTTACACTGATCAGGATCATCCAGCTCGACACTAGTCAAAAGGCAGGTGTTATCAATGTCATTTATGAATTGGAGTGTACTATCCATTTTGGTTTTTAAGTAAAATTCTAGTGTTTAATTTTAGTTCATAAATAATGTTTCTAAGTGACATGTCAATTCTATGCATATACTTTGAAAAATATAGTTTTTTGCATGAGTTGAATTTTTTTGAGCCCGAATCGGAAAATAACATGGTTATATCCATGTATTTAAATGGTTCCCGACTTTTTTGATAGTATGTTATCAAGCACATTACTCTTAGAGTAGAAATTTTTCCACGAATAAGGAGGAACTTTTTATGTAAATAGGTTACCTTCATTGTTATCATACTATGTAGAAGAGTGAGTTGGTAAACAATTATTATTCGTTTGTTAAGTATTGTTTCCTTTATATACAGGCCACATTGACGTAACATAATATATAAAAGTGTTATTTTAATGTAAATAATATTTTTAGGAGTTAAATAATATTTGTATTTTATTGTAATTGTCATGCATGTAGCTAGTGGTACAGCTTTTATATACCAGTAGTGTAAATCGATTATTGAAAATATTATTTGTTTTATAAGCCAAGGACAGTACTGCAACCGACAACAATAATAGATACCATTATAATAAGGTGTATTTCTGTATTTTATTATATTTACTTTATTGTGTTTTGGTGTGATTGTAACATTAAGTATAGTTTGTTTTATATACCAAGAATAGTATCGTATCATAGTATGTAAATAAGTAGGTGTGTAGGGAGTGTTGATTGTGTATATTTTGTAATATAGTGTGGTTTGTGTAATTATATTTTGTTTTAAATGATAGAAAGAATAATATAGGATGTGATACAATATTATAATTAGCTTACTATTACATCTGCAAGTCGCAGAGCTGTGCTTCGTTTTTAACGAGGATATACGGTGATCCTTCTTGTTTCTTGAGATAAACGTTTCCATTAGAAGTCCAGCAGAATTGATATTTTTCTTTTCTTGCGAATTCTCGAGCGAGAAAGTGCAGTCTTCTAGATTTGGCGGTGAGAGATTCTGAGAGGAATAGAGGTAGGGTGTTGTTTTTTATCCCTAGGTGGCTGATATTAAGTCTTCTAGTTTTGTTGTACTTTCTAGCTGAACTAAGGAACGTATGTTTCATTAGTGTGTTTGATAGTTCTACAACAATTGAAGATTTGGATGGATCCTTTTTATTTGGTATACGATACACATCTCGTATCTCTGAGGGTTGAATAGTAATTTCCAGACTTTTTGCAAGGCAATGTATGTAGTTAAACAGAGTATCCTTGTTTTTATTCACAGTACGAGGTACATACTTTATCTCGAGACAAGTTTTTTTGAGAGATTTTTCCAAGAATTCGCACCTCTCTTCTACATTCGATATCTGAGACAACACCTCTTTCTTTTCAGCCTCCATACCATCTATCTTTACTTGCAGATTCTTCAGTTCAGTTGTCATAAAGTCAAGGGACTTTTCTATATCCTGGTTGGTCATATTTATTTTTGTGGTTTGAACCTTAACCTCTTGTAAACTGTTACTCAAGGCGTCAAATCTATCATTTTGCGTTTTTTGGAAGGATTCAAAATTTTCATTTTGTGTTTTTTGGAATGATTCTAGTAAGGTACGCATCTCGATCTTAAATGCCGTTAGCTCATCCACCTTTTGCCCCAATAGTCGCCGCCGTTTGGTTATTTTGTTGTCATCATTGCCACAGTCCATTGTTTCAAGAAGATTAGTCTCCGACGAGGACAATATTGATTTATCGATCGGTGACCGGATCATTTTAACCCTTAACCACCTACGTGCGGTCTCAGAGACCGCAACTGTTTTTCAAATTCAAATATTTCCGCGTGTGAGTGGCGTACGTCAAAGCGCGTTCATGTACCTTTTCTACACACTACTGAGTGTCATGCTAGCGCTAGGCGAGTGTGTACGTCCGCGCGTCTGGCCAGGGTAAGTAAAAAAAATTCGCCAGCGGTCTCCGTGACCGCACGTAGGTGGTTGCGTGACTTTTTTTTACAATTATTTATTATTTTTGTATTAAAGTCAAATGAGTAAAAATTACAAAAATATTATAAGATGGTTACAACAAGAAATCTCGGACGAAGATTACCCTTTCTGACCTATATTTTATGTGCTAAGTACCTATTTGGTTGGAGTAGTCTCCAAAAATGTGTTGTCAATGTACCGAAAAGATGTGAAGGTTGAGGCATTGCAATTTTGTTTATATTTTTATTTTTTTCCTAGTTTTTTTATTTTATTTTATTTTTAGTTTATTCAAATTATTAGAAATAAGAAAAAAGAGTGAAAAAATCAAGTATTTTAGAACAAAGATCTCTTTTTCGTAATATAGTTATTTTTGGTGCTTAAATCCTTATTGTATAGATAATATGCCATTATTATAAAACTTTTATACCACTTTTGCAAATTTGTGACACTTAAATGAAGCAATTAAGTATAGACATGCATTTAATTTACCTGAACCATAATTTCTTATCATAGATCCCAAAATAATCGCAAAAATTTATTAGCGGTCCCTGTGACCGCACGTAGGTGGTTAAAGGACAAAAATAGGTGCTAGGTGGTTAAGGGTTAATGCAGGCCAAAATGTTCCTTAAAGATGTGTCTTTAAGATTTAAATTACCTTATCCCAGTTGATCTAGTGAATCGTCGCTGTAGATCGTAGGGGTCTTGTTAGCTGGTGACCTCGCGGCGGTTCCAATACTAATCACGTTTCCGTCCAGTTAAGAAAGAGCTCCGCTCCGGTTTGATGCGTAATACACACAACTATTTGATTTTTGCGCTCAAAAGTACCAGGGCGAGATAAAGCGTTGGAGATTAGGTATGATGATGCCTCACCGCGTCGGTGTTTTCGTAGCGTTGTAGTAACCGGTTGTAGTCTGCTACAGATGTTGTAGTCGCGCGTAGCGCGGGCAGTATTACACCTCCACTATTTTATGCACTCCTATTTATTCTATCTGATTTTATGTTGTTAAATGGTTTTAAATGTAAGTAAAAATAATAAAAATGTCAATCGCAAGCCTAGTGTACACGTCTACTCAGTGAGCGGTCCGAGGGGGAACATTTCTTGGTTATTATTTTTAATCATTAAAAATAGTGAATATATTTCAAAGTTAACTTTAATGCAGTTGTGAGCTACGATGGATTGATCTATTAATGATTTAACCTTGTCACGAATATTGTCAAAGAAAACATTCAATGATCGCTCCTCATTCTCATCCAGACAGGTTAATCTATAAGTAGCTATACGATTCCTAAAAGCAGAGCTAACTTTTTCTACGCCTTGGTCCAAACAAATTACGTTATCAGAGTGTTGTTTATGTAATACACCATCTCTCACAATTTTGTGCTATATCTTGTTCAGTGGCGTTATTGCAGATCACACCCATACTCGGATTTTGTGCAGTATCTAATAAGTAATAAATAATAACATACAGACAGACTGATTTACGTGGCAAAATGTGGTCGGGGTGTGGCCGGAATGGGTGTGGCTGTCATATTGACAGGAAGGTCGCAGATTCTATTTTTAATATATTTTTTTTTATGTTGAAAAATAATGCATCGTGAAGGTCGTGGATTTGATCGATGGCGCCACTGTCGCTCATGTCGTGGATCAGGCTATCGCTTCACGATTCAGTGTTTTTGTTAATTGTTACATGTACATTTATGTAAGTTGGTGTTGGGTAGGTTATTTTTTTTTTTTCATAGTTTGTATGTTGTTTGCTTATTATTATTTGCTCGTCCTAGTGTTTTTAAAGAAAAAAAAACATATTTTTATATTCTTAATTTGGTTCTTTGTTCTTTTTTATTAATTGGCTTTGTTGTTTTTTGTTCTGTTGTATTCATTGTTAGTGTCATTCATTCGTTCTTTTATATACGTCACTCAAGGTCCAAACCGAAAACCAGCGCTGCAGTGGCTTCAATGAAGCAGCTGCAGCATATGCTGAGTTTGGACCTTATTGACCACCTATCTGTCTATATAATATGTTAGCACGTTGTTGCCGCTCGCTACTACGCGCGACATCTCTCGGCGATTAACCGCAACGCGTTCACCACGACTCGCACCTATGGCCAATCGCAGTGATACACGACTGTCGGTCCGACCAATCCGCCTGGCCCCCGGGCCAACACCAATCGTATGGCCGTTTCCCGATTACGTGTATGCCGTGTCATCCTACTGTATTGGTCCAAGTAATCCCCTAGTATTTGTCATCATTCGGTTAGATCTAGCTCTTCTACGATAATTGTCACATGTACTGAACTCTGTACCACAAGCACTGGAGTAAACGCACTTAAAGTAACGGATCTCTGCTGTCTAATTTCATCAACATCCTCATCGAAGCTACACGCCAATACATCTGGTCCTTCGAGCCGGATACGCAGGACTAGCTCCCGAAGGAATCGATGAGAGATCGCAAAGGTGTCACGGATAAACAGCAATTACGTTGCTTGTACTTCGCAAATCGGTAAGGTGTGCCAATCGCAATATCCTAGCCCCTTTCCTCCTTCTTTTGGCTAATACTGTGCTATTTTTGCTAATTCCAGTGCTTATGCAAATACTTAGTGCTTTCTCTCGCGCGTCACAAGTGGTGTCAGCTGATTAAAAATACGGCTTAATACGCAACTCTCTGGGACAGTGTGATCGACGCAGGCTTCATTGTATACGTTCCTAAAACCGTAAGTACTCCAATTTCTTACACGCACACGAAATGGCTACTGGTTTAGGTGATACATCTCCCGCGATCGCAGAGCCAACAGGCAGGTCAAAGTCTCCGAGACTTCAGTTGAACATAGAGAGAACAGATATTGACAAAAACTTAATACGCAAACGGGGTGCAGTTAAAGCAAAGTTAACTTCTTTTAAACGTTACATAGGTTCTCTGACCGACGAAAGTTTATCCGAATTACAATACGCAGAACTAAAACTAAGAACTAATCGAGCTAAATCTTTGATAACCGAGTTCGAAAGTCTCCAAGATGAAATAAATTCCGCATATTTCGATTCTCAGTCTGATGTAGACTCGGAATCACTTGAGGCTTTCGAATCCGAATATTATTCTGTCTTGGCTAGGGCTCAGTGTTTGTTAAGTCGTGGGGAATCCGATGATAGTCCAAAATGTAAACCGCCTACTAAATTTGACTTCATTAAGCTTCCTACTATATCGTTGCCCGAATTCGACGGTTCATACGAGCACTGGTTAGAGTTTCGAGACACATTTCAATCACTGGTACATAAGTCTAGCGAGATAACTAATATTCAAAAATTCCACTACCTTAAATCTGCATTAAAAGGCAACGCAAGTTTAGTGATTGATTCGCTTCAATTCTCCGCAGACAACTATTTAGTGGCATGGGAATTACTGTCAAACAGGTACAACAACAGCAGACTTCTTATTCACAATCACATTAAATCACTGTTTACTATGCCTACACTTACAAAAGAAGCGCCTTCTCAGTTACGTAAACTTACAGATAACGTTCTAAAAAACCTACGCGCTTTAAAGATTTTAGGGGAACCGACCGAACACTGGGACACTCTCATCATCTATTTAGTTGTCTCAAAATTGGATCAGGTGACCGAACGCGAGTGGGAACAACACAAATGCACACTTTTATCTAACGGCAGTGATTCAAAAGGCCTACTTACAGTGGATAATTTGCTTCAGTTCTTGAAATGTCGCGCAGAAATGTTGGAAACGCTAAATGTTTCACACAGCAGGCCTACGTCACACACTACACAAAATAACTATTTACAATCACAAGATAAACGAAAACACAACATAATTTCACAATCACACAAAATACACTGCAATGTTGTTTCAAATAAACCTATTCAATCAAAATCTAAACCTAAATTATTCCCTAATAAAAACTTATGCTTTAAATGTAGTTCACAACATCCCCTCTATTCATGCCAGGAATTCTTAGATCTCAGTTTAAGCGATCGATTAAAACTTATTCGCGAAAAAGACTTATGCGAAAACTGTATGAGATCTGGGCATTCTTCGACTGAATGCAGATTTGGCCCGTGTCGTAAATGCGAACAAAAACATAACTCTTTGCTATGTGACAAAAATACTAATAACTTAGATTCGCGCGCAGTTACTTTGTTGTCATCTGACAATCAATCAAATACTGATGAGTTATTGGTAATGAGCCACAGCTATGGGTCAAATGCTCACAATCAAACGTTGCAGGTAAACCAGTTGCATACGCACGCACACGCACACACGTCCAGCGACTGGCCGCTTGTTTTGTTATCGACGGCGTTGGTAGAAGTTCCCGATCGCACAGGAGTCTATCACAAGGCACGCGCCGTGCTAGATAGCGGAAGCGAACGTTGCTTCATTACAAAATCACTATGTGATAAATTACATGCGCCAATATTACAGTCCACTCAAAAAATACAGGGTATTGGAAGCTCAGTCACACAATGCACGCAAACATGTGAAATTGAGTTCAAGTCGCACACCAATACATTCACATCGCACATGAAATGTTTAGTTTTACCGACAATAACATCTCGCTTGCCTTCAATTAACCTTAATCGCAACCAATTTCAAGTTCCTGACGACATCAATCTCGCAGATCCTTATTTCTATGAAAGCCTACCTATAGATATATTGATTGGTGCCGACTTGTTTTGGAATTTAATAAGTGAAGGTAAGATACAGTTGGCCAATGGTTCGTTCCTTCAAAATACCAAGTTGGGATGGATTGTGTCTGGTTCGGTAAACATTAATCCTAAAAAATCGCACATCAGTAATTTTAAATGTCATTTCACACAGACCTTAGATGAACATCCTTTAGATACACAGCTACGCAAATTCTGGGAGCTAGAGGAGCTGGTTCACTGTCCGGATAAAGCGCGCAGTGATGAGGAGGTGCTGTGCGAGGAACACTTCGTTAAAACGACAACGCGGTCAGAAGACGGTAGGTTCTGTGTTCGCATACCTTTCAAGTCATCACCGGACACTTTAGGAGAAACTCGGTCGATCGCCGAAAATCGATTTTACGCACTCGAAAGGCGACTCGAGCGCAACCCCGAGTATAAAAAATTATATTCCGAATTTATAAACGAGTATATAAAATTAGGTCATATGACCAAAGTAGATACCTACGGAACCCCACACTATTTCATGCCGCATCATGGTGTGTTCCGAGCTCACGCAACCAGCACAAAGTTAAGGGTGGTATTTAATGGAAGTCAACCATCATCAAATGGTGTTTCACTTAATGACCTGCAACTTGTAGGACCACCTATACAGGGTGACTTAATTTCTATCTTGCTTAGATTTCGCGAGAATAGGTACGTCGCTTGCGCAGACATCGAAAAAATGTATCGATGTGTTCTAATCGATAAGGATCAACGTGACCTCCAACTGATATTGTGGCGAGAAAGTCCGTCTGATGAGTTAGGTGTATATCAGTTAAACACAATCACCTACGGCACAGCTTCGGCACCATTTTTGGCCTGTAGGTGTCTTAAAGAATTAGCACGCGAATGTACACCGAACGATCCGACCGACGATGTCGAAACGATCTCGTCACGACCGCGTTTCATCGTAGACCCTGAGGTTGCAGGAACTATTCGTGATAGTTTTTATGTTGATGACTTAGTCTGTGGCGCATCAAGCAAGTCCAAATTAATTTCAGTCTGTGAAGGAACTAACCAAGTCTTGAATTCAGGTTGTTTACCACTTAGAAAATGGGTTTTTAATTTTGAATTTGGCGATCAAGATAATGCACAAAATATTTACAAAAATTTGTCTTTAGGTGAACATGTACACACTAAAACATTGGGTCTAGGTTGGCTTAATAAGTCTGATGAACTTTATTACCACACGCAAATGGATAAATCTTCTCAGATTATTACCAAACGACTAATATTGTCACTTTCTTCACAAATTTTTGATCCGCTCGGTCTGTTGAGTCCATTTATTACGACAGCCAAAGCACTTCTGAAAAAATGCTGGCTGCTCCAACTAGACTGGCAGCAGCCTGTACCTAACGATATCGCACGAGATTGGTATACTTTCACAGAAAACCTTGCACATCTAGATAAAATTCGCATTCCACGATACGTCATGTCTGGTGCGCCAGCGCGCATGGAGCTGCACATTTTCACTGATGCGTCTCAGGTGGCGTACGGCGCGTGCGCCTACATCCGCAGCGTCGACGCGAGTGAGTCAGCTGTTTGTGTGCGCTTGCTGTGTGCGAAGGGTAAGATCGCTCCCACCTCACCGATGACTATTCCGCGATTAGAGCTGTGTGGCGCTGTCGTTGGGTCGCGTTTATACGCAAAAATAATAAAATCATTGCGTTCAAAACTAGATAAAGTTGTGTTCTGGTCAGACTCAACCATTGTTTTGGGATGGTTAGGAATGCCAATTAACCTTTTAAAACCGTATGTACAAAATAGGGTTGCCGAAATCCATGAGTTGACTAAAGGTTGCCCGTGGCGTCATGTGAGCGGGACAGAAAATCCTTCGGATTTGGTGTCGCGAGGGCAGGGTTTACAAGCACTCAGTCAATCGGATTTGTGGTGGTACGGGCCCCAATGTTTACATGATATTAATTTCGATGTCACAAATTTAAATTTAAATATTCCAGATATTCCCAGTGATTTGCCTGAAATTAAAAATACTACAACTACGCTATTGGTTGACCAGATTAATGAAACCAACTTATTTCCCTTCGAAAGATTTTCTCAGTTCAACCGTTTGAAGCGTACAGCGGCCTATGTATTGAGATTCATTTATAATACGCGCAACAAAATTAATCGCCACATAGGTCCGCTCACCGTCGATGAACTGAGAGAATCTTCAGTTATTCTAGCCAAATTGTCTCAGCGTGAATCTTATCCTGAGTTGCACGACACACTTTTAAACAAAAAATTAATAATTAAAAATGCACAATTGTCAAAACTAAATTTATTTATCGATTGTGACGGCTTAATTCGTGTAGGAGGACGCATAGAAAATTCGCCTACTTTTAGTTTTGATAAAAAACACCCAATTTTAATTTGCGCAAAACATCATTTTACTAAACTTCTTTTCCGCTTCGAGCATAAGCAACTGCTGCACGCAGCCCCCCAGCTTTTGCTGTTTACCATCAGGGAGACGTGGTGGCCTATTGGTGGGAGAAATCTCGCTAGAAAGGTAGTACACAGTTGTATGAAATGTGCTCGACTGCGTGGCAACCTATCTTCTCCTATCATGGGAAACCTCCCCAAAGAACGGTTACAGCCAGGTTTTCCGTTCATGCTGTCCGGTGTCGATTATTTCGGACCAGTGCTCGTATTAAATCGTAAGGGAAGGGGAGCTAAAACGCAAAAGGCATATGTTTGTCTGTTCGTATGTTTAAGTACGCATGCAGTACATTTAGAGCTAGTTTCGGATTTATCGTCGGATTCCTATTTACTGGCTTTAAAGCGCTTTATTTCGCGTCGTGGTAAACCGTCAGAAATCTTCTCTGACAACGGAAGGAACTTTGTTGGCCTAAAGAACGAATTCGCACAGTTTTTGTCCTCTTGTTCAACCGAAGTTAGGGAGTATGCCACTTCGCAAAATATAAAATTTCATTTTATCCCGCCATACGCTAGCCATTTCGGAGGTTTGTGGGAAGCTGGAGTCAAAAGCTGCAAGCATCATTTGAGACGTGTGGTAGGGAATGCGCACTTAACTTTTGAGGAGTTTAGCACAGTATTGGCTCAAATTGAAGCCATCCTCAACTCCCGTCCACTTACCCCCATGTCCACAGATCCACATGACTTCCTTCCATTGACTCCCGCTCACTTCCTGATTGGCCGCCCGCTGACTGCGCCTGTGCAAGCTGACGTGACGGATGTCCCGGTTCACCGCCTCAACCGCTACCAGTATCTTGAGCAGATACGAACCCATTTCTGGAACCGCTGGGCGAAGGAGTACGTGTCCGAGCTTCAAACCAGGACAAAGTGGAAGCATCACGCAAAAGATTTGAAGGAAGACACCCTAGTCCTCATAAAAGATGACAACCTACCTCCTCTGAAGTGGAGCCTTGGCCGCATCATCAAAACTTACCCAGGCCGCGATCAAGTTTCCAGGGTCGCTGATGTTCGCACCGCAAGTGGAGTCGTTCGACGAGCTTGGTCAAAGATCTGTCCGCTGCCTGCTAATTGTCAATGAAGCCAAGGAGAAAATCGTTGAAAGCAGCTACTTTCAAGGCCGATGTTGCCGCTCGCTACTACGCGCGACATCTCTCGGCGATTAACCGCAACGCGTTCACCACGACTCGCACCTATGGCCAATCGCAGTGATACACGACTGTCGGTCCGACCAATCCGCCTGGCCCCCGGGCCAACACCAATCGTATGGCCGTTTCCCGATTACGTGTATGCCGTGTCATCCTACTGTATTGGTCCAAGTAATCCCCTAGTATTTGTCATCATTCGGTTAGATCTAGCTCTTCTACGATAATTGTCACATGTACTGAACTCTGTACCACAAGCACTGGAGTAAACGCACTTAAAGTAACGGATCTCTGCTGTTTAATTTCATCAACATCCTCATCGAAGCTACACGCCAATACACACGTAATCTCTGTTTCTCGTATGTACCTACTTCTTACTATGTTTTCTGTGTCTAACTACTGTTGTGTTGTTTCTCTTCTTGTGTGGTCAATAAATGTTTTACTTACTTACTTACTCTGCTTCTTAAGTGTCCTATCCATTGCCTATTACCTACAGTGACACTACAAACGGTACAGAAAGGCATTATGAAGCTCTGAAGAGTAGACTATCTACACTAATGAAAGGTTTTATTGAAATTAATGTTAATTAATTATACTAAAAAAATCATACTTATATCATTTTAATATTCAAAACTTAACAAACATCAGTAGGTGATTATTGGGCATTCAAAAACACATTTTCATACGACGATTCCGCGTTCGCTCCAGCGTCGTATAAAAATGTGTTTTTGAATGCCCAATAATCACTTTAGACATTGTTTGTGATTCGTACTGCATTTCCGTCGATCCAAAACGCTTGCTTAGCTTGTACGTACTGGCAAGGACGTAAAACTCCTCAATGACAATAAATGAACACTCTACATTTTAAACATATTTATCATGATCCGCATGAAACAAAACTAACTCAGACTCGTTATAATATTGTGCAGCAAAAACCGAATTCATTTTATTAAAATCCACAGAACAAAACGGTCATGTTTTAAATAATTTGATATGAAATTTCTTAAACAAAAAGAATCTTTAAATTTAGAGTGTATTTGTCCTACACCTATAAATGCATCGAAACGACATGGAATGTTATTGCCGAACACTATACGTAGCGTAGTTTGTGGTCCATCAAATTGCGGGAAGACTAACTTAGTAATAAGTTTGTTATTACACCAAAATGGTCCTCGATTTTGTAACCTTTACGTATATTCAAAATCTTTACATCAATCTAAATATGTTTTTTTAGAAAAAGTATTAGAAATGGTGCCAGGTGTAACCTTCAATAAATATAATCATAACAGCGAAGTTTTAAATCTAGCCGAAGCTCTACCAAACTCTATTATCATATTTGACGATGTTGCTTGTGAAAAGCAAAATAATATTCGAGACTACTTTGCTATGGGTCGTCATAAAAATATTGATTGTTTTTACATTAATCAAACATATACTAAAATTCCGAAACAACTTATTAGAGATAACACAAATCTTATTATATTATTTAAGCAAGACGATGTCAATTTAAAACATGTTTATGATGAACATGTAGGGCCAGACATGTCATGGCCTCAATTCCGTGAAATGTGTTCAAACGTTTGGAGGAAACCTTACAATTATGTCGTAATAAATAAGGATTGTGAACGTAATAAAGGGTGTTATAGAATGACATTTGATACATTCATAGTAGTTGATTGACACTCAAAAGAGATTGTCCTACCGCAAAAAGTTCATTATCAATTCCGATTTTGAACAAAGTGGATTCTTTACAAAATATGGAAAAAAACCTTAAGAAACAAATTGTTAAAGCTGCATCCGCAGTAAAAAGGAAAGTTGAAATCATAAAAGATGCAAAAAATACAAATAGCATGGCTTTGGAAACCATATTCAAACCTCTAACTGACCCACTTAAATTAATTGCGAATAAGAACAATACAGTTGTTCATGGAGAAGAGCAAGATCATAACCACAGGCAAAAAAAAAATAAAAATAGTGAAAATGAAGATAATTATTTGTCCAGTGAAAGTTCTGATGCAAATATCAGCGAAGAAGAGCCAAACTCTGAAAATGAGTTTTATGAAAAATCCAACAAAACATTGATTGATGAACACGAGAGTCATAACATAAGTGATGACTCATTCAAATCCCTACAATCATCACCAAGCATTAAAAATCAATCCATTTCATGGTCGACATCATCAGAAATAATGAAGGATATCCCTTTTGGAATTAGACATGAACGTGGTAAACTTATGCTCGGTAAAGTCCGAGTATTTGATAATGGAAGTATACTTAAAATTGGAAATCGAAGTTTTAAAAAAACTGTTGGCCTAAAAGAATTATTGTTTAAAAAGACTCCCAACATTGATTTACTCTCACAAGAAGACTTGCAAAATTACAAATTAATACTAATGGACACTAATGCGCATAAGCGCAATTATGACCCATCTAAACCAATTAATAGCAACAAAGGATTCAAATACATGCATATCATTAAACCATTGTTTAAGTTCTCTAGAAATGTAACAACAAGCACAGAGAGTCTTCCCGAAGGAAAAGGAATAAACATTCTAAAAAGAGTAAAAAAAAACACTGAATATATTTATTGGGACGATATAAATGAATTAGTAGAGCGATTAAAATTATTATTTGCATCACGACAAGCTGGTAACACTGGTTTAGATAATGAAATTATATCAATAATGGAGGAACTGGTGGAAGCTGGTATCCTTAAAGAAATCGTATATAAAGAGTATGGTAATTAAAACCCATTTAGTGATCAACAACAGCCCATAAACTATAAACATACCTAAATTCTGCAATGAACATTGATAAATTTGGACATCACATTCATAAGCGTTTACGATTACCAGAATTTATAAATACGGATACAGGAGATTTTGACTTGAAATTATCAAGATTAAAAGGTCTGCAATTTCCTGAAAACGATGATGAAGCTGTAAACAAAGGTTACGTAGATAAAAGCGGAGAAGAACTAAGATTGGAGTTAAAAAAAATTCATAATGACATTAAAAAAGACTTGCAAAACTTAGAGAAACTAACGTCTGAAAAGTTAAGAACCTTGTATTACACAAAAGTAGATATAAATCGTATACTTACTGCAAATAACAAATGAGTAAGCAAGATATAGTTAACGAACTTCATAAAGCAGCGAGGAAAAATTTTTCCCGCCGCTGCACAGTCATAAAAGGAATAGATGATTTATGGCAAGCTGATCTGATAGACTTTCAAAATTATGCAAAATATAATAAAGGATATAAATATGTATTAGTCATTATTGATGCTTTATCTAAGTACGTATGGGCTGTCCCTTTAAAATCAAAAACTAAAGAATGTGTTACGAATGCGATGCTAAATATTTTATGTAATTCAACGAGGAGACCAAAAAATTTGCAAACGGATTTAGGAAAAGAATTTTATAATGACACTTTCAAACAATTAATGACAAAGTATAAAGTTAACCATTATTCAACTTATTCAGTTAAAAAGGCATCGATTGTAGAACGTGTTATAAGAACAATAAAGTCTCATATTTACAAACTTTTTAGTTTATGTGGACAATATCAATGGTTCCCAAATAATCTAAATGCTGTTATCCAAAAATATAATAATACTTTACATAGAATAACGAAATTTAAACCAGTAGATGTCAATAAAAGTAATGAGATATTAGTGATTAACAATATACTTAAATCACAAAAGAAAACGATAAAGCAGAGACCCAAATTTAATGTAGGAGATCACGTTCGTATAAGTAAATATAAAGGAGAGTTTTATAAAGGTTACACCCCTAACTGGTCCACTGAAATATTCACAGTGACAATGGTTAAACAGACAAATCCTCCAACGTATTACATACAAGACAAGTACAAGCAAAACATTTTGGGAGCTTTTTACGAATACGAGTTACAAATATGTAAATTTCCAGATCTCTACCTGATTGAAAAGGTTATAAAAAGAAAAGGAAACAAGCTTTTTGTCAAATGGTTAGGTTTAAAAGATGAAGAGAATAGTTGGGTTGACAAAAGTGCTTTAGTTTTGTAGTATAAATTCTATGCTTGGCTCAGTGCATTATCATTTTACATTTATCAATGGCGAAAGGATGTGGTATTATTGATAGTTTAATAAATAACCTTCCTTTTGAATTACATATACCCGGGTATCAATATTGTGGTCCCGGAACAAAACTGGAAAAACGCTTACTAAGGGGCGATAAAGGTATAAATAAATTAGACGAAGCTTGTATGTACCACGATATAGCTTACAACGACACAGATTTGAACGTGAGACACAAAGCAGATCTACAACTTTTAAATATGGCTAAAAATAGGTTGAAATCTAAACAAGCTAAAAGGGGAGAAAAAATTGCTGCATGGATAGTGAAAAAAGTGATGAAATCTAAACTCAAAGCTGGAGCTGGAGCACGATCATTTATGTCAGTTATAAAAAAAATACAATCTCAATTAAAAAAACTAAAAAATAAAGATAATCGTACAGCTATTAATTATGCATACGCAGCTGCAAAAAGAATATTTAAGAACAAAAAAGGGACACGTTTGCCACGTTGCATTCCTATCCCAAAATATGGGGGAATAATACCTTTAATTCCAATCTTCGCGGGATTATCAGCATTAGGTGCCCTAGCTGGAGGAGCAGCAGGTATAGCAAAGGCTGTAAATGATTCTAAAGCAGCTCAGAAAAGTCTTAAAGAAGCTGAGCGCCACAATAAAATTATAGAATCAATTGCTCTTGACAAAGGAATGTATATTAAGCCTTATAAACAAGGAGCCGGATTATATTTGAAACCTTCAAAAAACTAAACAAACGGCTACCCAGACGAGCCCTCACAAATTTAGATATTTTACAGAATGCTACAGACATACCATATTTCCGTGGTGTATACATGAGAGATACATTACCGTCTAAACCTAGAAAAAATGAGTGTGCAATTCTAAATTTGGATAGTTCGGATAATCCAGGAACTCATTGGGTAGCCTACATTAAACAAAATAAATATTGTGAATATTATAATAGTTTCGGAAACTTAAAACCGCCACTAGAGTTGATCAAATATTTAAAAGGCTTATCTTTAAATTATAATTATACTCAACACCAAGCGTTTGACACTGTAAATTGTGGTCATCTTTGTTTAAAATATTTAAGACATTATTGGAAAAACAATTTATATAAAGATTAAAATAAAAAGGTGTTAGTACAACAATGTCTTTCACGGTGTCAATAACCGGAAGAGGAAGCTGTTTGACAACAAACTACTCACCTACATTAGAGTTACATGGAGAATACGAGTGCGGGCTCTTATATTTTTCTACGTTTAATTCGATTCCTAACATAGATGATAGAAATAATAAATTTTATTATGGTGAAAATAAATTAGTCGAGATTCCTGAAGGATCCTACGAGCTTCAAGATATTTGTGACTACTTGAAAACTTACATGAAGAATACCTCAATAAAATTGACTTGTAATAACAATACATTAAGGACCACTCTTTTCTGTGCTGAAGATGTTCACTTCGATAAGAGCGATTCAATTGGACCAATTTTGGGTTTTGGTAAAGAAACAGTAAAAGCAAATATAAAGTGTGAATCTCCATATCCTGTCAGCATTTTGTCAACAACCATCGTACGAATCGAATGCGACGTAGTAAGCGGTTCATTTGTGAACGGGACACCGAGTCATATTATTTATGAATTTGTACCTAATGTGCCACCTGGTTACCGCATGATTGAAGTCCCTAAAAATTTAATATATTTTCCAGTTAATCACAATTCAATTAGTGCAATTAATATACGATTGCTAGACGCTAATAATAAATAGGTTAATTTGCGTGGTGAAGAAGTACAATTGTATTTACACTTTAGACAAAAATGATAAATTTCAATAAAAACCTATCCCCATCTAGTATTCGAGTCAGTTATAAAAAAACATCTCGCAAAGCAACACCATTGCAAGTGAAAAAGAAATTAACTAAAAGTAACAAGGAATTCCTTAAGTTAATCGGACTATTAAAATGAATTTGTTAAATATATCTCAACCAACATCATACGAAAACAGTATTGAAAGTTATGAATATCATTCTTACAAACCATATATATCAAGTTTTAACACGAATGATGAAATCCGAATACCTATTAACCAACAAGACTTATATGTGCTTCCCGCAGCCAGCACTCTGTATATCGAAGGCAAAGTTAGCGTGCGTAGCAGCACCACTAAATCAACAGTAACCAGCGTACATTTTGTGAACAATCCTATATTATTTCTCTTTCAAGACATCCGATACGAACTAAATGGTGTAGAGATAGATAAGATAAAAAATGCTGGCTTAACCACGACAATTAAGTCGTATTTATCTTTGAATGAAAACGAATCTAAATTTGCAAAAGCTTGGGGATGGTCACCTACTGGAACAACTATTACTAATAATGGTATATTTTCCACCTCTATACCTTTGAACAAAATATTGGGATTTGCGGAGGATTACGAAAAAGTTATTATTAATTGCAAACACGAGTTAATATTATTAAGAAGCAATACAAATATCAATGCCTTAAAGTTAAACTCAGGAGAAGAAATTGAAGATATCCTAATCACCAAAATGGTTTGGCGTGTTCCTCACATCAAAGTATCAGATCGTGTCAAAATAAACTTGCTAAAACATTTAGAAAAAGATCGAGCAATTCCACTTGCATTTCGTAGTTGGGACTTGTATGAATATCCAATGCTACCGAAAACACGTAAGCATACTTGGTCAATTAAAACATCATCGCAAATAGAAAAACCACGGTTTGTTATTATTGCATTGCAAACGAAACGAAAGAACAGTGCTGAAAAGTCAATGGCGGAGTTCGATCATTGTTATGTACGTGACGTAAGAGTTTTTTTAAATTCAACATATTACCCCTATGAAGGACTAAATGTGAACTTTGCAGAAGATACGTTTACTTTATTATACGAGCAATACGCGAGATTTCAGCAGTCATACTACGGACGGCGTCCAGAGCCATTGTTGAATTTAAAAGAATTTAAGGAAGTTGCTCCATTAATGGTTATTGATTGTTCTCACCAACACGAGGCCTTAAAGGGCTCGATAGACGTAAGAATTGAGATTGAAAGTAATCAAGAAATACCTGATCAGACAGCGGCATACTGTTTAATATTAAACGATTGTATATTTGAATATAAACCCTTGAGTAATATCGTCAAAAAAATATCATGAACAGTAACTCGATTATAGTGGACTTGCAAGGATTTAAAAATCAAAATAACGAATTTATTTTAAAAGAGCTGGTAATTGGCACTCAAGAGCATACGCAAATATTTTTAGTAAAACCTCCTTACCCATTTTCTTTTCTCACTCTCGAGGAAAGAAAACAAGTTTGGTGGATAGAAAGAAATAGAGGATACCGATGGAGTGAAGGATACATTGACTACAGAGAGTTTCAAAGACTAATCAAACCATACTTAGCTCAGCGAACCATTTATGTAAAGGGCGAAGAGAAAGTAAAGTGGGTGCAAGAATTATGCGATCATAAAGATGTTTTTGATATAACTTGTAAAGGTATACCTAATTTAAATACTCTAGCTAGCCTCTATTGTAAAGATATGTTTTCATTTAATTGTTTTACTCACATGAAATACTGTGCACTAAAAAATGTAATATGTATAAGAAAATGGTGTTTAGAGAATAATGTTATTATTTAATATTTGATAAATTAATAAATATTTTTTATGAATTTAATGAGTGTGTTTTATTTAATTCGTAATAATTTATCAATACACAGATTTCAAACGAAAGTTTTAAATAATTTGTTTTTTGAATGAAACAACATGTTATTCATTAAATATTTTTTTTTATTTGTCTACTAGTAAGTTTTATTTATAAACATAATATTTTACAGTAGGTTCATAACTTAAAAATACACACTTAAAAAGAAGGAAGAAACACAATCGCTAAAAAATATTGAAATGAAAATATTAACAATGGAGAGTTATCTGCCTCACGATTCAGCGTGCCCAGAATGCTACCTTATCTAAATATACAAAAAATAATGGTTTTCTAAATAATGATTACACTTCATAATCTTAGCGTTAACCTAGTTGCGATATCATTTTAAATATACTCGAATATGCATGTATCTCAGTAGAACTGCATGAAAATAAATGAGAAATAATCATGCATTGAGTCTACTAGAGAAAGTTTAATATACAAATTATGGCTTAATTCATGGATCTATAAATTACATGAAGTAACTGTACCCACAAATTTTTTTTGAAATATTACTTATAACACTTTCGGTTTGATCCATAATTTGATCAGAATGATCTTGCACAACATACTGAGCACTCAACAAAGTGTTTTCCTCTTCCGATTCACTAGGCACACGCGTATCACTTATGTCAATAATTTGAATCTTTATCAAACGTCGTCCACTGGTCGAAGCGCTTTGAACCACAAATGACGGAGGTGGACCGTGAGATCGCTTGAAAGATCTTTTCTTAGAGACTCTTTTCGATGTCTTGCGGCATGTAAGTGGTATTGGTGGGCAGTCCTCGTGTTCTTCGGCAAAGATTCGGCGGCGGGCAGCATGGGTATGTTGATGGAACAGTGATGGTGAAGGTGTGATGCGGTCATAAATTGGTCGAGTTGAAGGTTCAGCACTTGGCTTCAGGCGCTTCTGCGATTGGGATGACAAATCCCACGGCGGGAACATCTCGCTGAACCCTTCCAAAGGATCCTGTGCATACTGCGAAAATATCACAGGTGAAGAGGGAGGTGAGGTCACGGTCAAAGCGTTGTCATGCGTATCCTGAAACAATATAAAACAACACAATTATAAACAAAATGCAATTACACAGAGGAGGTGCAGGTATAAACCCCAATGTAAAACAAACTTACCATGTTGATAAATCTTTAAGATTTTGCCAAGAAATCGAAGACACAACTCCTTTACAGTTTGAAAAGATCTGCCACTGTCAACGACAGGGAATTTATATTAATACTCACACACACAATACGTTCTAAAGAAATGCCTACACAGCACGCTTACGTGTAAGGTGTCCAACATACATGTTACAACTTGCATTTAGCTATCGTATATCACTGATAGTGTTTTGTTACGAGTGTGCCGTTGAGTGACTCATAGTTTATAACAAAATATTTATATTAACAGGTACTCCTAATACATTCAGGTGTCCAAGTAACATGTTAGGACTTGCATTTAGGTATCGTATATCACTGCACTGATCGTATTTTATTACACGTGTGCCGTTGAGTGAGTCATTCGTTTACAACAACATATTATGTACGCAACATGTTGAGACTTGTATGCAGATCTCCTCCCCACCTCACCTGCTCTCCGATAGCGTTTGCATTGTGCAAGCTTAAGACAGTGACGTCATTGCGCTGAAATCTTGTCGAGCACGTAAAATGTAACTTGTTTTACCAATATTTTCTACAAACATGCACTTTAGATGGCAAATAACATAATAGGGTGCCAGTTCAAGTCCGGGATATGCCTAAAGTATTTGTTTAACTCTGTTAGTAGGAATCAGTAGGAATCGAACCCACTATCCTAAGTGTAAGGACACTTAAAATATTAAAGGAAATTAAAAGAAAATGCTTTTTATTTAATATAACGTCATTTATTATTACTTTTATTTACACTTTAGGTACCTACTTATAAACTAAAACATAAAGTAAATTTCCATAACTATAATATCATTTACAACCTAATTATGTTATAACTAATCTTTATAAAAGTCGACTTTAAAACCAACTTGAATGGTGTCCCCATGAAAGTGTTGAAATTTTATCCTTTAATACAATTTTTTTATCATCATTTGATGATAAGGCGACTTTATTGACGGCTTGAGTAAAAATTTCATGTTTCAGGGACTTAAATATAACATTCTTTTTTTTAATGAGCTTATTTTGCAACAATACACTATTGTAATCTTTTAATCCCAGATTTTTTAAAACGTTCTTTTTTATTCCTTTTGCTTTTTTAATTTCCTTGTCTAAGGTTTTTACACAATATAGTTTAGACCTTAATCCAGCAAACTCTTCAATTATTTGCCCGGCTAATTCGTCTTTGAATAAGCCAGGAACCTTTTTATTTTGTTGTACAATACCATAAGGATTATCACGAGCGTAATTGCTAGTATCAAAAAATGACTGAAAATTTAATTTTACATCTTCGTATACATCAGGTGTCTCTATAGCATACAAAAAACTATCAGTATCAGTGTAGCATAGTTTTATACTGTTACCATAAAATGGTTTCATTGTAGAATAGTGGAACTCATACATATGATTTTTGGAAATTTCCAATACAGTAAATCCTATATAAATAGGTTTATCTAAAATAATGGACTCTGGTTTCATTTGTACTGCTACCAAATTTTCAGTAAAAATAGTCGAACTCTGATAGTTTGGTCGTGAAATTAAATGTTCTGCTGTGTAATATTTTTTTGTTTTATTGCTTGAATCACTCCACCTGTTAACCAAGTAAACATTTACTCGTTTTTCAATATCTTCTAACGTTTTCCCAAAAATACTGTTATTTAATAATTTAAAGAAATCTTGCTCAAATGTAGACTTGGCTTTTTGACGCAATTCAGTATTTAAGTCTATGTATTGTTTTAAATATGGGTGTTGCTTAAACTTTATTACGCGATGAATTCTTTTTAATATCAGGCCGTGATGCAAGCACGTTTTTAAATGCGCATAATGAATCACGTAATTAAATTTGTCGTACAGATTAGGTATTAATTTCGGGTATCTTGAACCGGGCGGTGTAAATTTTTGAGGGCAAAATGGTAAATCGTTATGTAAGTCGTGCAGATAGTCTGGGTATTCCAAATCTACTTCTAAAATATATCCATAGTCAGAATCGTTTGAGATTTTAAGAATGTCAAGTTCATCAATTTCCGATTTGTTCATTAATTCAAAATCAGAGTAAGGCAAATACGAACACATTGCATATCCATACAAGTTATTACAATCAATATAAAATAAATAATTGTCAGGAGTAGATTGATTATAATCAGCGAGATACTTATTGTTTGCCTTGGAATGCCTATTAGAGCATAGACACACACCCCCGCGAATTCCATTTTGTATCATCCTAATCATCTCTAAATCGTTTAATAATTGTAATTTTATTTTTGTTTTAAGCAACATCGCATCAAAACTTAATCCAGGTGCTGTTATATAAAATGCTGGGTCTAAGTTATAATTTCTTTTACATGTACGACGAAAATTGTCAAAAACGTCAGCTAGTAAAATAACATCAGTTTTAAGATATAAATCAGTATATTCACCCAGATTTTTTAACCGAAATGTTTTCCAAATTATTTGTGCATAATTGTAATCTGACTCTGAAAGTAACTCATCGGTTAGAGTGCTATAGAAACATTCTCGCGACGGCAATTGTTCCTCTTCGTAACGATTCCAATTTGTCATGTACTCATATGGGTAAACACCTTTACGTGTCATAAGATCGAATTCCTTCTTTTTTGGAAAAAAGTGTGATAAATGGATGAAATCACTCGAGTTTAAATTCCTCGCTAATTTTTCTAAACTTGTTCCTAAAAATTTAAAGGAGTCTACAAATCGAACAGGAAAATATTCATTACGTCCTGTCTTAAAAAATTTTGTAAAAGAAACATAGTTCTCTTTATTTTTTGCTATGACATTAAGTCTACCCGGTGTTTCACCTAGCTGGCGTATAAAGAGGTGACTATCATATCCACTTAAATTGTGAAAGAAAACTGGAATAAAATTCGGTAATGAAAACTTTAAATTACAGTGGCTGTGTGAAACACCACGATATTTTCCCGTTAAATGGCAATGGTCCCTGACCTTATCGTCAAATAATAACTGCTCGCAAAGGTAACAATGTTTCGAATTATTAAATGATTCTTGCTCTTGGGACGTCAGGGGTGCCATAGGAACTGTTTGTTTTAAAGTTTGTTTTAGTTTGGCGATATCTTCACCGAGAAGCTCTAGAAACTTGTTAACGCAGTCCTGCCCGCGGTATGAAACATACTTATTACGGGAGCTGTCATGCGTACATACTATATAATAAGCAAATGCAGATGGTACGTGTTGTTGTAAAACTTTAGTGCTATTCGAATCCAGCCCATCACTTTGGGATTTGGGTTGTAATAAAGATTCAAAATCAGCATATATCACAAAAGGCATATCTTGCATTCTTTCGAAATGTTTAAATTGAATAACGGTGCCTTTATTAGGTAACACTGTTTGTACACCGCTGCAAATATGATCATTCAATTTACCTTTGTCCTGAAAAAATATCATACAGTCCTCACAGAGATAGACCTGTCCATGGTGCTTAGTTAATTGAGACCTAAGCAATCTACTTAAATTTTTAATTAAACAATAATGTTTAGATTGACCTTTTTCTAAAAGTAATAAGTTTATATGATGTTTTTTTCGTTGCTGAGTCTTATACAAGGGCCCAACAACTTTTGACTTATTTGCTAGACCATAAACATTTACACTTATTAGTTTGTTATTCTTTTCAAATATTTTTATATCTGACAACCCCACAGGAAAGCTCATATCTTTAGTATTTAAAACTTTTTCATATGATGGATATGAGGAAGTTCGATGAGCATTATGTTTAGCTGGAAACAAGCTTGCCATTACAGACCATAAGAAGCAGAATGCATCGTTATTTTGAATATTTACACACGCGCGTTTTGATTTTATACATTTTGGTAACTCAATAAATCTAGAAGCTCTTAAAGGGTTATACTTGTTAATGTTGACTTCTAAGTACAAATTACGTAAAAACGCCCAACCACTATCTTTTTCCTCAAATTCATCAATTTTAGCTATAATAGAATGCAATATTTTAGAATAAATCTCGTTGAAATCATAGTTATTATGAAAAACTACGTTTTCAGTAGCAAAAGATTTTCTTTCGCTTGTAACATTTTGAAGTAAAGTGAATTCAGCGAAAAACTCAAAATTAACTTTAATTGACTGGTAAGTAGCTTGTCTAGCAGCTATTAACTCTCGTACACGAGAGCGCAGACTGCGCAAAAACGTGGCAGGCGGACACGCATAGGCTGCGTCATCAGCTTCCGCACCTACTGGTCGAAGCCTGTAAGAAGCAATCCTATTTCGGAATGCACTTCCTATTTTCTCAACACCATCATCAACATCAATAGAAAAGTTATCTTTATGGATACTACTTCGTAAATGAGCTGAGAAAGCTCTACTTTTAACAGAAATATCGCAAACTGTACAATATATGGTCTTATTTGCCATTATGCCTAGGATAGGATCCTAAGACCCTAATTATAATGTAAAATGTATCTATCTATGTGAGAACAAGTTAATTTAAAGTCGATTTTTATAAAGTCTTATTTAATAAAAGAAAAGAAAATAAAAAGTCTTAATACCTAGATATAAACTGAATAAAAGTAACCTAACTTACATAAAATTAACCTAACTTACATAAAATATTAACCTAACTTAAAAAATATAAACTTTATTTTTTGGAAGAAAAGAATTTCCCCTCTGTCTTGAATTGGCCCCTACAGCGTTTTATGACGTCCTTGAGAGGGGCCAATTCAATAGCGTCGGACTGTCCCTGATATTTTAAAGACAGAATCGCGTGTTCCCACCGGTCCTTTGGGTCTATATTTAAAATATCAGGGACTTGGTAAATTTTTATGTCGACGAAGATGTCCCCGTCGAGGTTGGCAGTCCGTCGCACCACTCCGTCAGCCACTCTCCGCGTCAGCACCGACTGGAGTCGCTGGTCCGGGGCCTGCCTGACGACAGCCTCGTCGTCGCTGTCGGAGTCGAACTGCCACGTCGATGGGGACTTCTGGGTTGGCTTCTTAGTTCTTTTGATCGGTTTTTTCTTGTTACTGAAGACAAAAAATATTATTTGAAACATTATGCATAAAATAAACCGTCTGTGAAATTAGTACTCTTATACATTAAGTTAAAACGGGTCGAAGTTTAAAGGTGTAATTAAACAAAACCGAATATTTTTGATTGCTACGTAATTAAAACTGGATGTAGACTGTTAACATTGTTCTCAACTAAAGAGAATACGACGGGGACAAGTGAATAGTAAAAGTGAAATAGTCAGTAAAGAAATTAGATTGAAAGTTGAAGTAAAATACTCACTTGGTTTTAGGAGTGGCGGCTGCGTCTTCGTCTTCGGATCCAAAGATCTCATCGATCTGACGGCGCTTCTGCGCCGCCCGTTTAGTTTTGTATTCGGATTCAGACCTGAAAATAAAGACAAATATTAAAAACGTATAATTACTCACTTATCCTTGCAATGTTGAAAAAATTACCGAGAAATACAAATTTAATTAACTATGTAAAAAATAAACTTACGAACATTATTTCGAACGCTCGGATTCTCGTGGTGGCGAAGGTTTTGGTGGCGGCTGGTGGAGATGGTGAGCAGGATGGTGGGCAGACCGCGAGCTACACCGAGAGGCACGATGGTGTCGAAGGGAGCGTTGGCAGCAGGTGAGCAGTGAGGCGAGGTCACAGAAGGAGAGTGTACGGATACACGATTTACAGTGGTTTATATTCCATTTTTGTTCAGAGGTTGATAACCATGAATAAATGTCGTCAAACAACAGTAATCGTATGTAAAATGTGAACGATAGAAATTGGTTTCAATTTCAACAGTTTGCGACCTCTTCCTTTTTTAAAACCTCAGCAATTCTACATCATAGTCAACAAGATTTTAGTTTCACACGGTAAAGTAAATTGAAATTATAAATTCAGTAAGGAGATTATATTTCATTATATTGTACATTTCTTGGTATCGGACGGTGGATATGCTAAGGCTGTATGTACATTGGGAGTAAAGTTAGACTATTAAAGGTTTTTGTATTATTTAGTTGCCTTGCTCATAATATTATATTTATTGAATAGAACATACAATAAAAGACAAAAAACAGTATTCCGATATTTATTGCGGAATATGTATTGTTTTATCAATCATTTATGAATACTACACATGGCAGTACCTTTAAATCTCTAATATTTTAAACAGTATTTGCTATGATATTACAATTTGTTATTTTTCGTATTTAAATAACTTCATAAAGTAATAAATTTATACCATGACTATGTGTACACAGCCTTGTGGTTTCCCATGCACCATTCTGATGACAACGCTTGAACGGTATGTTACAAAAATAAGGGAGGGTATTCAGTGAGTAATATTATATTGACTTTATGACATCTTGTTATAATTTGAATATTAGGATACATTTTCGTAAAGTTATCGGACAACTCATTTAGCGCATTTGTTAAGGACGCCAGTTGAGACCTAAAGGTTGCGAGTTCGATTCCCAAACTATCACAAAAGATGATGATTGAAAAACCCGGGTAATCTATGATACAAAGGTGTTTGGGGAGTCGCCTGACTATGTATGTAACGTTGTCTCAATTTATTTTTTCTGTTATTTTTTGCTTAAAATAAAATAATTCTAATATTGAACGCAAACATGTAACCACTCGTTTAAAACTAGGGTTGTCAACTATATAGTAATGTTAGTAAAAGCATGGTGATTTAAAGCGTTGATTGAGATGTTGAAGGGTTATGGGTTCGGTCTCCGCATCAACACAATACTTACCAACAACCGAAACGGTATTTGCGGTGGGTCTGGGTTTTGTGGCATCTTTATTTCTAGTACATTTATCATCACAAGAAAAAAATTGAGACAGGAATAATGAATGTAAAGTTGTTTTAATTTGTTTGATAGTACCTAAGATGTTGGGTCTTGTGGTACCCTAATACAATGAATGTTTGCACATTTATCATTATTTAGCTATTATTTATTTTGTATTTTCAAAAGTGCAAGAAGAGCTAAATTTTTATTTATTCAAAAACACCTATAACAAATATTATTGTGATTTTTTAAGATTTTCCCTCAAATGCTTAATATTAGCAAAAGTTATCAACCCTGTCTATAACTCGATTGTGGAGTTTAGGTTACCAGTGAGTTACATTGTTTACATGTTCGAGATGTGTGACCGGATGCCTCGAGCTCAGGTGCTTATCGTTGAAACTAGACGATGTTGCATTTGTAGTGTTAGATGAAATCATAATTTTTAAATAATGTTCCTTAACAGGTAAGTATTTAGTGCGAATTTCAATTGTAAAATAAAATTGATGGCAAAATCTTGTTACGCGGTACGCTCCCTCATTCCTAAGTAAGTTTTGAACTGCGCTATATTGTAACGCGTGTGAACGTGTCTCACAATAACTTCATTTAAAAATTATCAATTCTACCTAGGTGCAATTGCCACTAACTGAATTTGGACAATGGTACAAGTAAACTTTCTATATCAAATGAAGGTAATTACAATTATGGTAAGTATGATATCATGATAATACTTTAAAGTCATTGCCAAGGAAATATTGTTCTAGGTGGCCAACAGCCAGGTCACCGGCACGAGCTCTCAACCTGTATCGACGTAGTAATCGTTTTGAGGAGCCACTAGCCCTATGGTCACAGGCAAAATGCCACTAGCCTTTTATGGTCACCGGCAAAATGCCAACAGCCAGGTCATCGGCAAATCATTGAAAGATGAAAGTCGTTTATAGGTGCCAACAGCCTTATGGTCACCGGTGTAATTTACCTAGAGCAATCTAGGAGCCAACAGCCAGGTCAACGGCACGAGAACTCAACCCAGATGGACGAAAGTAATTTCTGGGTGCCAACAGCCTTATGGTCAACGGCATCAACCTAAAGCGATTAATTCCAAAGCATTGACTGATGAGTAATATTTGATTATTACACTTCCATAATCAAAATTACAAGTTATATACATGTACTCTCTTTCTTATTACCGTCACCCCAAATTTGGTTAATGGTATAAGCAAATAGCGTATTGAAAAAGTTGAAATTGACAAGTGTGCAAGTGTAAATCAGTGATTAATGCAGATCAGATCAGGTAAGTTTTTATACTACTATAATTTGACATTAGTACAAGTTTTCAATTCAGAAAGATTCATCCGTTGTGTAGATTTAATGTTAATCCAAAATGGTATACTTAAATACCTCTGAATAAAATAATTTTGCCGAGATTTATCCCACGATTAATGGTTTTATTGAAATAAACTTATTATATCAATACAATGTAAATCATGGTACCTATAACAGCGTATTGGTTAATTGTTTAAATTTAGAAAAACGAAAATTTCCTTTTTCGGCAATTGTATTACACTTATTACAGTTTTAAAAAACCATCTGATGTTCAGTGTATACCTTACGTAATTTTTAAAGACAAATCAAAGTTACCCGGTTTATAACCCATTTGATTCGTTTAAGTGACAAAAGTCACTTTGGCTTTGCTTCGTTAAAAAATCAGAAACTTTTACCAGAGCATTGATTTACTACATAGATTTAAAGCTATTGTTATGTACTTATTGTCGCTGCCTTAAATTTGGTGTCTTCATAGCAATACGTTTGGTGTTTGAAGAATTTACAAGTTATATTGAGGTCAGTTTGATAAGCATTTTGATTCATGTAAGTTTAACTAATGTCGTGTAAAGTCTTTATGCATAACATGAATATGCATTTGCTAAGCAAGCGAGTGAAAAACTTTTTGAAGCACGACCAAGATGCTATTTATGCCGTGCCTATTTGAACCGAGCGTTACGACGCAATCCCTCCCTTTCACGCGCGCTGTGCGCGCTTGTGTTTGAATGTGATAGGTAAATTCATATTAACTACGGGGCGACTTCATTATTTAAGCCACCTATAGTGTCTTCCTCGATTTATACAACTAGCTAAGCGAGCGAGCTAGCAAGCTTTTTTGAGCGACGGAAATGCAGTATGAATCACAAACAATGTCTAAAGTGATTATTGGGCATTCAAAAACACATTTTTATACGACGCTGGAGCGAACGCGGAATCGTCGTATGAAAATGAGTACAAATCAGGGACTTGGCTCGGACCATGCCCTCGGACGAGGTGATTGAAACTTCTAGGGATCCATCCGAGGAGTTGAAGGTAATCTTGTCTAAATTGGACGAGGTCAATCAGGGTCTCTCGGACGAAACGTTAACTTATAAAGCATTTAATCGCTTAATCTCATCATATTTACCATCGTCTGTCTCGGATTGAAACTTCTGCTGATATTGCCGCGACTCGAGCATCTGCTCAGTCTCAATTGGATGCTGCGCTTGAAAGGGTCGATCGCCGTTTTCGTGTTTTCAGTGCATCCTTCGAGGAGCCCATTGCGGTTCCCACTGTCAATCAACCTAGTACTTCTGATCCGGCTGCTGGTCCTATTGTAGTACAATGTAGCAATAGTTCCCATGAGAAAGCCATCTCTCGACTAAATCTGAAATTTAATGGTCTCACCTGTGTTAGGTCATTTTTGCTTAGACTGACTGAGTTATGTGAAACCCGGTCCATTGACGATGATGTATTGTTTCATGGGGCCGCGGAGTTGTTCACGGGTTTTGCGCTCACCTGGTTCCGTAGTGTAAAACCCTCCTTGACCTCTTGGTCGGTTTTGAAGTCCTCTTTAGTGGAGGAATTCTCGCCCTTTGATTTTGATGATCGGCTGTTGGCAGAGATCCGTTCGCGCACGCAGGGGGCTTCGGAATCCGTGGCCATTTATATTGCGACTAGCGGCCGCCCGCGACTTCGTCCGCGTGGAAAAGTAACTTTTTACCCCCCTTTCAACCCCTTACAACCCCCTTTTCGCAATAAAAAGTAGCCTATGTCCTTTCTCAGGGTCTAGATTATCTGTATACCAAATTTCATTTAAATCCGTTGAGTAGTTTTGGCGTGAAAGAGTAACAGACAGACAGACAGACAGACAGACAGAGTTACTTTCGCATTTATAATATTATATATATATATATATAGTAAAATATAGTAAATATAGTAATATAGTATATATAGTAATATATAGTAATATAGTATATATAGTATAGTATATAGTATATTAGTAAGTAGTAAGTATAAGTAATAGTAAGTAAGTAAGTAAGTAAGTATGGAGTATGAATTATGATTAACTAGCGGCCGCCCGCGACTTCGTCCGCGTGGAAAAGGTTTTACCCCCCTTTTAACCCCTTACAACCCCCTTTTCCGCAATAAAAAGTAGCCTATGTTCTTTCTCAGGGTCTAGATCACCTGTATACCAAATTTCATTTAAATCCGTTCAGTGGTTTGGGCGTGAAAGAGTAACAGACAGACAGACAGACAGACAGACAGACAGACAGACAGACAGACAGAGTTACTTTCGCATTTATAATATTAGTTAGGATTAGGATTAGGATTAGGATTATTTTAACCTTCTGTCGAGACCTTTACCGGAATCGGAGCAATTAAAAATTATTAGATTTAACTTGCGACCTAATTATATCACCGCGCTGGCTTTAGAGGATATAGATTCTATCGCGGAACTAAAGCGCAAATGTAAAATCCTAGAATATAATTTTTTTAGGGCGACCGGTTTCACAGAACCGCCTAAATCCAGCGATGGCTCTCTCGCACCGGATTTGGCTTACAAACTCAAGGCTCCGGTGAAGGTTGAGGTAGTCGAGGCTCCTAAAGAGTTTTGCGTTCGCTGTCGTGTAAATGGCCACGCTCTGTCTTCTTGTAAATCTAAAGATTTGGTCTGTTTCGGCTGCGGCACTAAAGGATATAGGCGTCCGAGCTGCCCGAATTGTTCCCCTCGGTCAGCGCCGCCGCCACCGGAGAAGACAAACAACTAATACCTGCGGATCGTAGCTCACGTAGGTTCGCTCATCCAAACTGTGACGAGAAGGAATGGGATTTGTATTTGGCGCATCTACGTTTGTTTTTTACCTCTTATAAGGTGGCTTCGGTCCGCTATTTTAAACGTGACTTTGATATACGTCCTCATCTAGTGGTGCGGATTTTTGATGATAAATTTTATGGCCTGCTGGATTCGGGTTCTAGTATTTCTATATTGGGCTCTTCTGCCGGGGATAGTTTCACTCGAGCAGGGGTAGTCCTTCAACCTTGTAAGGATCTTCATTATATCGCTACTGCCAATGATTCGCAAGCGCGAGTCCTTGGGTACATGGTCCTCCCAGTGACGCTGAATGACGTCACCCATACTATAAAATTTTACGTGATTCCGGACGTTACGACTCCTATTATCTTTGGAGTGGATTTCTGGAAAGCCTTTGAGCTGGCACCTAAGATTTTTCCTAAGCTTCCTTTTGAAAACCGGTCCGTAGACACCCCCCGGGTTTTGGAAGTTAAAAGTCTACACGATTTTGATACGCTGTCCTCTTCCCAGAAACAAACCGCTGCTGATGTTGTGCGTTTGTTTGAGGACATCTCCTTCGAGAAGAAAGGCTTAGGTCGCACGTCGTTAATTACCCACTCCATTGATACAGGCAACACCGCGCCTATCAAGCAGAGATACTATTGCTTGTCTCCGGATCGGCTAAAGGTACTAAACGGTCTTCTGGACGAGATGTTGGAAATGGGGGTAGTCGAGCCTAGCGTCAGCCCTTGGAATAATCCAGTGCTACTTGTGTCTAAAGCAAATGGAGAGCTGCGCTTTTGCTTAGATAGTCGCAAACTGAATGCGGTTAGTAAAGGTGATGCCTACCCTTTACCATACATCTCTCGTATCCTGGATCAGCTGCGGGAAGCCAGGTATTTGTCTTCTATTGACCTTAAAGCAGCCTTCTGGCAGATCGGGCTTGATACACAATCGTCTCGCGAGAAAACGGCGTTCACGGTCCCTGGCCGCGGCCTCTTTCACTTCGTTGTCATGTGTTTTGGCTTAAAGGGTGCCCCAGCCACTCAACAGCGCCTAATGGACAGGCTGTTCAGACCCGAATTTAGCGATAAAGTCTTCGTTTATTTGGACGACATCGTCGTAGCCACATCTAGCTTTGTAGAGCACATTACCCTCTTACGAAAGGTTTTTGAGCGGCTGAGGGAGGCTAACTTAACCATCAATTTGAAAAAAATCCAACTTTTTTCGAAAAGAATTGAAATATCTGGGTTATGTAGTAGATGAGCAAGGGCTGCGGACTGACCCTTCCAAGGTCAAATCTATAGTAGATTACCCCGTGCCTACCAATAGAAAGGAGGTAAAGATGTTCCTCGGTACTGCGTCTTATTACCGAAGGTTCATCAGGAATTTCAGCTCTATCGCTGCCCCTCTTAACGCCCTGACCAGTACTAAGAGGAATGCCCCTCCGTTCAATTGGTCCGAAGAGGCTAATTCTTCCTTTGAAGAACTAAAGTTCGCCCTCTCCACGGCCCCAGTGTTAGCCTGTCCAAATTTTGAGAAACCTTTTGCCGTGCACTGTGATGCCTCCAACTATGGTATAGCTGGAACCTTGACCCAGGATTTGGATGATGGTAGGGAACATCCTATAGCTTATGCAAGCCGTTCCTTAAATAAAGCCGAGCGGAATTACTCCGCCACAGAACGGGAGGCTCTAGCGGTGGTTTTTGCCATTGAACACTTTCGCCCTTATCTGGAAGGTGGCAAGCAGTTCAAGGTTATCACTGACCAATCCAGTTTGAAGTGGTTCTTCAATTTAAATAACCCTACGGGGCGTTTAGCTCGATGGGGTTGTCGTTTGTCTCCCTACAATTTTGTCATCGAGCATCGCAAAGGTGCCGATAACGTGGTTCCGGACGCTTTATCACGAGCCGTCCCGGTCATGCTTGTTCAGCCGGTCCCGGGTGACCCTTGGTACAATAAGATGCTTCATAAGTGTACCAATTCCCCACAGGCCTGTCCCAATTTCGTGGTTAGGAGTGGAAAGCTGTTCCGGTATTCGAAAAACAAATTCGGAAGTGATCCCGGTTACGACTGGAAAGAAGTCGTACCCGTACACAACCGAGAGGCTTTGTTACGCGCGAATCATTGTAGCGATCTTGCTCCCCATTTCGGCATATTTAAGACGTACAAACGACTGGCACTTAGGTATTTCTGGCCGGATCTGTACAAGGACGTGGTGACCTTCGTTGGCAACTGTGACGTGTGCTCTGCGTATAAATGTTCGCAAGAAGTCACCCCTGGCCTTATGGGAGATCCCAAGGTTACCACACGTCCCTTCCAAACCCTGAGCATAGACTTGGTGGGACTATTGCCACGCTCTCGCGCCGGATTTACTTATCTTTTTGTTGTGCTGTGTTGTTTTACTAAATATTGTCTTTTATTCCCACTTCGGCGAGCCACCGGCAAGAATATTGTAAAGCACCTAGAGGATGACGTGTTCCTAGTGCATGGAGTGCCGCGAACGGTGATTTTGGATAATGGAACCCAATTCACCGGCCATGAATTAAATGACCTGTTTGCGAAGTACAGCGTTCCTCAGGTGCACTTCACTCCCAGATACTGTCCGCAAGTCAACTCAATCGAGCGCTACAACCGGACTATCGATACCGCCCTCTCTATCATGGTGAAGGATGACCATCGCACCTGGGACCTTCATGTTCCCAAGATCCAGTGTGCGATGAATTCATCAGTCAATGAGTCTACGCGGTACAGTCCGTATTTTCTGACGCACGGCCGAGAGCCGATCTTGTGCGGTATGGTTTACGGTACAGATACCTCGCCGTCAGTATCTTTGGCATGCGCCTCGCGTGATCGATTCGCAAAGGAATTGGGCCAACTAAGGTCAGTTTTCGAAAGAGTTCGTACCGCTATATCAAAGGTACACACTCGTAGCAAAAAATACTATAATCAATCCCGTCGTCACATGGAGTTTGGAGTAGGCGATATTGTTTGGAAAAAGAACTTTCCTCTAAGCGACAGTTCTAAGTTTTTCATGGCCAAGCTTGCCCCCAAGTTCGAGAAATGTAGGGTACTCAGCAAGCCTAGTCCATTGGTCTATGAGCTTGCGGACGCTATCAGCGGCAAACCTCTGGGGCGTTGGCATGTAAGGAACTTGAAAGCTAATTAGGAAAATGTTGTTTATATTTTCCTTTTCGCACAATGGCCCTATGAGCCTTGTGTTGGTCCTACTCGGGCTTCTGCCCTTGAGTTTTTTTATTACCCTTTTCTCACTACGGTAGGTATCGGGTACCTTTGTTGCCACCTATCTAGTGTTGTACGCACTCGGGCTTTGCCTTCATCATAAAAATAAAGATTATACAAGCATTACTCTACTTTGAAACTAGTTGATCGATGTGATTTAATAGGAAATCTCGTTTTATAATGTGATATGCAATAAATGCTTTGAATTTGAATTTGGACACATTGTAATGTACCTATGTATGTATTATCCACATAGTGGTGTAACAATAGGTTTCTGATTAGATTTCCCGTGATTAACGTATTGTAGTTAATATCAGTAACTGGTGATAAGTAATCAAATAATCACATAATATTCATAAATATAAAATTTGCTTAGATGTATAAATTTATATCCAGAATCAAAATCGTTATTGCTTTGAAACTGTATTAGCTAAAACGAGAAAAACCTTGCCTTATTATGCACTCAATATACAAGATGTATCTATAGTTATAACGGATAAATGTGTTATCAAAATGTTGGTTCACCAAAATGCATATGCGCAAACGAATCTAAATCGCTTCCGCTTGTGCATTAGACCCGACCTCCATTGCTGAGTTGGATATTTCGTTATAATGCGCATTTCATTTATTGTCAATCGAGACTTTTTATCACCCTAACTAAAAGTGCCTAATTCATTTTATTATATTTTATCGTATTCGTGGATGTAACCTAACAGCAAGCTCCTATACGTGTAACACTAAAAATTAAGTTGGATGGAGAGACATGAGCCAAGCTGGTACAGAGAAATACTCTGTGTGTCTCTTGAGGCAAGCTGCTCACCCGATTAGTTTTTAAGTTATACCTCATAGCGCTGTCGCTGTCTAAGGGCATGAGTCTATACAGGGTGTATCGGTAAATAGTTACATCCTTTCAGGGTGTGATTTGGGAGTAGGTATAATAATCATGAAAAATATAAAACGGTACAATAGGTGCATGTACTTCAAATTATTTTCGATCAAAGTAATCCTAAAGTCCTGTAAACTAATGGTCCGTGTTAGGGGTCAAAGTGGGTCAAAGAACTCGTAGTAAACGTAGTATTAGTGTAGTACTACGCACAGTTAGAACACTCCCTAAACCACTCCTTTAATTCTCTGCGCGACATCTCGACCTTAACACATTGCTATAAGGTCGAACGATGGCAGGGGCCATCTCTTTCACACGAAAGCTACTGGACTACTTCAACAGATTTTCATTGGCGCAACATTGCCTTGTCTCTCTCACGAAACAACGTTTCACTCGCACGCAAGACCCTAGCAAGCATGCAACGTCGCGCCGCGGCGCGCGCGGCGCCTATCAAAGGAAGCCGACAAACGCCATGCCGCCGCGGCGCGTGTAACTTTTCGGCACGTGTAAGTCAACCTACATCCACCTACAACGTTGCCATTTATTGAATCGGCAGGTCACTAGAAGAATTTCATGATCAGTTGTAAACATTTACTTATCTTTGTAAATTACTCATTCATCCGATATCACGATTTTTTTACCGTCAAAAGCTTGATATCTTGCTCTGTCTTGTCGGGTGAATGCCAACGTGGAAAAACATGAAAACCATGCAATGTTTGGTAGACGTGAGATCAAAAATTGGTTTGATCTAATCAATCGTGAAACTTGAGAGATGTACTTGCCTAGGTTAGGTACATGCGAGTTGCGACTCGGAAATCCATTACGATTCGTGTTAAGGTCCTAACTAAAGGACTATTAAATGAAAAGTGGACTGTATAAATAATAGGTTTAATCTGGTCTAAGGAGTGACGCGCCTACTGCCTAGCTCGTCGGATCGCGGAGTGTGAGGCTGTGGCCGATGCGTAGGCGCCGCGCGTCCCCGCGCGCTCCCCGCAGTCCCCGCTGCAGTCCCCGCAGCGCGTTGGTTGAGACGATGTTAGCTGAGGGTCGCAGATTCGACCGCTCGCGCGCCAACATACTCCCGGGGTTGAAGGGAAGTCTTCAATTGGTTGGAAGAGGGCAGATGCAGTTGAATGCACGGCGAATGATGCCCCTCTTCGTTTTCAGCTCAGCCACCCTTGTGATGCCGTCCACGCCAGGATAAGTCCTCATAATACGACCCATAGACCACATCAGTGGTGGGGTCTTCTCTTTGATAAGAGCCAATGTTCCAGGCTTCACCTCTCCAGTAGATTTGAACCACTTCGTCTTCATCTGCAGTACAGAAATATACTCATTGTGAAAGCGTTGCCAAAAATGTTGTTTTATGTGTTGAATCCGCCTCCATCGGTCCAGACGGGAGATGTTCACGTCTGTCACCTGTGGGTGCGGTACAGTCAACAGTGGTCGTCCGATTAGAAAGAAAGAGGGAGAAAGAGCAGAAAGATCATGTGGATCAGATGAAAAGGGGGTAAGAGGGCGTGAGTTTAAAACAGCCTCAATTTGAGCCAAACAGGTGGCCATTTCCTCATAAGTGAGGTGAGTAAGATGCAGCAGTCTTTTAAGGTGATGCTTACAAGATTTAACTGCCGCCTCAGCTAATGAATTAAAATGTGGAGAATAGGCAGGGGTGAAAATGAATTCTATGCCCTCATGCGCTATCTCAGATGCAACATTTGACTCACGAAGAAACCTTTGTAATTCATTTGAAGCGCCGACAAAGTTAGTGCCGTTATCGCACGTGATGCTTCGAGGCTTGCCTCGACGCGCCACGAAGCGATTAAGAGCAGCCAAAAAAGCCTCTGTTGTGAGGTCCGTAACAAGCTCCAAATGTACAGCTTTAACTGCAGAACAAACAAAAATGCACAAATAAGATTTAATTAATTTACAACCGCGGCCTTTTCGATTAGCTATCAGTACGGGGCCGGCATAGTCGACATGACAATTCAGAAAAGGGAACTCTAATTGAGTTCTATTAAGGGGAAGCTGTCCCATGATAGGTTGCACATTTTGAGCTCTGTGCCTGTAACAAATAATGCACTTGTTTACAATTAATTTTGCCATGTTTTTGCCTTTAAGAGGCCAATAAGTCTGACGAATACTGGCTAAAAGAAGTTGAGGGCCGGCATGTAGTAACTTTTTATGTTGCATTTGAAATAAAAGTTTAGTGATGGGATGAGAGTAGTTAATTAAGATGGGGTGCTTTGTATTATAGTCATAGGGGGAATTATCAAGCCTCCCGCCTACGCGAATAAGGTTTTGATCATCTAAGAATGGATTTAATGCAATGATTTTACTTTTGTGCGGCAATGTCTTATTTGATTTTAATAATTTATATTCATCAGGGAACATTTCTTTTTGAGCATTATGTAAAATTATATTATGTGATTTATTTAATTCCTTTAAAGTGAGATTGCCACACAATTTTTGATTTTTATTTTTTAAGTTGTTAATAAATCTGTGTAAATAAGCCACGATTCTTTGAAGTTTAGTGAAACTAGAGTACTTTGTGAATAAATCTACAATGATAGGCATGTTTATTAGAGAAGCGTTAGTACTACTGCAATGAGCGTTATTATCACTATCACTACTGCTAATGATATGAGTCACTACTTCCGATAAATCCTGTCTCACGACATTCGGCATGCCGGGCCATTCATTTTCGTCCTGCAACAAAAATGAAGGTCCGAACCACCATAAATGAGACTCGCCTATAACGTCGGCGCCTAAGCCGCGCGAGACAAGATCCGCCGGGTTTGCTTTCGACGGTACGTAGCTCCAGGTATGACCACAAGTACTCTCTTGGATTTCATTGACTCTGTTTCGCACAAAGGGTTTCAACTGGGTAGATGGAGTGGACAACCAACCTAAAACAATAGTCGAGTCACACCAAAATCTACACCTATCCACGTGCAAAGAAAGCGAGTCTAGAACCTTGGTACACAGTCTTGCCCCTAGCAAAGCGTTACAAAGCTCAAGTCTGGGCATGGTAGTGGGCTTTATTGGTGCAATACGATTCTTAGACGTTAACAACTGAACATGATATTCGCCTGTAGTTGAGTTGAAAGAGCGAATATATAAGCATGCCCCGTACGCCTTTTCAGACGCATCGGTAAAGACGTGAACTTCATGCCCAATAGAGTCTTTACACAAAACCCATCGAGGAATAATTAATTTATTAAGATGCGGTAGCGTGTCCTCGAATGTAGACCACATTTTTTGAATTTCGAGGGAAACTATGTCATCCCAGTCATACTTATTAGAATCCAGCCATATGAGCTGCAATATGATTTTTGCAAAAACAATGCAAGGACCTACGAGGCCTAGGGGGTCAAAAATTTGGCTAATGACGGATACGACGTGACGTTTGGTTACCTTTTTAGAAGGTTCAATATTTATAGAAAAAGTGAGACTATCAGAGTCACATAACCAATGCAGACCTAAAGTTTTGGACTGAGAGTTAGACTGACCGTGCTCTGAGAAGTCTATCGAATTATTAGGGTTGTCACTGGTATGATTTTTAATTTGGGACAATATTTCAGGACAGTTAGATTTCCATTTACGCAAATTAAAATGGGCAGAAGAGAGCACTGATGCTACTTTATTAGCTGTTTCGACAACATCTGAAATGTTGTTTGCACTATGTAAAAAGTCGTCGACATAGAAGTCTCGTTTAATAGCTGACTTGACACGACTGTCATCTATGTTGTCAGCTAAACTGACTAGACACTTAGTAGCCAAATAAGGGGCGGACGCTGTGCCGTATGTCACAGTATTAAGACTGTAAACTTTAAGAGGTTCATTAGGACTGAACCTGAAAATTATTTTTTGCAGGGGTCGTTGGACGGGATTTATCTCTATGGCTCTATACATTTTTTCGATGTCAGCCGAAATGACGAATTGAAATTGTCTGAACCTAAGCAAGATAGAGAATAAATCCTCTTGGACAACAGGCCCTACCATTTGGAGGTCGTTTAAAGTAACTCCTGAAGAGGTAGGACTTGTAGCATCGAAGACAACCCTAAGAGAGCTAGTAGAGCTAGACTCTTTAATGACACCATGGTGAGGAATAAAGTATTCATGCTCACATTCATTTTTGGAAGAGGTGTCTAGGGTCATATGACCTAAAGACTCATATTCATGCATGAATTCCAAATACCTATTTTTAAAGACGGGATCACGAGAGAAACGTCGTTCTAAAGATAAGAAGCGAGTCTTAGCGTTATTAAAAGAGTGTCCCAATAGGCTTGGATCTTTTTTCAAGGGAATAGAGACGACAAAACGACCGTCGTCTTTCCGAAAAGTTGTATTACTAAAGATTTGCTCACATGACCTCTCTTCTAGTGATTGAGAATGTTTGGATGAAACTTGATCTAGTTCCCAAAATCGAGAAAGGTCTGGAGACGAAGACAAAGTTGTGAAGTGGCAAGATTGAGAGGTAGGACGACTACATTGGGGTGTAATGCTACCAGAAACTAACCAGCCAAATTTGGTTTCACATAACTTTGGGAGATTTTTACCTAAGTCTATGGAATTAGGGCTTAAGACATTCCAAAAGACTTCAGCTCCTACTAGGATGTCTATGACCGACGGAATATTAAAATTCGGGTCAGCTAACTGAGGACCTGTAGGTATAGGAACATGAGCGATATCTACAAAAGAGCATGGTATGACCTTAGTGATCTCAGGCAAAATATGACACACTATATCGGTTTTGTACGAACAGCATAAAGACTCTATTGTGAGATTGCAAGACTGTGTACTAGAAGAGATATTGTTGTTGATACCTGTAACCTTGGTGCTCGTATCGCGTCGTGACAAGCCTAGCTTGTCGCATAGGCTTTGTCTGATGAAGTTGGCTGTGCTGCCGTTGTCGAGCAGTAGCCTCGCAGTGTACTTCTCGCCTGTGGTGCTAAGCACCTTCACCAACGCTGTGGACAGTAAGACATGGGACGAAGTAGCAAGCTGCATAGATGTAGCTGATAAAGAAATGCCATCAGATGTGGAAGGCAAAGGATTGATAGGCAGATGTGAATTGGGTGATTCTAAATGTAGAAGCGTATTATGTTTAATTTTACAATATTTGCAATGAGTAAGATTGCATCGCTGGGCTGTATGACCTGGCCGCAAGCAATTCTGGCAAACATTAAAATCCTTTGCTTTTTGTATACGATTCTCAATAGATAAGGCCCTGAAAGATTCACAAGAAAATAATGTATGACGCTGGGAGCAAAGCGGACAATTTGGATAATTACTTTCATTGTGATTTTTTTTATTGTAAATATTAGTTGATTGATTTTTATTTTTTGTACTATAGGTCTGATTCTTTTTTGTATTATATTGATGATTGATTGATTGATTTTGAATATTTTTTGTATGTAAGTTTGATTGATGACTATTGTTTAAAGCAACTAATATATTGTTATTAGAGAAATTGTGGTTTGTTTCAATAGACTCCAATAAGTCCGCTTTCCTGCTAATAAAATTACAAAACTGCGATAAAGTGGGATCCTCAGTCAAGTTATTCCGATGTTCTTCCCAATTACGGCTGGTTGAGATGTCCAACTTCTTCGCCAATATGTAAATGAGAATAGTATGCCAATAATCAGTAGGTTGATTTAATGTTGTAAGTGCCCTAATGTTTTTATTTGTGACATCAACAAGATTACGAAGAGAAAGACTGGATTCTTTCAATACAGGCTCAACATTAAATATTGCTTGTAAATGGTTATCGATTAAAAGACGATTGTTATTAAAACGCTCGCATAATAAATCCCAGGCAGTTATGTAATTATCCCCAATAAAATCTATATTTTTAATAATTAATGCTGCACTTCCCCCTAAAGATGCTCTTAAATAATGAAATTTATTTATGTTATCAATGGAACAATTATTGTGAATTAACGAGATAAAGGTGTCTCTAAACTCGAGCCAATACTGATAGTTTCCATCGAAAGAAGGCAAATTAATTTTAGGTAATCGAACAAAATTTTGACTGTGATTGTGTGCACTAATGTTAATGTTATGATTAGAGCCTGATACGGAACCTTTAGAAGTCACTCCTAGAAGACTGCGCGCGAGAGCCGAAAGACTGAAGTACTGGCGCTCGAAGTCCTCGCGGTCTACCAAGGAGACCTCGGGGTTCTCCAGCTGGTCGATGTTGCTCTGTAACGCATCAAATTCGGGGTATACAGCTTCGAATTTTTCAAGGCGTTCCTCAAGGTCTAAACGTTGCAATTGAGACATTTGGCCACTTTTAACTATGTTTAAATAATTACTAAATATTGTAAGTGTCACGTTGTCCTCAGTGGAAGGAGTTGCCCGTTGAGGACAAGGTGGCAAAATAAATAAATATAAATATATGGGGATAAATATAAAAGATTTTTTCAAATAAGTCTTTCTCAAATAAATACATATAAATGTATTTATTTGAGAAAGACTTATAAGACACGTATATACTTAATAAGACACGTGATCCTTCCGATTAAAAAGAAAACTAACTCAACGGCATGGGCCGTATAACAAAATTTGGTTCAAAACTTAATCTATGGCACTTCCTTTGGTTAACATGGTAAACTGTGATCTTTAAACGACTAAAAAATACTCTTAAAGACTATAAATATCACCAAACGTTTTATTATTTAAAGATTTTTGTGATGGAGTAACAACGGAGACACTAACTGTATATCGGAACGCACCAACCTGGATCTGAAGAAACCTTACGGGCACAATCCTAACAGCAGCAGCTTGTGCAAGGGGCAGGCTTGCAGTCAGGCAGCTCAGTAAAGGCCTCTTCAATCTCGTATGCTCAAAGCTTGTGCGTTATCTCTTCTTGCAAGCGTACAAATTGCAAAGTTCAGTTTTAATTTAATTGAATCTGTCCAAATGTTCAATTTCCCAAAGCTGGAAGATAGAAAATGCGACAGGTTAGACAACATTCCATGTGCTTAATAGGTACTGCAAGACAAGGGTGACGATTACGTAACACAACGTGGTCAAAGTGAAATGTAAATAGCGATCTGGCGTTCTTTCGACACTTCAACTTACCAGGATCTGCAGTACGAACGTTTGTGTTACGTTTGAAGATCGCTGCACCCTCCACAAACCCGTGTATTCGCAAAACTATGCGACGAAGATAAATTTTCAAAGCTAGAACAAAATTCACGGTAAGCACTAGGAATCTCTAGTCAAATAACATTGCGAATCAAACTGCACGAAATACTCACTTAATTTCAGTGTCTCCAAAACAATCACTAAAATTTCCAAATTAAATTAAAACAAAAATTAAACAAGATAAAATCGATCTCGTTTTCTCCCAGATCACAAAATGACATCTGAGAGTGGCCATCAGGCTAAGAACAAATTCTACCAAGACGTTCCTTTACTCAAGACATTTCTACCAAAGACAAATTTTGAAAAGAGAAAAAAATATATTTTGTTGAACTAAAGTATTTCTTTTACTTTTTAAAAATTATAATTTATTAAAGATAATACTACTAAACTGTAAACCTTAAAGAATTTGAAAGTTATCATGATATTTTTGAAGATTCTCCTTGGAAGAAATGTCCCGAGTTCTGAGCATAAAACTACCATTTGGTAGTTTTATCCCAACCAATGACAAAATCGTGGATAAATCTAATTTGTCAATACAAATCCCTGTCGCTGATTGGTCGAAATAAACAATCGACCACACGCGGAAAACTTTGGTGATTTTTCCCAAAATTGACAGCGGCTTGACCAATTATGTAAGGAGTCTTTTTCAAAGACTGAAAAATTAAAAACCACTTAAGCACAAAAGTAACTCTTAAGTCGCTAAAACAAAACCTATTTTTGCATGACAAAATCCACCAATGGGAATGCAATAAACAACAATCTCGTCCTTGACTTTTTAATTCCAAGGCGGGAAATTCAAAATGCGAAAAAATTCACGTTCCGTTTTACGGAAAAACTACAACGTTACAATACCCCCTTTCCCAAAAAAAGGACGCTGCCCTCAGCGTCTTAAAAGCAAAGATATTGTATATAAGAACTAGATGGCGTACTCATTACTTGCATTCGAGCCTCGTGAGATGTCTATAACTTGATTGGCGTCCTACTCTAATAAGGTGACCACACGATTTAGATTTTCGATTACAATTATTGTTTGTCAAACTCAGTCCACCCACGTGGGAGTCGGACATCGCTTTCTCTAGGAAACTCGTGAAGCCCATTCAAACTAGAAGGGCTAGCACGAACGTTTCAAAGTATCGTTTGAGTATTTATGAGCAATTTTGTATGAAAAAAACACAAGTTCCAAATTAAAATTCCTTATTATGTATACGTACGATACGAAGAGACTACCGACTTTTCGAAAAGTTTGTGCTAGCCCTATTAGATTTTCTATTTACCTATCTATAATAATACACTCTGCGGCACATTTAACCGGCCATAGCGTATTATTCATACAAACGTACACACTTTGCGATTTGAAGGTTCTATGGAGCAAGAATATTGACTAAAATTTAATTTTTTTCACAAACTCTTAGGGAAACTGGGGACACTTGATCCCCATTGTTAGTTCTATAAAAACATAACGTACATAGGTAGGCAATTTTGTTAACTACCTACTGTTCCTCATTATTTGATTATTATATTTATTAGTGCTTCATATACCTATATTTTTTTGCATTTTCCCAGAACTTTTCAAAAGGATCAAGTGTCCCCTATTCTGGGAGACTTGATCCCAGTAACAGGTAGACTAGGTCTTAGGGGATCAAATCTCTCTAATGCAAATTTGAAATAAATGAAAACCCGGTGTCTTTGTAAAAGCATTATTTAATTTAACAAAATATTAAATTTATTTTGCTTTACATGTCTCACATGTCTCACTCAAGTATTAATTTTATGAGCATTGAGTCTCAGTCTTAGAAGAACTTTTACATTTTCATAAATATAAAATACATCTTGAAAATTTACATTTTATTGCATTAACACTATATGCGAATGCACTATCTATATGAACTGATCATCATCTAAAGGTTGGACTTACATTAGAAACGTTTGAAAATCACTTGTTTAGTAATTTTTCCCGGTATGACGGTAAGCCACCTTTTTTTAATTTCTTCATTCTTTGGAAATCTGAAACAGTAAGAAATCCAGTCTTTAGATGACAAGCGAAATGGACACCCTACTCAATGCAAAAATAAAACTTTTACTAAACACTTACTTATGAAAAGATACACCGCAACCTTTATATGATTCACTTTTGCATCCTATCACACAACAAGTGAGAACCATTATTTAATAAATAAGCACAATTTTACACTTTATTTTTGTCGTCACAATAATACAATCTTTCAAATTATTTTTGCCGCCGCCATAATGGTGATGTCCAGACGCCAAGTGTTGCATATTTATTATAATTAAAACTACCATATCACCGACTTTTACATAAAACTAGTTGTTTATCATGGTTTAAAATAAAAAAAATAAAAAAGACATTATTAATTCCAACGTATCATTCCTTTAAATTATTCAATATTTTGAAAGTTCCCCAGAAGAAGAAATATAAACTTTGCGTAAGTTATACCACAAAGGTTTGTTTTTTTATGATGGCAACCCTTTAGACAAGGACATATTCCTGTCGATCGCCATCTCGCTCGGCTCGATTTTCTGTAAAGCGATTTGGCATTTCAAAGTAATCTTTATTCTCATTGCATAGAATCGAAATTAACATTGCATTCATTTTCATAGTACACCATCTTGTTATAGTGTAAAATCTTTGCTTAAAAGTAGAAAAAAAATGAAAGGAAATATGCAACAGAAAAAAACTCTCTTAAAACAGCTATGCATAACCAATCTATCCCTGGTATCAAGCTTTTTCTTTTTATTTACACTCATTCTAACTCTCAAGCTTCATCTTTCATACTTCTCTTACGTAGTAGCTACCCAATTCTTTCATATCCCCTTTCATTCATCTGCACACATACTAGTAGTCTAACAGCTGAATTATTCTGTAAACCACAACTGAAACAGCTTTTTGTGTAACGTATACAAAATTATTCGATACACTAAAGAAAAAAATTATTAAGCTTTAAGATCTTTAATATGCCAAGAACCTATGGGATGATTGTCCACAACACGCTCAAGCTCATAAACTAAAGGAGACAAAACTTTCTTTACCCTACACTTCTCAAATTTAGGCGCTAACTTAGCCATTTTAAATTTCTCCGCATCACTATGAACAAAAGTGCGCTTCCAAACAACATCACCAACTGAAAATTTGCCCGGTCTTCTTCTTAGATTGTAATGAGTCGAGTTCTCAGCGGGTGCCCTCAACAGTTTCTCTCTAACAGTCTCAAAAACGCTTTGTAAAACATGGAATTCCCCTGCGTACTCATCTCTGGGTATACCTGCTATGTATTCTTTATCAGGGTCCTTATAAAAGGAACCACTGATAACAGGCTCCCTAGCATGTACGAGGAAAAATGGTGAAAACCCTGTAGACTCGTTGACAGCACTGTTAATGGCAAACTGAATTTTTGCGAGGTGCTCGTCCCAAGAACGATGATTATCTTCAACGTAAGAAGCGACGGCAGTCATGATGGTTTTATTGTAGCGCTCTACTAAATTAACCTGGGGCGTGTAGCGAGGTGTAAAATGTAAATTCGGTATTTTGTAACGCGACAGCAAGTTACGAAATTCGGATCCTGTGAATTGCACTCCGTTATCTGCAATTACAGTTTCCGGTACGCCATGTGCCAAAATAACGCGTTGTTCAAAATGTTTTACTACCTCAGCACTAGTAGCACGTCTCATGGGAAATATTAAAGTGAATTTTGAAAAGCAACAAGTGACTACCAAAATATAAACAAATCCAGAACGAGAGCGGGGTAGTGGTCCAACGATGTCTACAGATAATACTTGGAAAGGCCTCTGACAAACCTTAGGTTGACCCATTAAACCGGGAGTTGCCTTTTGTGAAGGTTTATATGCGGCACAAGTATCACAATTTTTAATAAAGTCAACTACGTCTTTATGCATTCCAGGCCAAAAATATTGTAGACAAAGTCTTCTATGCGTTTTAAAAACACCTAAATGTGCCGCTGTTGGATCACAATGATTCTCGCGTATTACATTTTCTCGCTGGTCCTTTCTTACTACTTGTTTCCAGTCAAACTCACTCAACAAATTGTATTTACTTTTCGAAAATCTATACAAAACGTTGTTTTTGATGCAAAAATTTGGAAAATTCAAAGGGTGTTTCTTACATCCATCCAAAATCTTGTCATACCATTCATCCTGAATAGAACCGTCAGTAACATTTACCTGGTCTACTCTTAAAAGTCTGGATAACGCATCAGGTACGACATTGTCAGTTCCCTTTCTGTGCTCAATTTCAAAATTAAATTGTGACAGTCGACAGAACCAACGCGCTAGTCTTCCCGAAGGGTTTTCTAATTTCGTAAACCATTTTAAAGATGAATGATCTGTTACTACTTTAAAAGGTCGTGATCCAAGATAAGGTTCGAACTTCTCCACAGCAAACAAAACAGCTAAAGCTTCCCGTTCAGTGGCACTATAATTACGTTCCGCTTTATTTAAAGAACGGCTAACAAACGCAATTGGATGATCATGTCCATCGATATTTTGTGATAGCATTCCACCTAAACCAAATGATGAAGCATCACAATGCACTGTAAATGGTTTTTCAAAATCTGGCACAGCCAAAACTGGTGCTGTGACTAAAGCGTTTTTCAAGGCTAAAAAAGCTTGTTCTGCCTCTTCTGACCAAGAGAAGCTAGGGGCGTTTTTCCCTGTACAAGTCAACTTTTTTAGTGGTGCTGCTATAGTTGAGAAATCTCTTATAAACCGTCTATACCAAGAGCATGTTCCTAAGAACATCTTCACCTCTTTAGCTGAAGTTGGTGTGGGAAAATTTAAAATAGCAGATACCTTCTCTGGGTCAGTACGCAGACCAAATTCGTCTACCACGTATCCTAAATATTTTATTGAATTTCTAAAGAATTTTGATTTTTCAAAATTTATTGATAATTTTGCAAATTTTAATTTTTCTAAAACTCTTTTTAACAAAATCAAGTGGGTTTTAAAATCCGCACTAGCTATAATAATGTCATCAATATAACAATAAACAATACCGTTTTCAATATCACTGCAGAACCCATGCCCAAACAAACTATCCATCAAACGCTGTTGTCTAGCTGGTGCACCACAAAGTCCAAAAGGCATAACTTTAAATTTAAACGTTCCGCGACCTGGGACTGTGAAACTTGTCTTATCCTGTGAGTCACGTGACTCTAAAGGTATTTGCCAGAAACTAGACGATAAATCTATAGATGATAAATATCTTGCTTCCTTTAAACTATCTAAAATCTGGGGCATATAAGGTATTGCATAACAATCACCTTTTGTGACAGCATTCAGCTTCCTACAATCTAAACAAAACCTCCAATCACCATTTGGCTTTTTGACCAGGAGTACCGGATTATTCCAGGGACTTTCACTCGGTGTAACCACATCCAGTTCCAACATTTTGTCTAACTCCTCATTCAAAGCTTTTTTCTTCTCAGGTGACAACGGATACTGAATCGTTCTGATCGGAGTTGCGTTTTCCGTGTTAATAACATGTTTGGTTAAAGAAGTTCTCCCTAAACCTATAACTTCTGTAGAAATGTTTTGAAAATCCTTTACCATTAAATCAGCTAACTCTTTTTGACTATTGTCTAAATTATTGTAACTCTGTATAGTATGTATTTGATCTAAGGCAATGGAATTGCAAGTTCTAATAAATGTTTTTGGAGAATTCCTGTAATCAATGTTTTCAAAAATTTCCTGAGCTAAATTAAATGTTTTCCAAAAATCGCAACCTAAAATTACATCTGTGACCACACTGGGAATAACTATAAATTTTATGATTTGAGTTATATTTTTAAAAGTAACTGGTACAAAAATAAAGCCTAAAGATTTTAGATGAATACCATTTGCAACACTGCAGGAATTATCTATCCATTCTTGAAATTCAAAACCAAATTTAATAAATTCTTCATGAGAATTGTTTCCTAAAATTGAAACACAAGCTCCTGAATCAAGTAAACCTATAATCTCAAAATCTAAAACTTGAAATTTCAAATAAGGCCTAATATCATCCTTATTTGGTGCAAAAAGAACCGAAGCAATCTTATCAATTGAATTCAAATTATTTTTTAAATTAGTTTTATTTAAAATATCTGATTTACTTCGGTTCGAGCTCACTAGTTTTTTGAACTCGAACTGTTATTGCAATCTGGGCAAGATAATTTTGTAAATCCTAACTTGCCACATTTGAAACACTTAATGTTCCTCTTGTTTGGAACCACCTTACAAAATTTAAAATTGTGATCACTGTTACCACACTTGTAGCAAACTGGTTTTCTATTTAAATTAAATTTCGGGGAAGCGTTTGTTTGCTGTGTCGAATTTCTACTAAATTTAACTGGATTCGAAACTGGTTTCGAAACCACATTTACAACTTTTGGTTTCCCTTTGTAACTAAATTCCGAGCTAAGATTTCCGCATTTAGTCGGTTCAACAAATAAATCACTACGCTGACGAGCTGCCTCAAGTTTTCTACATTTACTTTTTAAATCTGAAATTGAAGTTATTTCTAACAAAGCTAATTGCTGTGAAAAACAAGGCCTAATGTTGTGGAGAAGAATCTCCAGCCGTTTATCTTCTGGTAATGGTGACTTAAGTCTATTAAATAAACATGTCATAACCGAAAAATAAATGTGTGTTGGTTCATCAACACCTTGTGTGCGTGACCTAATTTCACCTATTAACCTATAATCATAGTCGACAGGATCAAACTCTTCCAACAACAAATCCTTAAGTTCACACCAAGTTGAAACTTGAGTCTGGATACCTCTAAACCATAACAACCCTTGATCACAAAACAATTGAGCAGCAGAATTAAATAATCTTTGATCAGAAACACCATAAGCCAACTGAAGTTCACCTACCCTTTCCAAAAATGACCTTGGATTCGTAGTACCATTAAATCTCAAATTCCACCTAGACACATTTTTATCACCAGAACACTCAACTGTTTTCTTGGCCTCATCACTACTATGAAGTCCTGTGTAAAGGCTCTCAAGTTTTCGAAATGATTGATCAATTTTTTCAGACAACTCAACCTTTTTTGAAATAACCTTAGGGTCCTTACTGTCGATACGAAATAGTCTATGAAAGAGATGCCAACACAAAGAGTGACTCCTCCTAAAGCAGTACGAAGCACTGGAAGATTTGTCCAACTTGCCGCATCCTCCAATTAACTCGTTGATTTTTTCAGAAATAATATTAAGTTCCGACTCATTTTCAAATTCTGTGTCCAAAACCGTCTCAGAAGGGCATTCTTCTAATAAATCCTTAAGTTGTTTTCTTAATTTGGTTACCGTTGTAGCAGGTGTGCCTGATCTGATACTGACTTCATAAACTAACTCATCCTTTAATAAGTAATGAACTGAAATTTCCCTATCCATGCTTAAAATTTGGTGGTATTTATTGTTTTACAAATGTATTCTTAAATTTATATATCAAGTGTAGAAACACTTTTTTGTAAAAGTTACAAACAGTGAAATTATTTAAATTTAATAAAAATAAGTAACAGTGTACTTCAAACAATCCAAACTATCCAAATATTTTAATATTTTTTTTTTGTACTTGTTATACAAACTGAAATTTAATTTAATTTTTTTAAACAATGTTGTTATTTTTATTAAATATTAAATTTGTTGGTAACAAAATAGTTATGTAGTATATTTCAATACTTACTACGTATACATAACCAATGGTTCAAATATGTAGTTAAACTTATTATTTATTCAAAATAAAGGTTACTTTAAATTACAAACTTTTCTAAATGTGCTATTTATCTTTCCTATAAATCTTTCCTAAATAAACCTTTTTATACTCTTATGCTCAAATTTATTACAAAACACAGCTTAAATTATTCTTAACTATTTGCTTGGTGATATTTAACTTTAGGTATCTAAATTAATAAACAAAACTAAATGTGTGGTTTAAACACACCAAAATAAGGTAGAAATAAAAACTAAGTTATAATAATCCACAGATGTGGTTAGCAAAATTAAACAAACTGATGTGTTGTTTGGACTATAAAACCCGGGGCAAATAGGGAATAAATCCTTAAAATAAAAATTGCTTCAAAAAACACATTGAAAAAAAAAACAATCCCCAAAAAAAAAGTTTTTTACCAAACAACACTCAAAAAAAAAAAAACCTAACCTAAACCTCTCTCTTATCATGCATTAAGAGACTAGAGGTAGCCTTGGCATCGTTGTTGGAAAAAGTTTTCCAACAACACACTTAAAAGCGTCCTACGGCTAGAACCCAGACAGACAGAACTGGAACGGTTCTTTGCCTTGACAAACCAAGACTAAACCCTCTTAATTCCTACACAACAAAATACTATGCTAGACCAAAAGAAGTTCCACAATTTTAATTAAATAAATTTAAAGAGTTGGGCGCCATTTGTCACGTTGTCCTCAGTGGAAGGAGTTGCCCGTTGAGGACAAGGTGGCAAAATAAATAAATATAAATATATGGGGATAAATATAAAAGATTTTTTTCTTTATATGTATTTATTTGAGAAAGACTTATAAGACACGTATATACTTAATAAGACACGTGATCCTTCCGATTAAAAAGAAAACTAACTCAACGGCATGGGCCGTATAACAAAATTTGGTTCAAAACTTAATCTATGGCACTTCCTTTGGTTAACATGGTAAACTGTGATCTTTAAACGACTAAAAAATACTCTTAAAGACTATAAATATCACCAAACGTTTTATTATTTAAAGATTTTTGTGATGGAGTAACAACGGAGACACTAACTGTATATCGGAACGCACCAACCTGGATCTGAAGAAACCTTACGGGCACAATCCTAACAGCAGCAGCTTGTGCAAGGGGCAGGCTTGCAGTCAGGCAGCTCAGTAAAGGCCTCTTCAATCTCGTATGCTCAAAGCTTGTGCGTTATCTCTTCTTGCAAGCGTACAAATTGCAAAGTTCAGTTTTAATTTAATTGAATCTGTCCAAATGTTCAATTTCCCAAAGCTGGAAGATAGAAAATGCGACAGGTTAGACAACATTCCATGTGCTTAATAGGTACTGCAAGACAAGGGTGACGATTACGTAACACAACGTGGTCAAAGTGAAATGTAAATAGCGATCTGGCGTTCTTTCGACACTTCAACTTACCAGGATCTGCAGTACGAACGTTTGTGTTACGTTTGAAGATCGCTGCACCCTCCACAAACCCGTGTATTCGCAAAATTATGCGACGAAGATAAATTTTCAAAGCTAGAACAAAATTCACGGTAAGCACTAGGAATCTCTAGTCAAATAACATTGCGAATCAAACTGCACGAAATACTCACTTAATTTCAGTGTCTCCAAAACAATCACTAAAATTTCCAAATTAAATTAAAACAAAAATTAAACAAGATAAAATCGATCTCGTTTTCTCCCAGATCACAAAATGACATCTGAGAGTGGCCATCAGGCTAAGAACAAATTCTACCAAGACGTTCCTTTACTCAAGACATTTCTACCAAAGACAAATTTTGAAAAGAGAAAAAATATATTTTGTTGAACTAAAGTATTTCTTTTACTTTTTAAAAATTATAATTTATTAAAGATAATACTACTAAACTGTAAACCTTAAAGAATTTGAAAGTTATCATGATATTTTTGAAGATTCTCCTTGGAAGAAATGTCCCGAGTTCTGAGCATAAAACTACCATTTGGTAGTTTTATCCCAACCAATGACAACATCGTGGATAAATCTAATTTGTCAATACAAATCCCTGTCGCTGATTGGTCGAAATAAACAATCGACCACACGCGGAAAACTTTGGTGATTTTTCCCAAAATTGACAGCGGCTTGACCAATTATGTAAGGAGTCTTTTTCAAAGACTGAAAAATTAAAAACCACTTAATCACAAAAGTAACTCTTAAGTCGCTAAAACAAAACCTATTTTTGCATGACAAAATCCACCAATGGGAATGCAATAAACAACAATCTCGTCCTTGACTTTTTAATTCCAAGGCGGGAAATTCAAAATGCGAAAAAATTCACGTTCCGTTTTACGGAAAAACTACAACGTTACATAAGCTTCCCTTTCAAAGAACTACGCTTCTTAGTTAGGGTTTTAAGATCATCCATTTTAATAAAGAGATGAAGAAGAAAGAATAAGAAAGATGGATGTAAGCTAAAGCAAGTGCGAATTGAAAAAGAAGGGAATTTGTAAAGAAAAAAATTAAATGCGCAAGGAAACAGCTGATTGCGATAGAATATAGGTCAGAATCAAGCGTAGATACGTATCAGCTGGATAAAAAAAGTGGGTCACTGACCGCGTGCGCGCACAGCACGTGCAAGCGGCAAAAAAAATGTACCTATAGGTGCAAAATGCAGCGCGCAAATGAAACGACGCAAATAATGAATGATACGATATGATATGGGGAAGCAAGAAGTGCAGATTTAACACTGTTTTAAGCACAGATTTATGAAATGAGGCGATAGAAAAGAGGAGAAAAAAAAATTTAAAGGAGAAGAATTTACAATGGGAAAGCGACTAATTGGAACGAACTCACGGGTTTCCTGTATATACTCCCATTAGGTGACATCCGTTTCTTCAACTGGCAGGCTGTAGTGACGACGCTCCACGTTGCTGGCACGGTCGAAGTCCACGAGCGGCGTTACGTAACGTACGTAGAAAAAAAGACCCGGGTGACCGTAGCGAAGCTATTACGAATGCGAATATTTAAGACGGTGAAAGGACCAATTTGTTAGGGTCCTAACTAAAGGACTATTAAATGAAAAGTGGACTGTATAAATAATAGGTTTAATCTGGTCTAAGGAGTGACGCGCCTACTGCCTAGCTCGTCGGATCGCGGAGTGTGAGGCTGTGGCCGATGCGTAGGCGCCGCGCGTCCCCGCGCGCTCCCCGCAGTCCCCGCTGCAGTCCCCGCAGCGCGTTGGTTGAGACGATGTTAGCTGAGGGTCGCAGATTCGACCGCTCGCGCGCCAACAATTCGGCATTCACTCAACACTCACCATAAAATGGCACTTTCATTTCACAAAATTGATCGATATGCACAAACCCGCCAGACCTCGCAATCACACACACACACACTTTGCTATGAAATCATTACAATTACATTATTTACTAATCCAGAATTCGCGGCACACACACACGCACACATGCGCAAGCCGGCGCGGGCGCTGGTCGACTGGAAAACAGCTAGTCAGCCAGCGCGAGTGTGACGCGCACACGCCGCCCCCCTACCAAGATGGCCGCGCCGGTACATTCATTCACAGCCACACCGTTGTTAGGTTACCGTACGAGTGATGGGACTCGAGTAAAATTTTCGCACTCAAACAATTTATCGAGTTATTATTACAATTTTAACCCACTGGTGTGAGTTGCATTTCATAGCAAAAGTAAGATCAACTCGTAAGTTAGCTCGCTTGGTATGTTTGGCTTAGGGGGCAACTCGGGCAAAAAATCTCGGGCAGGAATTTCAAGGTTTTTTCTCGGAGACGCCGGCCCCGATGGTCGACGCCTCTGCAATTGACCCCAGCATGGACACGGAAACGGTCGTTCTCTCCTATGTGAACGATTCGGAGACCGAGCGGGATTCGGATATTGCGCAGAGCTGCGCGAAAATCCAAAAGGCTGGGCCCCTTTAAGGGCCGCAAGCCCAAATCGGGAAAGAAATCCGACTCTGTTGGCAAGAAAATCCCCGGTGGAAGCCTGTTCTTCCGGCCGGATGATTTTGAGGTGTCGGACTCCGACGCAGAGACGCTCAAGGGCTCCGACACCGAACACTCTGCTATGAGTGATGCGATGAGTGACGCCTCCTCCAACACCCGGGAGGCGTACATGAAGACGCGGGCTACTGCTCGCAAGCGCGCGGCGACCGACGGGTCGAAGTCGGAGGGATCCGGCTCCGACAAGAGCGGCAAATCGGCACGAAAGAGCAAGAAGCGCGCAGGGCCAGGGCGCCCCGCCACTTCCGGCCAGTTTATCGCGCTGGCTGAAGCAAGGAGGGCTGCGGCCGAGGCTCTTAAGGCCAAGGTGAAGGCGCAGGAGGAGGTTGAGATCCAGGAACGGGAGCGACAAACGCGCGAGTTCCGCGCTAAACACGGATATGGCGTCGCTCCCGTCCTAAATTATTCGGACATGTCCGTCGCGGACCTGGTCCAGACCGCAGAGGTGGACGCCTCTCAGATTCTGGGGGTGTCCCGGAAATCTAAGAATCTGCAAGGGCCTATGCAGAAGGCCCTAAACGATCGGACCTTTTCCCTGCTCGCGGTGGCGGAAGAGATGGCCAAGCGCTCGGCCAACGAAGAGACCGCTGCTCTCCAGGCGACAGTACGTCGCTTGTCGGAGGAGTTGGCGGTGGTCCGGAACGAGCTCCAGGCCCTACGAGTGGAGCGTGCGCTGGCAACGGCCACGACGTCGGCGGTGAGTGAGGCCCTTCTGTGCCCCCGTCCTCCTCCTCCCCCCGCCCCAAAAGCGAAGACCCCGAAGATGACAGCCCAAAAGGCTGCGCATCAGGGAAGTGATTTAGAGGCGCGCATCGCTGCATTATTAGAAGCTCGGCTGCACGAGCAGACCCTCCAGGAGCGGAACTTTGTCCGCTCCCTCTTCGAGGATCTAGAGGGTCGGCTCCTCCCGGAGCCAAGAATCCGCCCTCCGCTCGCTGCGGACAAGCAGCGCGAAGCTGCGGCTGCCGAGGTAGCCTCCGCACCCACTCCTCTCCTTTCTCAATCGAAGAAGGGAAAAGGAGTGGGAAAATCGTCGGCGAAAGCCACGATCGCGGCGCTCCCCGGGCCCGTAACTCGCGCAAGGAGTTACGCCGCTGCCGCGGCGACTAGCGCGACGCATAGTGAGTCGGGAAATCTTCCCTCTCGCCCGCTAACCAGGGAGCCTGTGGCCTCCACCTCCTGGGCGGAAGACCCCCTCCTGCCAGCCAGCACCCCTGCCAATGAGGGGTGGCAGACAGTCGGCAGGCCCAAGAAAAAGAGGAAGGGGCAGGCAGCGAGAGCAACCGCCGCTGCCCCAAATGCCTCCCCGGAGCAAGTCGGCTTGACGGGCGGCAAGAGAGCCAAAAAGCCTCAGCCCTCTCAAGCGCGGCCTCCTCTGCCAAGAGGCTCGTGGCCCCAAGGTCGTCGGCTGTCGTCGTGACCCTGACGACCGAGGCAGTGGAAAAGGGTGAGACCTATGATAAGGTGCTCACCCGGGCCCGCCAGGCCATCGGCGACGCCGCATCGCTAGGCATCGCCCGACTCCGCTGCCGGCATACCGCTACGGGGGCTCGAAAGTTCGAGCTCCCCGGCGCGGCAAGTGGCCCTGCCGCAGACGCCTTTGCGGCTAGGCTGCGCGAGGCGGTAGCGGATGTGGCGCACGTCAGGCGTCCAGTGCGCTGCGCTACCCTCCTGGTGACCGAGCTAGATGACTCGATCACCAAGGAGGAGGTGGTGACCAAGGCGGCGGAGGTTGGCGGCTGCGACGCAACGGCCGTTAAAAGTGGTGAGGTCCGCCGCGGCCGATGGGGCCTAGGCCAGGTCCGCCTACAACTGCCCATCGCGGCAGCGAAAGCGGTCCTGAGGGCAGGCCGTCTATTAGTGGGCTGGAGCTCGGCCGGTGTAAAAGCACTGGAAGAAGAACCCCTCCGGTGCTACAAGTGCCTCTGCACCGGCCATACTGTGGCCATGTGTCCCTCCGAGGTTGTCCGCTCAAGCCTGTGCTACAGGTGCGGACAAGAGGGACACCAGTCCAAGGACTGCGCGGCAAAAGTGCCCCGCTGCGCCGTTTGTGCCGCTGCAGGCCGGCCAGCGGAGCACTCGATGCGAGGGAGGCGCTGTCGCCCTCCCCCCAAGAAGGGAAAGCAGCAGCCCCTCGCTGCTGCTACCACGGCCACCGGGGCTCCCCCGGCGGCGCGGGCTGAGGAGGGTGCAATGTCCGAATGATGCCGGAGTTCGGACAACGCGCCTTCCTCCAGGCGAACCTGAATCACTGCCGCTCGGCCCAAGACTTGCTGTTCCAGCGGGTGGCCGAGTGGCAGTCAGACGTGGTGGTGGTCGCCGAGCCATATTTTATCCCCGACGGGTGGCACGGCGACACTGACGGAGTGGCCGCCATTTTCAGGCGGTCTTCCTCTGTTTTTCCCCCCCTCTCATTCGTGGAGAGGGGGTCAGGTTTTGTGGTCGCCGGTTGGGAGGACCTGGTCGTGGTCGCGACCTATTTTTCCCCCAACCGGCCATTGGCCGAATTCGAGGTGTTTTTGGTCACCCTGGGTGCGGTTTTGGGCCGACTGGCACCGCGCCCAGTGATTGTTGCCGGGGACCTCAATGCGAAGTCTACCGCATGGGGGAACCTGGCAACTGACCCGAGGGGTCGAGCCTTGCAGGAGTGGGCGGTGGCATGCAGCCTCACCCTCCTCAATCAAGGCTCGACCCACACGTGCGTGCGGCATAATGGTGGCTCTGTGGTGGATGTCACCTTTGCCACCCCCACCATAGCCGCACGCACCTCAGGGTGGACCGTGGAGGACGCCGAAACGCTGTCCGACCACCGTTATATACGGTTCGGGGTCGGCAGCGCCCCGGGGGCGCGGACGCAACCTGCAAAGAGGCGGCCTTCTCCCTTTCCGCGTTGGGCCCTCACCAGGCTCGACAGAGAGAAGGCAAAGGAGGCGGCGTTCGTCCAGGACTGGTTTTTCCCGGTCCTGGACGAAGACGACATCGACCTCAGGGCGGCTGCCCTCCGGGCAAGTCTGACCGAGGTATGCGATGCCAGCATGCCTCGGTCTCGGCGTCCGGGCCCGCGCCACGCCGTATATTGGTGGTCGGCGGAGCTCGCGGAACTGGCGGCAGCCTGCCGGGCGGCGCGGCGGGCCTTTCAAAGGGCCAGGCGGCGACCCTGCCGAAGAGGACCGCCTGTACCAGACTTTTAGTCAGGCCAGGCGGACCCTAAAATATCATATAGGCAGGGCCAAGGACGCCGCACGGGAGGAGATGCTGGAGGGCCTAGATCGGGACCCTTGGGGGAGGCCTTACAAGGCGGCGCGCAGCAAGCTGCGCCCCATAGGCCCCCCGGTCACCGAGACCCTCCAGCCCGAGCTCCTGGAGAGGGTGGTGAGGACGTTGTTCCCTGTCCGCACCGAGGAGTTTGCCCCTCCCAGGATGCCTCCTCCCGCGAGGGCGGCCCCCGTGGTGGCTGAGGTCCCTCTCATCACCACGGAGGAGTTTGGCGCGGCGGAGCTCCGAATCCGCGCCAAAAAGACCGCCCCCGGCCCGGACGGGGTCCCAGCCCGGATTGTGGCCCTCTGTCTCAACGAGATGGAGGGCCGAGTGAGGAACCTCTTCGACCGCTGCTTAGCGGTCGGGAGGTTCCCCGAGTTGTGGAAGCAGGGCCTTCTGGTCCTGCTTCAAAAGGAGGGTAGGCCGGCGGATTCTCCTTCGGCCTACAGGCCTCCTCCTCCTCGATGAGGTGGGCAAGCTATTTGAGCGCGTGATAGCTGCCCGCCTCATCGCACACCTCGAAGAAGTGGGCCCCAATCTTTCCGGGGCCCAGTACGGCTTTAGGGCGGGCCGGTCCACAATCGACGCCCTGAAGCGCCTCAGGAGGGAGGTGGAGGAGGCTGCGGGGGAGAGAAAGGGTGTTATTGCGGTGTCTCTCGACATCCGCAACGCTTTCAACACCCTCCCCCACGCGACCATTATAGAGGCACTCCGGTACTTTGGAGTGCCTCCTTACCTGGTAGTCCTCATTAAGGACTACCTGGACGAGCGGGTCGTAATTTACCCCGACAGAGATGGCCACATCCAGCGCCGCAGAGTGGAGGCCGGTGTTCCCCAGGGGTCCGTTCTTGGACCCCTCCTCTGGAACATCGGCTACGACTGGGTCCTGCGCGGACGTCTCCTCCGGGACATGAGTGTCATCTGCTATGCGGATGACACTCTTATCACGTCCCGGGGGAAAACCTTTGAGCGCGCTGCCGTGCAGGCGGCGCGCTGCGCGGACCTAGTCGTAGGGAGGGTGCGGCGGCTGGGCCTGGAGGTGGCCATCGAGAAGACCGAGGGAATTTATTTCCGTCGGTCGGGGGAGAGGATGCCCTCCGGCAAGCACATCGTTGTCGGAGGGTACCAGGTTCCGGTGAAGGCCGAGTTGCGCTACCTCGGCCTCACCCTGGACCCGCGGTGGCATTTTGGCCTGCATTTTAGCAGGATGTCACCGCGGCTCCTCAGGGCAGCAGACACGCTTTCGTGGCTGCTGCCGAACCTGGGCGGACCAGGATCCAGGTGCCGGCGACTTTATGCCGGCATCCTGCGATCAATGGCGCTCTACGGGGCGCCAATCTGGTCGGACTCCCTAGCAAGAGGGGAAAACCTTCCCTTTTTGCGGAGGCCTCAGCGGGTGATGGCGCAGCGGGTCGCTCGAGCTTACCGTACGGTAAGTTTCGACGCGGCCTGTTTGCTCGCTGAGACCCCTCCGTGGGAGTCGGACGCCGTGGTCCTCTCCGCTGTATATGACTATACGGCGGAGAAGCGGGCAGCAGGGGAGTCCTTCTGCCCCGTCGAGCGGGAGGCCGTGCGGAAGGAGGCCCGGCAGGTCCTCCTGAGGCGATGGTCGGAGCACCTCGTCCTCACCCGCGCCAATATGTGCGTCTCCTCCCTCTCCGTGGAGAGGGTCCGCCGGTGGGTGGTACGGGGGTACCACCACCGGCATTGCACGGACACCCTCCACAGCCCGGTGGGGACGGCTCAACTCTCTCGGCTGTCCCCTCCCGCTCCCCCGACCCCGGGGGAGCACCCGCCGGGCCCGCCGTGTAGGCGGGCCACCGTCCGGGGAGATGTCGTGGTGCGAGGGCTTCGCGCTATTTGCCCCACGACTTTCTCCCGCGATGGACGATGAGGGAGAGTCCCAGGGGTTTTAGTCGGTAAACCCCCCGCCGTCATGCGGGGGGGAGTCCGACATAACCCGTCCGCCCCCCGGCCGACGGGTATGCGTAACGCAACCAAAAAAAAAAAAAAAAGTCGTTGCCTTATCTGGTCAGCTGTTGGGCAGTATCGTTTCGGAAAATGAACGAATTTTCGGGACCAATTTAAGGTGTGGTTTTTTCACGTGATATGGGCTGAGAATCGACTTACTAACCACCTCCTTGAAGGATGTAAATGTTCACAGATACACCCTGTATGACCCGTGAATACGATTTAAAAAAGGTGAAATGAATTAGGAAACTGGTCCACTTTTGTCCATGGTAACGCACAGATTATTTTTTTATCGTATTCATGGATGTAACCTAACAGCAAGCTCCTATACGTATAACACTAAAAATTTAATTGGGTGGAGAGACATGAGCCAAGCTGGTACAGAGAAATACTCTGGGTGTCTCTTGAGGCAGGCTGCTCACCTGTTTAATTTTTAAGATGTACCTCATAGCGCTGTTGCTGTCTAAGGGCATGAGTCTAATTATGACCCGTGAATGCGATTTAAGAGGTGAAAGACTTTAGGAGCTGGCTCACATTAGACATTGGTAACGTACAAAACCTTGATTTAAAAATATTTGTGATGTGCGACGGTTATATCAAATCATGTCAGTACTCATCTGCAGTAAAACGCGACGCGGTTATCGAATCAAAAACCCAATCATGTGTGAGCACGATGAGTTTTAGAGATATTGGGAATTCTAACGAACGAGTGAGGTTGCATTGCAACCGAACGAAGGTCAGTTAGAATGCCCAATATCTCACTACTTACCTTCATTATTTAACAAAATACATGAGGATAGTTTATGGGACTATTACCTTGTATACTTGAATGCTATGAAAATTTATTGAAATACTTCATGCTATGTTGAGTGCACTTCCATTGAGAGTGCTACCTTAATTATTTAACAAAATACATGAGGATAGTTTATGGGACTATCACCTTGTATACTTGAATGCTATGACAATTTATTAAAATACTTCATGCTATGTTGAGTGCACTTCCATTGAGAGTGCTACCTTCATTATTTAACAAAATACATGAGGATAGTTTATGAGACTATCACCTTGTATTGTTTTTAATAAATATGACTTACTTACCTATAAAAATCAGTGCTGAGTTCATCTATAAAGGGATGTATACCTCACTGTAAGTGAATGAGTACAGGTTTTTAGGCCTGTTACCTACAATTCAATAATTTATGTAACCTAAAATTTTTGGGTACTATTTACATACATTATTTTTTTTTTCTTCTCTGTCTATTCTAGACAATCAAATGGAGCATGAAGACTTAATTGATGTTAGTGTCGACATTCCTGAGGATAACACAGTTGGATTATCCACACCAGAACCTCAAAATCAAGACTGTGCCCCTCAGATTGTGGAGTTAGAACCACAAAACTTAGGACTCGATCCAGACCTGCCTTCGACTTCGGAAGCGTGCTTATCTGAGCACTTAGATATGCTTTCGTCCAGAGTATCTACTCTGGACGAAATCGCGTATGCACGCGAACTGCCAGGGGAAAATCCTACCAAAAATAAGTCATACAGCTCGCCAATACAATCTGATTTGGCTGTCCGATGCGAATACATCGTGACCCCTGGACTGCCTAAAAAGGTTACGAAGGACCTTTTAGGCAAATATTTTGTATCCGAAAACTGCCATAAAATTCAGGCTCCTAAGCTGAACCCGGAGATTAAAGCAGCGTTATCGGAAACGCTAGTTTAAAAAGGATGCAGCTATTGAGACCAAGCAAAATCAGAAAGCAGCAACCTTATCCTGCGTGGGGCAGGCTTTGACAAAGATGTTTGCCAGTCAAAACAAAGACACTGACGTCATCAAGTACCTTATTGACGCCAATAGACTTTTGTGCGATTCCCAATATCAGGAGTCTATGTCTCGCTGAAGTTTTGTGACATCTACAGTTAAAAAAGACATAAAAAACCAGTTATTTACAACTGCGACTGACAGTCATTTATTTGGCGAGAAGTTAGCTGACACATTAAGGGCAGCGAAAGCAATAGCAAGTCGGGAGCTGAAATGAAAACAATATTACATCCTAAACCTGGAGTCAGTCAACCTCGCCCTTTATTTTATTTTATTTTATTTATTAAGAATAACAAACAGTTACACATTAAATGATCTTATATACATAACTAGCGGCCGCCCGCGACTTCGTCCGCGTGGAAAAGTAACTTTTTACCCCCCTTTTAACCCCTTACAACCCCCTTAATATTATTATGTTGATAGCCTATAGCCTTCCTCGATAAATGGACTATCCAACAAAAAAAGAATTATTCAAATCGCACCAGTAGTTTCGGAGATTAGCGCGTTCAAACAAACAAACAAACAAACTCTTCAGCTTTATTATATTAGTATAGATATTTCATTAGGTTAAAAAATGTGCAACCAACACCGTTATCCACGGATTGGTAAAAGTTTTGGTATTATTCACTAAAAAGGGTAGTTACAATACTTACAACAAAGCAAATTTAGAAAATATAGAAATTTGTGAAATTACAATACTTAGTGAAAATAAAATAAATTTACATTAGGTACATTACTAAATTAACATTTCATTAAATTACATTAGTTAAAATTAAATTGCACTAAATTAATTATCTCAATAAATTAACATTAAATTAAAGACATTATTCTAGAAATTCTATAGGTAACAATAAATTAAGCAGGATAAAATTTTGATTGGGATGGATTAAGTTTAATTAAATTTAGATTAAAATTAGTTACTTAAATTAGGGCTCGAGTCTGGAGTGAATCCAGAACATGTCTCTTAAACTCATTACGTCCTTCTGAAAATATATCCAAGTGGTTGAAATAACTATTAAATACAGTAGAAAGGCTTGCTACTGGGGCGCGTTGCCCAGAGATAGTCCGGCATTTGTCACAATAGAAAGTTCGTACAATGCGTGAGCTTCTGTTATTATATTTACGAGGCACGTTAAACTTTATCTGATTACTGATATCTAAACAATCAATTTCGTTATGCAGTAAGCTATACAAAAACATAACTGAGAGTAGAAGTCGTCTTGATTCAAGAGTCAATATAGAATATTTCACCAAGAGATGATCATAAGAGATATACGAACGAAAACACCTATAGTGCATTGTTTTTAAAAATTTTCGCTGTACTCTTTCAATAATTGCGGAGTATTTCTTAAAATAAGGGTTCCATACTTGGATTGCATATTCATTTCATTTCATTTCATTTTAATAAGAAATAGTTTATTCTTACTACAATATTCCGTCAATCTATTAAGATCGTCCTGAAGGAGCACACAATCGTCTTTGGTAACGACTTTCCTATATACCTTTAGATCGTCTGCGTACATTAAAAATCTGAATGATGAAAACATGACTTTACATCATTGATATACAACAGGAAGAGAAGTGGGCCGAGTATGGACCCCTGAGGCACGCCTGACGTTGATATAACAGGGTCAGATTCAAACCCGTTAATAACCACCTTCTGAGTCCTATTCGTGATGTATGATGCGAACCAGCGAAGCAGATTCCCACGAATTCCATTAAAAGCCAATTTTTCCAACAGCAATTTGTGATCCACTTTGTCAAATGCCTTCCGAAAGTCCGTGTAAACCGCATCGACCTGACTGCCTTCGTCTATGCCTTTAAATAAATAGTTCATGAATAGGACAAGATTAGTGGTAGTAGACCGTCGTTTGACGAACCCGTGTTGTTCTGACACTAAAGTATTATGAAGTATTGGGTATATTTGCTTATGCACGAGGCGCTCCAGTGTTTTTGAAAGTACCGGAAGAAGCGAAATTGGGCGGTAGTTTTCCACATTACGACTATCACCATCCTTCGGTATGGGAGTTATGTTAGCGCGCTTCCAAGCAGTTGGAACTATGCCTTCTCGCATACATTTGTTGAAAATTAAATACAATGGCTCACTTATGGCCTTGTGGGTGTTTTTCCAAAATAATGGAGGTATGCCGTCCGGTCCCGGGGATTTCATTGTGTCCAATAACTTCAACTCCGCACAAATACTCTCCTTTGAAAAGGTGACGTTAGTTATGCTAGAACTGTTGGTTTCGAGGTCGGCGGACTGTTGCGGTTCCCAATTATTAATTCCATTGATACCTGATGGTTCGTATACCGAGTAAAAGAAATTTGAAAAGAGCTTGCAAATTTCAACTGGATTATCCGTGTGCGTATCTTTGAAGTACATATTTGATGGAAAACATGACTTAGTTTTTAAATTCTTAACATAAGTCCAGAAGAACTTAACATTGTGTTTAATACTATTCTCCACCGAGTCCATATATTTTTTAAAACAGATATCACATTCCTTCTTAAATCTAGCTCTATACATGGAAAATATTTCGTAATCCGAGATATTATTGTATGATTTCCATTTACGCCAGGCACTTTCTTTACTCTTAAAAATATGCACTAGAGCCGGTGTGAACCATACAGGAAAACGAGATGACTTTGGGCGGGACATAGGGACGTGGTTCCGAATAAATTTGATTATGTTGTTATAAAAGGTATCAACCGATGCTTCAGTTGATAAATCATTCAACAAAGAACCCCAGTCGACATCCGCAATTTCCTTATTGATCGAGGTATAATCTGCTTTATATAAGTTTATTTTAGCCGACTGAAATCGCTGCATGGATCTGGTGTTCAAATTTAACGTGGAGAATACTGAAAATGGTGGGTGATGTCCATCCGGTTGCAAAAAAGGTGTGCATGCAGTGACGCTGCAGTCAGAGTTAGATATAAATATGTCCAGTATACGTCCTAGCTCATTTTTAACCGTGTTGAACTGCTTTGCGTTCAAAATTGATATGAGGTTGACTAATGAACGGGAAGTTATAGAGAACGACTGTGTATCGACGCTTGAATGACATGTTGACCAGTCTATTTCTGGTATGTTATAATCTCCCATGATGTAAAACGTCTCAGTTTGTGTGTTATTTAGTATTTCCTGCAACACATCGAAGTGTCTGCAGTAGATGTCTTCCGAGCATCGTGGTGGAAAATAGGCGGCACTTATATAATGTTTTTTAGAAGGAATCCTCGTTGGTAAATATATTAAAATGTGTTCAAATATGTTAGGTGGGAAGTGTACGGTTACAAGCTCCGCTTTCAGCTCGCGGCGTACAGCAATAAGCACTCCACCTCCATCACTCTTTTTAGTAGCTTGTCTATCGCGGTCACATCTAAAAACCCTGTATCTCTGATCTATGAATTCGGCATCAGAAATATGGGGCACTAGCCAGGTCTCAGTAAGGACTATGATGTCGTAAGAAAATGAAAGAATATTCATGTATAAAGTGTGCACTTTCGTTCTAATACCTCGGAAATTTTGGAAATACATTGAAATTTTTTTATCCATAAAAAACCTGCAAAGTTAAGTATATCCATATTAGTAATTTAATGTAGTTTTGGATTATACATATTCCACTCGTACAGTTCATATTTTGCCTCCACTCCCTCCTATCAATCACAACTTTCACAGCATTTACAGTTTTACATAATAATATGTTAGAGTCAACCCTATAAACATACATTTACAGCCCTAAATAAAAACAAGTCTAATATACGCTTACACTAGTTATAATAGCATTACTACTTTTTTTTATGAATAATTTTGTCAATGTCTTTCTCCGACCTAATAGGGATTGCAGGAGATGTGTCGGACTCGCGCACAAGGATTGTCGAATTTTTAATCCATATATACTTGAATTTCTTCTGTCTAGCGGCTTCCTTACACATACGAAATAACTGCTTCTTCTTCAAGGTAAGGTGCTCATTCATGTATATGGGTGATGGTGCATCGGAGATCCCCAGTTGATTCAGTTTGAGTTCTTTGGACCTGTGATATGCAGTCAAAATATTATCACGTAATACGCAGGTGCCCAATTTAACGATAATATTTTTGGGTTTGTTATTTTCTTTGTTTGGGTGAGGGACACGATGAACAGAGACTATTTCTTTCTGCGAGATTGGATGCTTTATGCAGTTTCCGATAGATTTTATAATCGTTATTAAGTTTTCGTTTCTTTTTTCGGGAATATTGCAGATCTCCAAATTACATTGCCTGGATTGTTGCTCCAAAGCATCAATCTTGTTTTCGAGACTTATTAAAGTTGCACTGTTTGATGCAAATTGGGGATTGCTGGCGACGTCGTCGACTCGTTTCCGCAAGACATCAGTCTCCGCTGTTTGGAACTGTACTGCTGCTTTGAGATCGGAGATATCTGTTGTCGCTGTAGTAATTTCCCGCTTCAACGTTGCCTGTTCAGTTTGGAGTGTGTTTAACTCTTTTTGAATGTTAGACAGTGTATTTTTAATGTCATCGCCGATTGAATTCATGTACGTCTCCATACTCAGGCGCCAAGAGTCTAATGTGCATCGCAGCTCTGAGGTAAACTTTTGGAAGTGAGCTTCAGTTACTGCTTTTTCACTTAAGTCTGTGTGAGAGATCTCGGAGCACAAACTATTATGCTTTGATGGGTCGAGCGTTTGGGGTAATAGGGTACTTGACTATTTTTTTTTATGTGTTTAATCAAAAGACCCCTCTATTAAAGAAACATTGTTGAAAGAATTATTTGATTCTGATTTGAATTACCTGAGATATCACAACGAGCACATATTTTACGCGGGCCCAAAAACGCTCTATACAAATGGCTACCAACATGTGACGTCACACGCTGGTGTCTTGTATGCGCGTCTAGCAAATTTTGTTTGGTAGCTATATCAAATGTTTCGTTTATGTACATAGTTTTATAATAAAAGTTTGTGTTTAATGTGTGGGTAGTTCAATGATATAATTATTTTTATAATATTATAAACTTTAAAAATGGACTTGCCCATGAAACTTTGAATGCTCACAAAACCAGCTAGACGTTATATTTTTAATTGAAAATTTAGGCTATTGGTTCTTATCTATACTATTAATAAAGAGGTAACGCCTCGGCCTGTGACTGACTGACTGATCTATCAACGCACAGCCAAAACTACTGGACCTAAAATCATGAAATTTGAAACATAGGTAATTCTTACTATGTAGGCGCGTACTAAGAAGGGGTTTTGCGAAATTCACCCCCTAAAGGGGTGAAAGGGGGGGTATACGTTAGTATGAAAGTCTTTCAATTTTGATGTTAGAGATTTGAAAATTTGGATTAAGGTTGTTTATCAAAAATAAAAATTGACCTGTTTTAGTTTTTTTTTAAATTCAAGCCATAAAGGGGTGAAATGGGGGTTAAAACAATGTATGGGAGATTTATTATTTTTAAAGCTAGAGTCTTGAAAATTGGTATTTGGGTTTTCCATACAAATTAAATGAAAGTGGTTTCAGCATTTTTTTTTCTTCAGCTTACAAAGGGGTGAAAGGGGGTTAAAACGTCGTATGGAAAATTCGTCATTTTTAAAGCTAGAGCTTTGATAATTGGTATTTGGGCTTTGCATGCAAATGTTAAGAAATTGAATTCGGCATTTTTTTCTTCAACTTAAAAAGGGGAGAAAGGGGGATAAAACGCCGTATTGTCAATTTTAAAGCTAGATTCTTGAAACTTGGTATTTGGGCTTTGCATACAAATGTAATGAAAGTGAATTCGTTATTTTTTTCTTCAACCTAAAAAGGGGGGAAAAGGGGGTTGAAACGAAGTATTGTCATTTTTTGAAGCTAGAATCTTGAAAATTGGTATTTAGGCTTTGCATAGAAATTTTATAAAAGTCCCCCCCTATAGGGGTGAACGGGGGAACTGATTAAATTTGACAAAGTAAAGTTATAGAGTTTCCTGCATTTTTGAAATCAAATCTTTTTGAGATTCCTTCATTATGGTTTACGATCACCAAAATTATCAATCCTATAAGTATCAGTAAAATTTCTTTGTGCTAATTACTTTAATTGTTGTGAATTCTACTTCGTTCAAAAAATTAAAATACCGAAGCGAAGCGAGGGCGGGCCACTATTTACCAATATTTTGGTAAAGTATCAATATTTTTTACTACATCGATATTAGTCAACTACCCTATTGTGTACGTCTAGAAGGCGTCCAGTTAGGTACGATGTTATCGCAGGACATGTCCATTGTGTCATTAAACATAGATGTTCTGCTTGGGCGTGCTGGTGTATTTTCTGAATACCTCCTGCGCGTTATATTAATACACATAGGACAGTTTATCGGTTCGATGCTGTTTTCCTTGGGATCCAATTCATTTGAGTTAATATTAAGACACGCATGACAGTAAATGGTTTTGCACGATTTACATTTGAGCTGCTTTTTGACGCTGATTTTAGCAAAACATCCGTTACAAGACATATTTTTATGATGTCAACCTCTGAGCGACGATGTATACAGTAATTATGGAGTGACTTATCTGCGTCGTGTGTTCTTTGGCGCGCGCAGGCAGTGATGTCACAGCTCCGCAATGATACAGCGTAGCGCGCAGTGCACGCCGGAATGGCCTTTATCCGGCGCGCGTAACCGTGAAGTTAGCGTACGCGCATTCGCTGTCGATGAATCACTTGCTTGACGACTGGTCGGATAGTCCGTTTACGTTTTTAAATCCGAATTGTTATAAACACTTGTTTTCACTAATTCCTTATGCAAATAACGATAAGCGCAAGCATAGCAATAACACTTGCAATTTTCACTGAGAATTATTAAGTTTTTACCACAGAAAATCGATTTTAAAGAGGATAGCTTTAACGTGAGTAATGTAACGACCAGAGCTCGGTCAAAGAATGCGAGACCTCCATTTCCACAAGTGAGACAGGCGGGAGCGGGGAGAAGACCGACGCCTGCCATGACTCAGCCCCGCCGCTACCAAACCCCCCCGCCGCCGCCGCTGCCGCCAGCCCTGCAGGCTACGGGATATCGTCCTCCGCCGCCGCAAGTGCAGCCGCAGCGCTCGCGCGCGCGCACATAGATCCGCCGATAAATGAGGTACGCTCTCCAGGATAATTTAATATTATCGTGGGTGACAGAAGGTTACACTATACCATTTCATTCCACTCCTAAACAGAATTTTATACCCTCCTCCAAAGTCTATTCCTTGGATGAACTTAATGATATGCAAACTGCTATTGATGAATTTAATGTTCTCCCGTTCGGACTAAACACAGCTCCACTAGTGTTCACTAAGATAATGAAACCAGTTGTATGTTTACTCAGGTCTTTAGGACACATATCATCAATATATCTTGATGATATTTGCTTAATTGCTGATTCGTATAAAAAATTAGAACATAATCTAAAACAGACAATAATTATATTAGAATTTTGGGCTTTCGTATAAACTATGACAAAAGTATATTAATACCAAGTAATGTATGTGTAAGTATTTAGGTTTTATTATAGACACAGAAAAAAAAAATACCAAATTACTTTGACTCAAGAAAAAAGGATTTTAATTAAAAAACAAGTAAAAAAAAATAAAAAAATTTTTAATTAAAACGATGCTCAATTCTCCAATTCGCTCGCTTAGCCGGCCTACTCGCCTCCTCCTGCCATCCAATACGGTTGGCTATATACCAAGAATATTGAACGACATAAATATCTCGCACTATTAAAAACAGAAGATTACGACAGTTATATGTCTGTACCTGAGTATCTTAACGACGATTTAAACTGGTGGCAGACCCACATTAATAGTTCTGTTAATCCAATAACAGACGACAATTATTGTATGGATTTTTTTTTTCTGATGCCAGCAAAACAGGGTGGGGGGCAGCATGTGGTAAGGATAGAGCTAACGGAAAATGGAGTGAAAATGAAAAGACTTTACACATAAATTATTTAGAGATATTAGCGGCATACTTTGGCTTAATGGTATTTGCAAAGAATTTACGAGATTGTCAAATACTTCTTCGTATTGATAACACAACTGCCATTTCGTATATAAACAAAATGGGTGGCGTCCGTTTCCCACATTTAACGGATATTACAAGGTGTATATGGGAATGGTGTGAAGACAGAAACATATATGTTTTCGCATCATATATAAGCTTCCAAGATAACGAGATGGCAGATGTGGAATCGCGACGATCGCACCCTGATATCGAATGGGAGCTAACTGACCATGCCTTCAGCAAAAAATAGTTGAACACTTTGGCAAACCGGATATTGATTTATTTGCTACAAGATTAAATAAAAAATGTGAAAAATATGTCTCTTGGCATCGAGATCCCGGTGCTATAGCGATCAATTCTTTCACCTTAAACTGGACTAAATTAATTTTTTATGCATTCCTGCCAATATCAGTTATTGTAAAAATGGTTTGAAAAATCATATCGGAAAATGCCGAAGGCATAGTGGTTGTTCCTCATTGGCCTACATAACCATGGTTTCCCATCTTAAAAAGCTTGTGTAATGATATGATAATTCTTGGATTAAATACAAATGTCTTATTATCTGTCCCTAACAGACAACTTCAGAACAAGGTCACCTTGGTAGCCGCGAAATTATCCGCGCGACACTTTCACGGAGAAGCATCCCAACAAGTGACTTAGATATAATGTGTGCTTTCCCCTCGGATAGTAAAATTCAGTCTAGCAGTATGGCGTTGCATTTAAAAAATGGTTTATATTTTGTAAGTTACATAACAATATTGCACCTTATGAAGCATTTATTCCTCAAGTGATTTCTTTTTTGACTGCCTGTTATCAAAGCGGCGCCCAGTATAGTACGTTAAACACGTATAAGTCTGCACTGTCGTTAATTGTTAATAAAAAAAAAAAATAAAAAAAGAAATAGGTACTGACGATAGAGTAGCTAGATTATTCAAGGGTTACGCCCACCTATCCCAAAAATACGATGTAACTTGGAATCCAGCGACTGTTCTTAATTTTTTGGGAGACTGGTACCCACTTATAGACATTAGTTTGGATAAATTATGTAAAAAAGTTGTGACTTTATTGGCACTTGTTACAGCACACAGAGTACCAACTTTAAGCAAAATCAAGGTACAAAACATTGAAGTATGTCCGGATGATAGAATTGATAGAATTACTATTAAGATACCCGAATTGATTAAAACCTCGCGAGCCCACTCAAAAACAACCCACGTTAATATTACCTTTTTTTTAACGAAAAACCCCAAATATGCCCAGTAAATGCGTTACTAGATTATAAAAATAGAACTGATTCTATAATAACTTCTGATCAACTACTCATCAGTTTTAAGAGTCCTTATAAACCAGTTTGTTCGCAGTCTATTAGTCGCTGGATAAAAGAAACATTGAATCAAAATTGTATTGATACAAATATTTTTCCTGCTCATTCAACGAGACATGCTTCAACATCCAATGCGCATAAAAATGTTGTAAGTCTAGATCTTATCCGAAAGACCGCCGGATGGTCAGATTCATCCAGTGTGTTTGCCAGATTCTATCAAAGATCTTTTATTGTCGAGGAAAGAAATAATTTTGCAATGTCAATACAAAATTCAACTGACTGAATTTAACGCAATAATGATAGATGATTGTGTAATAAAGAATAAGAAGATTTGTTACATATAAGTATGTAATTTTTTACTAAATTTACCTAATTAAGAGTAATTTATATAAGTTACCTTTGTTGTTACTTCTATTAATAATTTCATTGTTACAGAATTCTAAGTATTATAGTATAAAGAAAATGACGAATTTGATAAATTTAATAACTCTAAAGATCTACAAGTATTCTAATCTCGAATGACGAAGCAAAGTATAATTAATGATTAAACGAACTTACCTTAAGTGATGTTCTATCATAATTATACGAAGGCTTCATCTGAAGAGATTAGCTCCCCCCCTACCCAAACCCAATAAATTTACTAAACAAAAAATAGTAGGTAAAAGACTTACTCTGAACTAATTGAAGATGGCGCGCACAGTGTTGCCATGGTATGGGGATTGATGGGCATGAATAAATCAGAGAAAATGTTTTTATTTTTAAATATTTAATTTTATTTTAGCATTTCTCAACTAAAGTGTATGAATGGCTACACGGTACGTGCTACTACAAGTATTCTAATCTCTTCAGACGAAGCCTTCGTATAATTATGATAGAACATCACTTAAGGCAAGTTCGTTTAATCATTAAATATTTTGTATAGCAGTGAATGCTTGGTTGTCTTATCTTCGGATTTTTTAAATAGGTACCAAGTATTACAGAAGTTTAATTTTATAACGTCCATGTCACAAACCTATCTTCTTTTATGTTTCTTGTCACCATCAGGAGTTATGTACACACGGCAGCACATCAGGTTACACATAATACATAACTATAACTACGACGCATCAATTGTGTTAGAAAAAAAGTCGCTTTGACATTATTGGTGGATTTTCTACAGTGCCTATGCCTAAATTAGCCAATGTTTGATCTGACATAAGCTGAGCGCCAATAGAATGGTTTCATCGACGGTAAGCCACAACGCCTGCGCGTACGTTAGAGATGGGACTCAAATCGATAGTTAAAACTAGAATCGAGTTGACGCGTAATTCGAATCATCGCATCGATTTGAATATTACTAATTGACTTTTTCCAAAAAATCTTGACTTTCAAATAATCCCCAAAAATTATACAACGACTACCTACACCAGAATGAGTGTATAAACTTTTGACTATACCTCATTCTTCACAAAAAAAATGCACAACATACCTACCCTATAATGCCGACTCGCGGCGCGAGCGGTCATCGAGTCGAGTTTTCACTATCACGATTCAAATCGAATGTGGTTCGAGTCCTATCACTAGGCTAAGATTGTCACTTCAAATAGAGCAGTTATATTCTAAGGCAGTTATCAAAATTCAAAATGTTATCTATCTTAAATTGAATAAATCTGTTTTTTTGAAAATGGCGCCTCAACTCTCAAGAGTTGAAAGGGAGCGAATAATTGCGCTTAGAAGGAGTGGTTACAGAGTAAAGGATATTTGTGACCAAACTGGCATAACGGTGAGTTATTTTATTTTGTTCTATTTATTAAAAAATATAACTTTAGAATCATCATCATCATCATCAGCTTGTGTCAGTCCACTGCTGGACATAGGCCTCCCCCAATGTTCACCATTTCACACTGTCTTCGGCGAGACACATCCAATCTATACCAACGGCTTTTCGCAGATTGTCACTCCTTCTAGCTATCTTTAGAATAATAATAGTGAAATGGCAAACAAGTTGTAGTAACAATTTTAAAATGAGAATTTGATCTTAGCTATTTTGAAGAAGGCAGATAGTAGACATGGTGGGAGTAGTGGGTTTGCCAGTACCCGCGGCGGAGGCGGGTACGCTGCACAATTTTTGCCGGGTACCCGACAAAATTAAAATGCTGATCGCGCTAAAAAGTTGGCTTTTTTTTGCATCATAATTCACCAATATTGAAATATAAAAGTGTAAATGTAATTTCCGAAACGACTTGTTCGGGAATCCCTTCAGGCGAACACCTTAACCACTGCGCCATTGAGGCCGGCCACCACATATTTTAACCTTCTAATTTTTTAAGAAATTGCTTAGAATGAGATTTCTTAACGAAAAATTCCGATTTATCATCAACCGCTCGTTCAATATTTTTACCGTCCACTTAATCTTTTTTTACCGCCCATTTAATTATTTTCTTGCTCAATTAATTAACTGATCCGTTTCATAATTTTTTATTGCGATTGACGACCCGTTTAGCGCAATGGTTTGAGCGCCGGTTGAGACGTAAGGGACGCGGGTTCGATTCCCGCACCGACACAAATGTTTGTTGATGAAACAGATATTTGTGTTGGGTCTGGGTGTTTGTGGTTGTTTGTGAATGAAGATTGTGTTTACGAGAGTGAAAGATGCGGATTTTATGACGATGAAAGTGAGTACACAGAAGATGATGTGAGTGAATGTTGTAAGAGCGGCGAGGATGTAGATGTTGATGGATGTTTGCACGAGGAGCCAGAAGTGAGCACGACTGAACAGCTATCTGAGTCGGAAAGTGAGTTAGGCGAAAAATCCAAGGAGAGCATGAGCGTGGAACTTGAACAGCAGCTGGAAGATAAAAACGCGAAGTTATAATCATTCAGACCTTATGATGATCGATGACATTAGTGACAAGCCGTTGCGAACGAAAATGCCAACGAACGGCGATGACAGAAATGACAGCAAAGTAAAAAAAAATAACGACGAAGAAGTTTTGATCGAAAAAGCCGAAAGAAGTTTGCAGTCTACGATGGATAACAAGAGGACGTTTCGCAGGACAAGGAGGAGGGGTAGGCAGAAGCGAAAGAGGACACCAGCCGCTAGTAGGTGGCGTGGAGCTAAATTTAAAGAGTTAGCGGTAAAAGATTATAAGAAGAGGAAGAATTTTTTTGATGCGTATTTTTATAGTGATGTTTTTATAAAGATGTGTTTTATGTAATGTTGTTTTTTATTGAGTTGTAAACAGTTTTTAAGGTGTATGGAAGATGAATGAGAGCAGTATGAGGGCATACTGAATGCAGAATGGCCGAGTGTGGTATGGGCAATCGGTAGATGCATGATATGGAACGTGTAAGAGAACGATGTTTGTATTAGGATGACGTGTGAGAGTGAGGGAGAAGACGAATGGCCGCGGACGACGGAAGATGTAAAGACGGGAAGAATATTATTTGTTAAATACAAGAAGATATACTAAAACCTGGTTTCCTTGCCCCACCATCCTACATTAATTAATTAATTTATTTATTACTCATTTTTGTTAATTTTGTTTATTAAATGTAACTGCTTTATTCAACGTGACATATATATATATTATATATAATATATATATATATACAGAAAATTACATTGATTTACAGAAAATTACATTGATGACATTTTAATATTTTCAAAATCGTTTGAAGACCATGTTAATCACATAGAGAAAGTACTCAAAGCGATAAAAAAAGAAGGATTCAGATTAAAATTTCAAAAATGCACATTTGCAGCATCGTCAGTGAAATACCTAGGACATATAATAGGCAATAATACGGTAAAACCACTTAAAGATAACCTTATTTCAATAAGGAATTTTCCAACACCCAAAACTCAAAAAAATATTAGACAGTTTCTGGGAAAAATAAACTTTTACCATGAATATATACCGAATGGTTCGATATTATTAGATCCACTTCATAGATTATTGAGAAAAAATACCCAATTTATATGGTCAGAAGAATGTGAAAAATCTTTCTCTAAAATAAAAAATATATTATGTTCACAACCGGTACTGGAAATATTTGATAAAGATCTGCCTATTACAATTTCCACGGATGCCTCGTTGAATGGTATAGGTGCAATTTTGAAACAGATTCAAAAAGATGGTAAAGAGAAACCAGTTGGGTATTTTTCAAAAAAACTTAATGATACACAAAAAAGAAAAAAGGCAATATACCTTGAATGCTTAGCAATAAAGGAAGCTATAAAATACTGGCAATATTGGTTGATAGGAAGAAAATTCACTGTTTTTTCGGTTCACAAACCACTAGAAAACCTCAACATAAAGGCTAGAACAGATGATGAACTTGGTGAATTAACTTTTTATTTGTCACAATATGACTTCAACATCAAATATATTCCGGGGAAAAATAATACAGAAGCAGACAGTCTCAGTAGAAACCCGGTATTGGAAGATAATGATAATGATGAAGAAATTTTAAAAACAGTGAATCTGATAACAATAGATGAAATTAAGGCAGATCAGCAAAAAAAACGAGAAAATAAAGGAAAAGAAAACCAAATTGATCGAAAGAAATGGGATACTATACAAAAAGCAACGAAATAGAGAAAAAGTTATATTATCTGAAGAAGCAAGTGTGAAATTAATAAAGGAAATACATACTGAATGGTGCCATTTAGGGATCAACCAAATGATAAATAAAATCAGTCCTTATTACACAGCAAAGAATTTAACGAGAAACATTAAAAAAATATGCAACAATTGTGAAACCTGTATAAAAAATAAATCGAGAGGCCAGGATAAATACGGATTAATGTCACATCTGGGACCAGCCTCAAAACCATTTCAGATAATGTCGATAGATACCATCGATGGCTTTGGAGGACAAAGATCAACAAAGAGATACCTACACTTGTTAGTTGATCATTTTACAAGATTTGCGTTCATTCTGACATCGAAAACTCAAAATGCAGCGGATTTCATCAAATTGGTAAAAAAAGTTCTGGAGACGGAAAACATCGAGATATTACTAGCAGATCAGTATCCAGGACTTAATTCAAAAGAATTCAAAGATTTTTTGACAGATAATGATGTGAAACTAATATTTACTGCGGTTGATACTCCATTTTCCAACGGACTCAACGAAAGGTTGAACCAAACACTGGTTAACAAAATGAGATGCAAAATAAATGAAACAAATGAGAAGAAATCCTGGACGACAATTGCAAGAGAATGTATAGATAAGTATAATGAAACCGAGCACTCAGTGACGGGCTTTGCACCAATATATCTATTAGAAGGAAAAGTCACCAGCATCTTGCCACAAGAACTACGGCAACCATTAGATACAGAAACATGGATTAAACATAGACAACAAGCACTAGAAAGATCAATTAGATCACATGCATATAATAAGAAGTTATTTGATAAAGGCAGAAGACAATGTGAATTTAATATAGGGGAACTGGTATATGTTGAAAACGGAAATAAATTAAATAGGAAAAAGATGGACATTTTAAGAATCGGCCCATTTGAAATAACAGACAAAATATCGAATACAATATACAAAATAAATACAGGCAGAACAAAAAAGAACACAAGCTTATACCATATAACAAAACTTCTTCGTATGGAAGGTGGAATAAATGATGAATGACGCTAAATGGTATTATGTACGGCTACGATGAGAATTACTGAAGCAATTCTCACCTCGAAGGAGGGAGATGTAAAGAGAATGATCTCTTTAATTTTTATAGTCTATAGTTCGTGAGTGAGCCGCGTCGTGTCGTGTCAAACAAGCTGTCATGGTCATAAGTGTCAAGAACAAATTAGCTGAAGAGAATTATATTTTAATTTTGTTTGTTAATTAAATTCGTACTAAGTTAGAGGTGTTTAGTTTTAGAGGTGGTAACAATAAACTTCTATTGTCGTTTCGTTATTTACAGGTAAGATTTTTAGTTAGTCTTGTAAAGATTATATGAGTGTGTAATTTACTCGATAAATAAAATTACTTTCGTTATTTACAGAAACAAATATAAGTTTTATTTCGCCACCTGAAACCGAATTGAACCCTATTGTCTTATATGTATATATATATGTATAATGTATAATCCATACTATTACTATTACTATTACTTTACTAATATTATAAATGCGAAAGTAACTCTGTCTGTCTGTCTGTCTGTCTGTCTGTCTGTCTGTTACTCTTTCACGCCAAAACTACTCAACGGATTTAAATGAAATTTGGTATACAGATAATCTAGACCCTGAGGAAGAGCATAGGCTACTTTTTATTGCGAAAAGGGGGTTGTAAGGGGTTAAAAGGGGGGTAAAAAGTTACTTTTCCACGCGGACAAAGTCGCGGGCGGCCGCTAGTTGTATATATATATATATTACTAGCGGCTGCCCGCGCCTATGTTCTTTCTCAGGGTCTAGATTATCTGTATACCAAATTTCATTTAAATCCGTTGAGTAGTTTTAGCGTGAAAGAGTAACAGACAGACAGACAGACAGGCAGACAGACAGACAGAGTTACTTTCGCATTTATAATATTAGTATAAAAGTATAATATAAAAGTATAAAGTATATTAGTATAGTAAGTATAGTATGGAGGATAATCCAACTTGGAGACAAACAATTGCTTTAAAAACTTTGCTGCTACCTTCTTTGCACACCTGCATATATATATATAACTAGCGGCCGCCCGCGACTTCGTCCGCGTGGAAAAGTAGCTTTTCACCCCCCTTTTAACCCCTTACAACCCCCTTTTCGCAATAAAAAGTAGCCTATGTTCTTTCTCAGGGTCTAGATCATCTGTATACCAAATTTCATTTAAATCCGTTCAGTAGTTTTGGCGTGAAAGAGTAACAGACAGACAGACAGACAGACAGACAGACAGACAGACAGACAGACAGAGTTACTTTCGCATTTATAATATTACTAGCGGCCGCCCGCGACTTCGTCCGCGTGGAAAAGTAACTTTTTACCCCCCTTTTAACCCCTTACAACCCCCCTTTCGCAACAAAAAGTAGCCTATGTTCTTTCTCAGGGTCTAGATCATCTGTATACCAAATTTCATTTAAATCCGTTCAGTAGTTTTGGCGTGAAAGAGTAACAGACAGACAGACAGACAGACAGACAGAGTTACTTTCGCATTTATAATATTAGTATGGATATATATATATATATATATATATATATATAAGTTAGGATTAGGATTCCTAAGTATTGTAAACATTTACGATTACGTCAGTGATTTTAAAAAGTGATGTAACCGAACAATTACCTTCACAATAGATAAATTTTTATCAGAGAGATATTAAAAACTTAAACGACATTGTCCGTAAAAAAGTGTTTAAATTAGTTATTAAAGTTACATATTTAGATAATTTCCTTTGTTGTAGATTTCAATGGACACCGTGCGGCGGAGATTAAAAGAAGCCGGAAGAAAATGTTGCCGCCCGCAAATTTTTTAACAAATTACCACCCTTGTTGATTTACCCATACATAAATTTAAATCTTATTTGATGGCAAATGCCTATTAAACAGTTGAAAAATACCTAAATGACAAGAATTTGTGGAAATGATAAACTGTTCACCTACACTGTGTTATAAAATGTTAACTTTATTAAATTTTTCAAAAATTTTATGTTTAAAAATCTGAAAAGGAGTTTCTTGCTGATTCTTCTCGGTGGAATAATAACCTTCCGAATAAGCGGTAGATTATAAAAATTGACATTCATAAATGGACGCAAATAAGCAATAGTGTGTTAACCCACATGACTGTCATTCCGAGAAAATGGCGTTTGAAAATTCAGAACAAGTTTTAAATACTTCGTATGGAGATTTTTGAAAAGTTTGACATGTTTGATGATAATAAATTAAAGTTAATTACTTTAATCAACTCATTTTATTTTAAATAATAGAAAAATATAGTCGTTATTACGAGAAAAGACAGATTTTTTGATAGCAAAACTTTCTATAGCTTATTTACACCTAATAAAACATTTTAAGAGTTGTTTTTGCTAAATAACCAATTGAACTTGGTAGATTTTTTTTTTGAATGCGTTAATTGCTTTGAAACACTTTTGTAAAATTAAAAACCGTTGTTGAGTAGGTTTAAGAAACAAATCATGTTTCTTGAGTTGTTATTGAACATTGTAAAAAGTATTTGAGCGGATAGTTTAACACCCAACTTATCCGCTACCTAAAAGATCATTCGCTACTCCATGACTGACAATAGATAGATAGATACTCTTTATTGCACAACACATAATAGAACTTAATGCTAATAGTAATTTCTAAATACAATATCGGCGGCCTTATCGCTAATAGCGATCTCTTCCAGACAACCTTTGGGTAGAGGAATAATGCAGTGAATTAACAAGGGGTAAGGCAGTGCAGATCTTTTGTGTAGGTAATAAGATAAATACATCATAATAAATACATAAATGCATACTAGTAATAAATTAATACAATATGGTTTTAGACCGAAACGCTCCATATGTGATCTTCTAGCGTACGTATCACACTTCTGGGGAGATGCTATAGCGAAGTATGTTGATTGTTGGAGATCCACGCTTCGGCATGAATGGGCCGTCTCGACCGGAGTGATACCACTGCCTCACAGAAAACTGGCGTGAAGCCGCACCCGGAGAGGGGGGGGGGGGATGCTGATAAAAGGTTGGCAGCGCACTTGCGACTCCACTAGTGTTGCAGATGTCTATGATCCGCCTGCTCGTCTGCTACCTTTGTCCCACTGCTGGGCAAAGGCCTCCCCTAAAAGTCTCCATTGGACCCTATTTGTAGCAATGGTTCGCCAATGGACGGAGAAGTGTTCTAAGTCATCACTGTGGTGGCAGCCAATGTGTGAGTACTTTTTGGAGCGGATGGTGGTATTTATCTTGATATCGTCAAAGCTTTCAACCGTGTTTGGCATTGCTCGCTTCTCTCCAAACTTCCGGGTTACGGCCCTGAAACCTCGCCTATGCGATTGGGTTGCGGGATTTTTGGTGGGTTGCAGGATTCGTGTCCTTCGGAAAACATAATGAAGAAACCTGCACGTCTCTGAAACGTAACCGTGAATCGGATGGTCTGGTTCCCCTGCTGAAGGGTTGCAAAGGTCGGAAGGCAGTCGCTTCATTGTAATTGCCAGACTCCCCAAATCCTGGATCACTGTCAGAGCGTGCCCCGGGCTCCGAAGCGACCGCTTTGGACGCAACCGGGAATAACACGCTGAGATGTGGTGACTCTAGTCTCAATCGTAAAACGTGCAAAAGATACGAACGAACGTTTACAAATCATCTGTCGTAGGTATTCCTAAAAAAATCTTTAGGATAATAGTTGTTTGGTCGAATGTTTTAGGCCGTATTTTCAATCGCACACTTATAAGAAGGTAGAATTTTATTTAGGATAATTTTCTTATCCAAATTTAAATTTTTTTATTAGCATTTTGTTTAGCATAATCGTTTATTTAGTCGAAATTTTATTGAGTAGAATTTCACTTGGCATACTATGTAGAAGGCAGAATTTCATTTAAGATAATTTTATTAAGTCGAGCTATTATTTGGTAGAATTACACTTGGCATACTTTGAATGGCAAAATTTCATATAGGATATTTTTAATAGCATATCGCTCTTTACAATAGTATACTTATAATCCATACTAATATTATAAATGCGAAAGTAACTCTGTCTGTCTGTCTGTCTGCCTGTCTGTTTGTCTGTCTATCTGTCTGTCTGCTACTTTTTCACGCCAAAATTACTCAACGGATTTAAATAAAATTTGGTATACAGATAATCTAGACCCTGAGAAAGGACATAGGCTAGTTTTTGTTGCGAAAAGGGGATTGTAAGGGGTTGAAAGGGGGGGTAAAAAGTTACTTTTCCACGCGGACGGAGTCGCGGGCGGCCGCTAGTTCTAAATAAAATTGAATATTACTGTTTTGTCAAAAACGAATCGCTGCATAACCGACACCACGTAGTCTTGTCTGCCCTACCCCTAGATGTAATACAACCCCGCGTAAGCGCGGAGGGGTGAGGCGGCCCGCGAACTGAGGAGCAGGTGGTTTGTTAGTCTAAACTGCGGTGATGAGCGAAAACCCTCTGCGACGATGAGCTGAGAGTGGGATCACCGGAGCCTCGCAGCGCCGGAGCCGAGACAGAAATCATGCTTGCATTCCCAAAGTAGAAAAAGACACGAGTCTTTGTGAGAAAGTTGCAGCAGCAATAAGCATTTTCTTTGAATTTGTAATCAATAAAATTTTCTGTTTTACGATTTTTGTAAGAAATACGAAATTATTCTATGAATATAATAAATGTTAATTTAATGAATTTTAATTTATTATCATCACAATCCTACTACTATTATAAAGGCGAAAGTTTGTATGGATGTATGGATGTTTGTTACTCTTTCACGTAAAAACTACTGAATGGATTTGAATGAAACTTTACCACAATATAGCTTATACATCAGAATAACATATAGGCTACAATTTATAAAAATATATTGTGTGGATTGTCCAAAATATGACGGTAAGTGTCAATAATTAACTCCACGCGTACGAAGTCGCGGGCGGCCGCTAGTGTGATCATATTTATAATTAGCGATATGTCACGAGCACGAATCATCTGCGACGATAAGCTCGCGTGGGACCGCCGAAGCCTTGCAGCACCGGAGCCGTGACAGAAACAATGCATGCTGCATACTTGAATGCCTGCATGCATGCCCGGTTGCATGCATGCTTCACCTGAGCCACATCACTTGTCAAATTAATGATTGAAAATCATAATAGAAATACATTTTTAAGTAATTGTTGTATAAACTTATTTGTCTTTTAATAACATAGAAAATGTGGCGAAACGTTTTCGCTATAATGAAATCCGTACTAAAAAAATTCGAATTTAAGATAGGTAACCATAAGAAAAGTATGCCTAAGGATGATTCTAAATGTAAACTTTCTGCGTATAAAAGTTCGGTCGTTTCATAATTATGGATATTGAACTTACCTTAGGTATACCTAAAGATGATTCAGCCTTACAAAATTATGCGTTTTGAGTTATGCTTAATGATACGAGCCAAAATATTTTCGGCGAAATGAAGTTTCTGCCATTCGATGTTACTTAATTCAATATTATGATATAAAAAAATCCGCAATAAAAGTAGACCCTTCTTATATCCAATTAATACACCATAGCTTTCCTGAATAAGCAAATTTACAATCATAGCTGAAGGTTAATGAAACAATATAGGTATTCAACATCATTTACAGATTTCGAAGCAAATTCTTACAATGTCGTAAATAAAAATCGAATCGTTATCTCTAAAGTAGATGTCAAGTATTTCAAAGTGCCAAATGTCAAATTTTGAATTCCCCGCTTAAAGTAGCCCGTTTGCTTGCTAAGTTTTTCAAACATTGTCTATCTAATAATAAGTTTGGTCTTTTAGCGTAGCAAAATAAGGTTTAATTCGCGTTGCGGGCTGCACTGTGCGTCACGAAACTAGTGAAGTAGAATCTGCCCAACGCTATTTGTCTCTTTCGTGCGATTTTCTCCGTTCATCTTTCGATGCGCTCAAGGTCAAAGTGTAGTAGGTCGATGTGCTAGCCACTGTACACCAACCAATAAATTGTTTTATGTTTAAGGTTTTGGTTGCGTTGGCGTTTTATGCCACGGGTTCTTACCAAACCATTGTTGGAGACAACCGGCAACATTGCGTTGCACAGGCCAGTGTCTCGAAAGCAGTCCAACAAGTTACCAAGGCATTAAATACACCAGCAATAATAAACAAATACAAATGCACACATATACATGAAGGTGAATGAAGGTAGGATGCGGAACTCACCTCTCTGTTGTAGACGATGGGTGTTGCGGAGGGCTCACAGCGGTATCTCAGACGCGGCTTGTATGGTATTGCGTACCCATGATACTGGTTAGTGACATGGATATTTGCCTTTACTATTCGGGATAAAACTTGTAAACAATTTAACACTGTTAGGTAGGTCAATGCACGTAAATTGAATTGTTTTAATTTATAAATAAGTAGGTTTACTCATTTATTGCTTGTAGGCGACGCACCACACGGCTCATACCTATACTTACCTAGACTTACGCATGTACACTTATAACTATCTTAATCTAACATAAACTAACGTGTATGTATAAATAACTACGTACTAATGTATTAAACCTAATACTTACTTACTAATAATGTCTTAAACCTAATACTTACTTACTAATGTCTTAAACCTAATACTTCCTTACTAATGTCTTAAATCTAATACTTACTTGTGTAATACTTACCTGGCATTGTATTGTTGATTGTATGTTTATCTTGTATGCATAAGTTTCTAATTAAACTTACGCGCGCGATCGAATGGCTATGACGTAAACAACGTCCGTTCTCTCTCATTCAATCATTCATTCTAGCCCGCTCACTCGCGGCGCTTCTCCGTTCATTCGGACCCCCCCTCAGTGCCTTGCCGACCGCGCGACGTAATACCCGCACAAACACGGATAACTAGTTTCATTTTTCACCCATTCCCTATAATGCGCTGTTCCTTCGTGCCACATCTAACCAGTGACTATGTATAATACTCCACTCAAGAGTGACTACGTATAATACTCCACTCTAAAGTGAATATGTGTAATACTCCACTCAAACGTGAAATAGTGAAAAGTGACGCCATGTCCGCCATTACCGCGGCTTCATCGTCGTCGCGCCTAAAGCGCAAGCAACTGGAGCTTGCCGCTGCGGAGGCCAAGGCGAAGATCGACAAGGATCTCATCGAGAAGAAGCTAGAATGTGAGCTAGCACAAATTGACGACGACAGGGGTTCGTTACGAACTCGCTCCGAGACGTACAAGAGTGGGACAATTTGTTCCGACGTGGAACAATGGCTGGAACAGAGTGATGTCCTTCCGACGCCCGCGCCGCGCACTCGCGCGCCGGCGGCGGCGACCTCGACGGCAGCGGAGGTAGCGCCGGCAACCTATGCATTACCTGGCCGCGCTCCCGCCTCCGACGTGCCCACGAGTATTCTTCAGCTCGCCCAGACTCTAAAAGACGTCATGTCGCCACAACAGGATGATCGGCTACTTACCCGGATGTCCACATCGCGTGACCTTCCGATATTTAATGGCGAGTGCACAGACTGGTTGCACTTTAAAAGTGCATACGAAGAATCAACAAAGATATGTAACTTCAGCGAATCTGAAAATCTTTGGCGCTTACGTAAGTCTCTCAAAGGCGACGCCAAAGAGACGGTAACAGATTTACTACTGGGAAATACAACACCAGCAGTTATAATGGAAACATTGGAATTAAGATATGGCCAGGCAGAGGTCATCATTCATAAACTGACGTCTCAAATGAAGAAATTGCCACCTCTACAAACCAATTATCAATATGAGCTAATTAACTTTTCTATTAAAGTTAATAATTGCGTGGCAACATTACGTGCACTTGAGCAATACGATAGCCTACGCAGCTCCGAGCTTACCGCCACCGTGATCTCGAAGTTGCCCAGTATATTAATGAGCAAATGGACCAATTATGCTTATGAAAAATTAACAAGTACTAATATACCTAAACTTGAGTTGCTCGCTGCGTTTCTAAAAGAGGAGGCTAAGATGTTATCTATAGTAGGAGTATCGCAAATACCCCCTGCACGAGATTACCATAGGAAGCCCGACACAGTTGGTAATATTTCACGAAAACATGACATGCCCCGACATGTAATCTACGGCCGACCGGTAATGACGGCGGCAGCGACAACCACCGAGCAATGTACATTTTGCAAGAAGGGGAGTCACAGACTGCCGGAATGTCGGCTTTTTAGGCGAGCCATGAAACGAGAAAGATGGCGTTTCGTCAAGTCTAGCAATGTATGCTTCGGCTGCTTGCTAGACAGGCATGACCGCGATGCGTGTCCCGCTCCACTTTGCGATATCGATAACTGCGGGATGGCGCACCACCAACTACTACACTTCACGAAGCCAGCCACGACACGGACGCACGCAGTCAACACGCTGACGGACGAGGAGCACACACCGCGAGCAGCCGAGGATGGGTCGGCGCCGGCCCCGCCGCGCGACGAGACCGTGGCGCACACGGCCGCGCCGCTCGTGCCTCCCGCGCCCCGGCCGCCCGCGCCCGGCCCGCCAGGCGCCTCCGTACAAAGTGATAGTGCAGTGTTATTGAAAGTAATCAAAGTGAATCTCAGTGGCCCCAAGGGCACGGTGAGTGCTCATGCATTACTGGATGATGGAGCTTCCATCTCAATGATTAGCCGAGACTTGGTAAGTCAGTTAGGTCTCGTACCTCTATCGTCCGGCCCTGTGAAGTTTACTGATGCATTTGGTGTGGAGGTGTACCAAAAGGTCGTACCGAAAGTCGCACTAAAGATTACGGGATATTATGAACAAAACAATCAATTCGATTTAATATTACGACAAGTCGACCATTTGTGTATACCTCAACAAAACTTATCACTTGTTAAACAGTTGCAATGTAACCATTTGTCCGAGATAAAAAACATTGTGTGTAATGAGAGTGTGGTGCCTCAACTACTAATTGGTGAGGATAATTATCATCTTTTGGCCCCCCTCGAAGTTTTGCACGGCAGTAAAACCGAACCTTATGCGACCCGGTGCTTGTTAGGTTGGTCGATTCACGGCTGTTTAGGTCCCGCTCACACTCCCGTAACGCCCATACATTCCATCTCGCTCACACAGACGACGCAAGCGAAATAGAAAAGTTAAATGATATTGTAAAGAAATCATTCGAGTTAGATTCAATAGGTATTTCTACCGTACGCCGCGAGAATACGGCCCATTTGAGAGCAGTAGGTATTTTAGATCAAACCGCGAGAAATATCGGAAATCGATGGGAAGTAGGTTTACCGTTCACTAAGGATCTAGTTACGCTTCCAGATTCCTTCGATTATGCACATAGTAGGTTGAAAGGTTTGTTAAGGAAATTTCAGACTGACGATTCGTATGCAGAAAGGTATCGCCTAGAGATAAACAAACTATTCGACAACGGCTACGCTCGGGAGCTCGGGGTCGATGAACCCGCCGCTGGCCCGCTGTGGTACTTGTCGCATTTCGGAGTTCTCAATCCGAATAAACCGGGAAAACTTAGGGTGGTTTTCGACTGTGCAGGTAAGGTAAAGGGTATCTGTCTTAATGATTTTTTACTTACCGGTCCCGACTTGTATAATTCTTTACTGGGAATTATGTTACGATTTCGCGAACATAAAATCGGATTGATCGCCGATATTAAAGAATTTTTTGTCCAAATAAGAATACGTCCTGAGGATCAACACGTATTTCGCTTTCTGTGGCAGGAAAGTGTAGATGCGCCTTTAAAGAAATGTGTAATGCAGAGTTTGGTGTTTGGCGCAACTTGCTCGCCCTTAAAAATGCACTTAGGTACCAAGACGAACACCCAGAGGCTGTTGATGCCATCATAAACAATCATTACATGGATGATTGTTTGCACTCCTGTGACGACGAGCAGCAGGCCATTAAGTTGGTAAGTGAAATTACACAGATTCACCAATCGGGGGGATTTGAAATGGCCCGCTGGTCGAGCAATAGTCGGAGCGTCATTGAGGCGATCCCAGCTGACTCGCTCGCGCCGGCCGCCGTCGAACTCAAGCAAGGAGCTGCGAGCTCAACGAAGCGAACTTTAGGTATCACGTGGCATCCGAGCGAAGATTGTTTTGCGTTCCGAATTAACACCGAACGCATTTCACCGGAGGTGTTAAAGGGACAGAAACCACCCACTAAAGCACAAATGCTGAGTATTTTAATGTCAGTGTTCGATGTGCATGGTTTTCTTTCACCCTTTATAATTAAAGGTAAAATTATTTTTCAGAATGTTCATCGGAGTGGGGTTTCTTGGCATACAAACATACATTCCGAGGAACACAAACTATTTTTAGATTGGCTATCAGATTTGGAAAAATTAAAATCTTTGAGAATACCCCGTTATTACGGAAACAGTGAGGATTGGCAAGAATGTTACCCTCCTGAGTCGGATAAAAATGATATTAGGGATGTGCAAATGCACATATTTTGTGACGCCTCCTCCAAGGCGTATTCTGCTGTGATTTATTGGCGATTTACAAGATCAGATGGATGTGTGCTTGTAAGTTTCGTATGCAGTAAGAGCAGAGTCAGCCCGCTGCGGCCCGTGTCTATCCCGCGGCTGGAGCTACAGGGGGCGCTGCTCGGCGCGCGCCTCGCCGCCGCGACGCAGCGCGAACACAAGGATATTCAGCCCGGTAAGAGATATTTTTGGACGGATTCTAGCACGGTCTTGCAGTGGATTCGTAGTGACCCCCGTAGCTACAAACCTTATGTGGCGCACCGTCTGGGTGAAATCGACGAGCTGACTAAGTCATGTGAATGGCGCCACGTACCGACTGCGCTTAACGCAGCCGACATCGCGACGCGAGATGACGCCCCCCCTCTCGAATACTCGAGTGACTGGTTCCGGGGACCTTCATTCTTGCGACGCCCTGAAGATCAGTGGCCTAAGGACCGCCGATTTACAAATATGGAGCAAGCTCAATGTGAAATGCGCGCTGTTAATTTAACATTAACCCATAAAGACGCGGCATCTCTCCCCCTACCTAATGAGGCTAACACCTCTAGTTGAATAACGCTAGTGCGCGCTACGGCTAGAGTGTTATTGTTTATTAGAAAAAGTCAACGCCGTCATCTTGACATATGCTTGATGAAGGAGGCAGAGGACCTCCTGGTCCGGAAATGTCAGAGTGACAGTTTCGCCACCGAACTTAAATGCCTGAAGGATAATGAACCTTTGCCACATAATAGCCGTCTGCATCAGCTTACGCCTTATATAGACGAGGCCGGCATCATGCGGGTTCGGAGGGCGAATAGATTGTGTAGCTGGTGTAGGTGAAGAAGCTCGAAGACCTGCCATCCTAGAGGGACGGCACAAAATATCGCGCTTGCTGGTGGAATACTTCCACAGGCAGGCTCTTCATGGTGCGAACGAATTAGTCGTAAATAACTTACGGCAACGATACTGGATTCTTCGGCTCCGGCCGACTGTCCGCGCGATTGCGGCGCGCTGTTTGTTCTGTCGTCACCGACGCGCAGCGCCGCAGCCCCAGCGTATGGCAGATCTACCTTCGGCACGCCTACAACATCACCGGCGTCCATTCAGTTATACTGGTGTGGATTTTTTCGGCCCACTAGAAGCCACCATCGGTCGCAACAGGCTAAAAAGGTACTGTATGCTTTTTACGTGTCTTACCGTAAGAGCCATTCACATCGAAGTCACTGAAGATCTCACCACTGACTCCACCATAATGGCCCTCAGGCGCATGGCCGCTCGACGTGGCATGCCGCAGGTGATAATATCTGATAACGGTACTAACCTGAGAGGTGCAGACACGGAGCTCAAGCGTAGCATCGCTAAACTTGACAAGGAGGCAGTTCGTGAGGCAGGAGCTGTCCGAGGCGTAGAGTGGAAGTTCATTCCGCCAGGTGCACCGGAGATGGGCGGCGCCTGGGAGCGGATGATCCGCACGGTGAAGTCCTCGCTGAAGGTAATCCTTAAAGAACGTGCCCCCCATCCGGATACTTTGTCTACTTTAATTTGCGAAGTCGAGGCCCTTGGTTAATAGTCGCCCTATAACCTCACGTATCTGATGATCCTACTTACCCCTGAGGCACTTACGCCTAATCATTTTTTGATAGGAACGTCGTCGTCTAGTCCCCATTTCGGAACGTACACCAACACCGATCTTATGTTACGTAAGCGTTGGCGTGTAGCGCAAAGGTTAACGGACATGTTTTGGGCTCGTTGGGTAAAAGAGTACCTACCAACTCTGATACCTAGGCAGAAGTGGACGTCGGAGCATAGGTCCCTACAAGTAGGTGATTACGTCGTTCTAGTAGAACCGAATATCGAACGCAACTGCTGGCGGCACGGGGTTGTGAGCGCGACCCACGCGGGCAGGGACGGGCGTGTTCGCGTAGTCGACGTGCGTACACGCACCGGTGTGATGCGAAGGCCGGTTACACGCGTCGCCTCTACTCACACCGATAGATTAGTAGTGCTTTAGCAAGCACTAAGGAGGCAGATTGTAGGCGACGCACCACACGGCTCATACCTATACTTACCTAGACTTACGCATGTACATCCTATAACTAAGCTTAATCTAACATAAACTAACGTGTATGTATAAATAACTACGTACTAATGTATTAAACCTAATACTTACTTACTAATAATGTCTTAAACCTAATACTTACTTACTAATGTCTTAAACCTATACTTACTTACTAATGTCTTAAATCTAATACTTACTTGTGTAATACTTACCTGGCATTGTATTGTTGATTGTATGTTTATCTTGTATGCATAAGTTTCTAATTAAACTTACGCGCGCGATCGAATGGCTATGACGTTAAACAGCGTCCGTTCTCTCTCATTCAATCATTAATTCTAGCCCGCTCACTCGCGGCGCTTCTCCGTTCATTCGAACCCCCCCTCAGTGCCTTGCCGACCGCGCGACGTAATACCCGCACAAACACGGATAACGAGTTTCATTTTTCACCCATTCCCTACAATGCGCTGTTCCTTCGTGCCGGATCTATACCAGTGACTATGTATAATACTCCACTCAAGAGTGACTACGTATAATACTCCACTCAAAAGTGACTATGTATAATACTCCACTCAAACGTGAAATAGTGAAAAGTGACGCCATGTCCGCCATTACCGCGGCATCATCGTCGTCGCGCCTAAAGCGCAAGCAACTGGAGCTTGCCGCTGCGGAGGCCAAGGCGAAGATCGACAAGGATCTCATCGAGAAGAAGCTAGAATGTGAGCTAGCACAAATTGACGACGACAGGGGTTCGTTACGAACTCGCTCCGAGACGTACAAGAGTGGGACAATTTGTTCCGACGTGGAACAATGGCTGGAACAGAGTGATGTCCTTCCGACGCCCGCGCCGCGCACTCGCGCGCCGGCGGCGGCGACCTCGACGGCAGCGGAGGCAGCGCCGGCAACCTATGCATTACCTGGCCGCGCTCCCGCCTCCGACGTGCCCACGAGTATTCTTCAGCTCGCCCAGACTCTAAAAGACGTCATGTCGCCACAACAGGATGATCGGCTACTTACCCGGATGTCCACACCGCGTGACCTTCCGATATTTAGTGGCGAGTGCACAGACTGGTTGCACTTTAAAAGTGCATACGAAGAATCAACAAAGATATGTAACTTCAGCGAATCTGAAAATCTTTGGCGCTTACGTAAGTCTCTCAAAGGCGACGCCAAAGAGACGGTAACAGATTTACTACTGGGAAATACAACACCAGCAGTTATAATGGAAACATTGGAATTAAGATATGGCCAGGCAGAGGTCATCATTCATAAACTGACGTCTCAAATGAAGAAATTGCCACCTCTACAAACTAATTATCAATATGAGCTAATTAACTTTTCTATTAAAGTTAATAATTGCGTGGCAACATTACGTGCACTTGAGCAATACGATAGCCTACGCAGCTCCCGAGCTTACCGCCACCGTGATCTCGAAGTTGCCCAGTATATTAATGAGCAAATGGACCAATTATGCTTATGAAAAATTAACAAGTACTAATATACCTAAACTTGAGTTGCTCGCTGCGTTTCTAAAAGAGGAGGCTAAGATGTTATCTATAGTAGGAGTATCGCAAATACCCCCTGCACGAGATTACCATAGGAAGCCCGACACAGTTGGTAATATTTCACGAAAACATGACATGCCCCGACATGTAATCTACGGCCGACCGGTAATGACGGCGGCAGCGACAACCACCGAGCAATGTACATTTTGCAAGAAGGGGAGTCACAGACTGCCGGAATGTCGGCTTTTTAGGCGAGCCATGAAACGAGAAAGATGGCGTTTCGTCAAGTCTAGCAATGTATGCTTCGGCTGCTTGCTAGACAGGCATGACCGCGATGCGTGTCCCGCTCCACTTTGCGATATCGATAACTGCGGGATGGCGCACCACCAACTACTACACTTCACGAAGCCAGCCACGACACGGACGCACGCAGTCAACACGCTGACGGACGAGGAGCACACACCGCGAGCAGCCGAGGATGGGTCGGCGCCGGCCCCGCCGCGCGACGAGACCGTGGCGCACACGGCCGCGCCGCTCGTGCCTCCCGCGCCCCGGCCGCCCGCGCCCGGCCCGCCAGGCGCCTCCGTACAAAGTGATAGTGCAGTGTTATTGAAAGTAATCAAAGTGAATCTCAGTGGCCCCAAGGGCACGGTGAGTGCTCATGCATTACTGGATGATGGAGCTTCCATCTCAATGATTAGCCGAGACTTGGTAAGTCAGTTAGGTCTCGTACCTCTATCGTCCGGCCCTGTGAAGTTTACTGATGCATTTGGTGTGGAGGTGTACCAAAAGGTCGTACCGAAAGTCGCACTAAAGATTACGGGATATTATGAACAAAACAATCAATTCGATTTAATATTACGACAAGTCGACCATTTGTGTATACCTCAACAAAACTTATCACTTGTTAAACAGTTGCAATGTAACCATTTGTCCGAGATAAAAACATTGTGTGTAATGAGAGTGTGGTGCCTCAACTATTAATTGGTGAGGATAATTATCATCTTTTGGCCCCCCTCGAAGTTTTGCACGGCAGTAAAACCGAACCTTATGCGACCCGGTGCTTATTAGGTTGGTCGATTCACGGCTGTTTAGGTCCCGCTCACACTCCCGTAAACGCCCATACATTCCATCTCGCTCACACAGACGACGCAAGCGAAATAGAAAAGTTAAATGATATTGTAAAGAAATCATTCGAGTTAGATTCAATAGGTATTTCTACCGTACGCCGCGAGAATACGGCCCATTTGAGAGCAGTAGGTATTTTAGATCAAACCGCGAGAAATATCGGAAATCGATGGGAAGTAGGTTTACCGTTCACTAAGGATCTAGTTACGCTTCCAGATTCCTTCGATTATGCACATAGTAGGTTGAAAGGTTTGTTAAGGAAATTTCAGACTGACGATTCGTATGCAGAAAGGTATCGCCTAGAGATAAACAAACTATTCGACAACGGCTACGCTCGGGAAGCTCGGGGTCGATGAACCCGCCGCTGGCCCGCTGTGGTACTTGTCGCATTTCGGAGTTCTCAATCCGAATAAACCGGGAAAACTTAGGGTGGTTTTCGACTGTGCAGGTAAGGTAAAGGGTATCTGTCTTAATGATTTTTTACTTACCGGTCCCGACTTGTATAATTCTTTACTGGGAATTATGTTACGATTTCGCGAACATAAAATCGGATTGATCGCCGATATTAAAGAATTTTTTGTTCAAATAAGAATACGTCCTGAGGATCAACACGTATTTCGCTTTCTGTGGCAGGAAAGTGTAGATGCGCCTTTAAAGAAATGTGTGAATGCAAGAGTTTGGTGTTTGGCGCAACTTGCTCGCCCTTTATTGCGCAGTACAAAAAATAAAATGCACTTAGGTACCAAGACGAACACCCAGAGGCTGTTGATGCCATCATAAACAATCATTACATGGATGATTGTTTGCACTCCTGTGACGACGAGCAGCAGGCCATTAAGTTGGTAAGTGAAATTACACAGATTCACCAATCGGGGGGATTTGAAATGGCCCGCTGGTCGAGCAATAGTCGGAGCGTCATTGAGGCGATCCCAGCTGACTCGCTCGCGCCGGCCGCCGTCGAACTCAAGCAAGGAGCTGCGAGCTCAACGAAGCGAACTTTAGGTATCACGTGGCATCCGAGCGAAGATTGTTTTGCGTTCCGAATTAACACCGAACGCATTTCACCGGAGGTGTTAAAGGGACAGAAACCACCCACTAAAGCACAAATGCTGAGTATTTTAATGTCAGTGTTCGATGTGCATGGTTTTCTTTCACCCTTTATAATTAAAGGTAAAATTATTTTTCAGAATGTTCATCGGAGTGGGGTTTCTTGGCATACAAACATACATTCCGAGGAACACAAACTATTTTTAGATTGGCTATCAGATTTGGAAAAATTAAAATCTTTGAGAATACCCCGTTATTACGGAAACAGTGAGGATTGGCAAGAATGTTACCCTCCTGAGTCGGATAAAAATGATATTAGGGATGTGCAAATGCACATATTTTGTGACGCCTCCTCCAAGGCGTATTCTGCTGTGATTTATTGGCGATTTACAAGATCAGATGGATGTGTGCTTGTAAGTTTCGTATGCAGTAAGAGCAGAGTCAGCCCGCTGCGGCCCGTGTCTATCCCGCGGCTGGAGCTACAGGGGGCGCTGCTCGGCGCGCGCCTCGCCGCCGCGACGCAGCGCGAACACAAGGATATTCAGCCCGGTAAGAGATATTTTTGGACGGATTCTAGCACGGTCTTGCAGTGGATTCGTAGTGACCCCCGTAGCTACAAACCTTATGTGGCGCACCGTCTGGGTGAAATCGACGAGCTGACTAAGTCATGTGAATGGCGCCACGTACCGACTGCGCTTAACGCAGCCGACATCGCGACGCGAGATGACGCCCCCCCTCTCGAATACTCGAGTGACTGGTTCCGGGGACCTTCATTCTTGCGACGCCCTGAAGATCAGTGGCCTAAGGACCGCCGATTTACAAATATGGAGCAAGCTCAATGTGAAATGCGCGCTGTTAATTTAACATTAACCCATAAAGACGCGGCATCTCTCCCCCTACCTAATGAGGCTAACACCTCTAGTTGAATAACGCTAGTGCGCGCTACGGCTAGAGTGTTATTGTTTATTAGAAAAAGTCAACGCCGTCATCTTGACATATGCTTGATGAAGGAGGCAGAGGACCTCCTGGTCCGGAAATGTCAGAGTGACAGTTTCGCCACCGAACTTAAATGCCTGAAGGATAATGAACCTTTGCCACATAATAGCCGTCTGCATCAGCTTACGCCTTATATAGACGAGGCCGGCATCATGCGGGTCGGAGGGCGAATAGATTGTGTAGCTGGTGTAGGTGAAGAAGCTCGAAGACCTGCCATCCTAGAGGGACGGCACAAAATATCGCGCTTGCTGGTGGAATACTTCCACAGGCAGGCTCTTCATGGTGCGAACGAATTAGTCGTAAATAACTTACGGCAACGATACTGGATTCTTCGGCTCCGGCCGACTGTCCGCGCGATTGCGGCGCGCTGTTTGTTCTGTCGTCACCGACGCGCAGCGCCGCAGCCCCAGCGTATGGCAGATCTACCTTCGGCACGCCTACAACATCACCGGCGTCCATTCAGTTATACTGGTGTGGATTTTTTCGGCCCACTAGAAGCCACCATCGGTCGCAACAGGCTAAAAAGGTACTGTATGCTTTTTACGTGTCTTACCGTAAGAGCCATTCACATCGAAGTCACTGAAGATCTCACCACTGACTCCACCATAATGGCCCTCAGGCGCATGGCCGCTCGACGTGGCATGCCGCAGGTGATAATATCTGATAACGGTACTAACCTGAGAGGTGCAGACACGGAGCTCAAGCGTAGCATCGCTAAACTTGACAAGGAGGCAGTTCGTGAGGCAGGAGCTGTCCGAGGCGTAGAGTGGAAGTTCATTCCGCCAGGTGCACCGGAGATGGGCGGCGCCTGGGAGCGGATGATCCGCACGGTGAAGTCCTCGCTGAAGGTAATCCTTAAAGAACGTGCCCCCCATCCGGATACTTTGTCCACTTTAATTTGCGAAGTCGAGGCCTTGGTTAATAGTCGCCCTATAACCCACGTATCTGATGATCCTACTTACCCTGAGGCACTTACGCCTAATCATTTTTTGATAGGAACGTCGTCATCTAGTCCCCATTTCGGAACGTACACCAACACCGATCTTATGTTACGTAAGCGTTGGCGTGTAGCGCAAAGGCTAACGGACATGTTTTGGGCTCGTTGGGTAAAAGAGTACCTACCAACTCTGATACCTAGGCAGAAGTGGACGTCGGAGCATAGGTCCCTACAAGTAGGTGATTACGTCGTTCTAGTAGAACCGAATATCGAACGCAACTGCTGGCGGCACGGGGTTGTGAGCGCGACCCACGCGGGCAGGGACGGGCGTGTTCGCGTAGTCGACGTGCGTACACGCACCGGTGTGATGCGAAGGCCGGTTACACGCGTCGCTCTACTCACACCGATAGATTAGTAGTGCTTTAGCAAGCACTAAGGAGGCAGATTGTAGGCGACGCACCACACGGCTCATACCTATACTTACCTAGACTTACGCATGTACACCTATAACTAACTTAATCTAACATAAACTAACGTGTATGTATAAATAACTACGTACTAATGTATTAAACCTAATACTTACTTACTAATAATGTCTTAAACCTAATACTTACTTACTAATGTCTTAAACCTAATACTTACTTACTAATGTCTTAAATCTAATACTTACTTGTGTAATACTTACCTGGCATTGTATTGTTGATTGTATGTTTATCTTGTATGCATAAGTTTCTAATTAAACTTACGCGCGCGATCGAATGGCTATGACGTAAACAGCGTCCGTTCTCTCTCATTCAATCATTCATTCTAGCCCGCTCACTCGCGGCGCTTCTCCGTTCATTCGGACCCCCCCCTCAGTGCCTTGCCGACCGCGCGACGTAATACCCGCACAAACACGGATAACTAGTTTCATTTTTCACCCATTCCCTATATTGCTGATATGTTGCGCGAATGAGTGGGGGTAGGGACTTACCTTAGGAAATCCAGTTTCACAATAACGTTATCACTATTCAAATTCTGACATGAATTCCTCACTGTTTCCACCACAATTGACATTTACTTAAGTATTGTTATTATTGAATTTATTTGTGCTGTAACCTTATTGCCAATCGATTATTTGTATATTAAGTATTTCCGTTCGATCACGGGGAGTATTCGCTATGCGCCCGTAGGCGCGACTGTGCGATCAGAATGCATCTATTTATAGATCCGGTTGCCCTTGAGCCGACACTCGCATCTGTGCGAAAACACGATGCATAATTATAAATAGGTAGTTGCATAAGCGCTATAGATGGTTGCCTACTACTGTTACTCCTCACATAATAGTAATAATAATAGTATCATAGTATAAGCAAATGTATTTGTTTATCTACACAACATTACACACACATTTCACATAGGTAATAGGTACACTACACATTTGCAGTCGTCCGTGGTACTCACTCAGCTGGTCCCACTGAAAACCAGCGTTACGGCCTATGGTCGTGACATAAGCTGAGTGAGGGCCATTTATGCTGGATGCCTCAACACAACACAGCATAATATAATTGCACGGCACTGCTGGACAATGGGGAGGGACAGTTTATTGTTTCTTTTTTTTTTTTTTGTTGTTAGTTATTTATTTTTTTTTATTATTTTTTTTTTGTTTAAATTTATTTTTACTAGTGTGTTTTTATTTTCTTGTGTTGTGTCAATTGTCTGTAGTATTAGTTTTACTAGTGTTTTTTATTTTCTTGTGTTGTGTTAATTGTCTGTAGTATGTAATACTAGCGGCCGCCCGCGACTTCGTCCGCGTGGAAAAGTAACTTTTTACCCCACTTTTAACCCCTTACAACCCTTTTTTCGCAATAAAAAGTAGCCTATGTCCTTTCTCAGGGTCTAGACCATCTGTATACCAAATTTCATTTAAATCCGTTCAGTAGTTTTGGCGTGAAAGAGTAACAGACAGACAGACAGACAGACAGAGTTACTTTCGCATTTATAATATTAGTATTAGTATGGATGGATTATAATATTAGTATGGATGTTGTGGTGTCCAAATTAATAAATGTATTTCCTTTCTTCTTTCTTTCTTTCAAATGTATTTGTTTATTATTCCCTTTCCAACAAAATGAACGGGAACTGATTAAAAGAGAGTAAGTATTTTTGGTAAATGTATACCTACTTATCTTACAAGGTCGGCAAGCAAGCTAAAGAGAGAGTTATGCTAGGGTTTCATTTATGTGATGATTGTATTCATCATTTCAGCCAATAGACGTCCACTGCTGGACATAAGCCTCCCCCAAAGTTCTCCACACAGATCGGTCCTGATTGATGATTGTATTAGAACACTATTATTTTCAGATTTTACAGACAGTTTAGACTGCCAGGAGTGCTTGGCTGTATTGATGGGACTCATGTGGGAACAGTGCGCCCGGCAGTACATGAAGAAAGGTTTTTCAATAGAAAAAAGTACCATTCTCTTAACGTTCTAATAGTGAGTTGATTTTATCTTAATACCCTATGAAATACTTATAACTGACTGTTGGGCAAAGGCCTTCCCTGTCTATCAATTCAGTTAAGCATTGTATCATATAGGAGTTTTTTTTCTTTTCAGATATGCGACTCAAATTTAAAAATATTATGTGTGGATGCTAGTTACCCCGGATTTTCACATGATAGCTTGGTGTGGGCCAATCATCCCTTGAATTTCTATTTGGAGAGACTTCATCGTATAAACGAAGAGGATTTGTATCTTTTGGGCAGGTTTATACTTAACATAAGAAACATAACTAGCTTAGGTATTGCAGTATACAATTTATTTCCTAGCTATCTCACTGCTAAGATTAAAAAAGATGGGTCATCATAACATAATTTAATTATAATATATTTCATGCATTATGAATAGTTTAAGTATTATTAAATAAGGTCTTGTATTATTATAGGAGATTCAGGGTATCCTTTGAGGACGACTATGATGACACCTATCACAGAGCCAGAGCCCGACACCCCTGAAGAGTACTACCAGGAACTTCACCTGTCTGCAAAGAGTACAGTTGAGCGTTGTATAGGAGTTTTGAAAGCACGCTTTAGGTACGTTATACTTGTAGTGATTCTCTTTTTAAATAAAATATTAAATACAATATCAATACATACTAAACGTTCAACTTTTCTTTCACAGGTGCCTACTAATTGACCGAAAGCTGCACTACTCACCAGTAGTTGCAGCTAAGATAACAAACGCTTGTTGTGTACTGCATAACATTGCACACAGCGCCAACGTGTTTTACACTCCGCTGACTGCTGAGGAAGCGGCTCGAGAGCGCAGCTTGAGTGAGGATGTGAACAGCGGAGTGCCTAGAGCAGACAGGGGCCGGAACAACCTCACCGAGTTACAGCTAGGGCGATCGCACCGGCAGGCACTCGTCCACCGTTTGTGGGCAAACAGGGAGAGAATTATGAATTAAACATCTTTTAACAAAATTAAATTATTTATTAACGATATTTGTACGGTGTTTGTATTTGTCCCTTATTGAGTAGCATTATGCTGTTGCCCATACTGAAACAAAATAGAAATGATACAATTTACGGAAAATCACGTCGTGCATAAAAATAATACTGATTGTGTCGTTTTATGTACCTCTGGTTTCATGTATACATGGTGTTTGCTAACAGGTGTCATAAAAGAAAAACATAAAAGTTTGTGGCAAAACCCTGGAATAGCTGAGTACATTCATAGTATCTTTTTTTAAATTGTACTTTTCTTCAATTACTTTCATTTTAAGTTTTTTTTGAGACACCTGTTGGCAAACACGTCGAATTCGTTAGAAAAAATAATAAAATACCATATTAGCGAAGCGATCAATGCTTGCAGCAATCATTTGGAAAGATTGTGCAAAAGAGTTCACTGCTTCGGCAATCTTCAATGATGCTTCTGCTCTCATACGTTCTATTTCTAGAACCATGTTCCTGGACTCGTCTAACGCTGTTCTGCTGGCTGAAATATTTAAAATTGATCTATTTAAAATTGAGCATAGGTAACTTTTTTTGTAATAAAAATAAAATGGGTACTATTTAAACGAGCTTCTTTTAAATAGCATTTTTCGCCTCAGGAAATATATGTTAGCTTCTAAATTACTAAGTCAGCCACAACCAATGCGTGTCTGAATAATAGTATTTCAGCCACTAGATATCTTTTATGTAAGCCACGGTAAATATAACTCAGCATGGCAGTTATTTTTTAGCATCTAAATTTGTGGTATGCATTCAAATAGCAACCTTCTAAATTATTAATATATGACACCAAAATGGTAATTATATTAGCTTCTAATTTCATAATTTAGTATGAATAAAATGTAACTCATCCTACATTTATTCGATCGTTAAATTTACCTAAAATTGTCATCGAATATTACATTAAAGCCACTATTATTATTACACATGAACTTTTTAAGGCAACAACTCAACGATACTAACCGCCAATTGATTTATATTAATTGTAAGGATTATGAGAAACATTTAAAAAACAATCCAGCTATGAAAACAAAAAGGAAAGTATTAATATTTTTTTTACTTATATCATTATTTCTTCCCACAAATCACAATGATTTTTATTGCAAAATTATTGTTGTTTGGCGCGTGTAAAAAATATTGTTACGCATCCCAAAAAAATGTTAATGCATTCCTTTATGTTTTCATAGCTGAATTTTTTGGGTACTATTTAAACGAGCTTCTTTTTAATAGCATTTTTCGCCTCAGAAAATATATGTTACCTTCTAAATTACTAAGTCAGCCACAACCAATGCGCGTCTAAATAATAGTATCTCAGCCACCAGTTATTTTATATGTAAGCCACTGTAAATATAACTCAGCATGGCAATTATTTTTTAGCATCTAAATTTGTGGTATGTATTCAAATAGCAAACTTCTAAATTATTAATATATGACACCAAAATAGTAATTATATTAGCTTCTAATTTAATAATTTAGTATGAATAAAATGTAACTCATCCTACATTTATCGATCGTTAAATTTACCTAAAATTGTCATCGAATATTATATTAAAGCCACTATTATTATTACACATGAACTATTTAAGGCAACAACGCGACTATACTAGCCGCCAATTGATTTATATTAATTGTAAGGATTATGAAAAACATTTAAAAAACAATCCAGCCATGAAAACAAAAAGGAAAGTATTAATATTTTTTTACGTATTTATGTAATAAATTCTTCCCACAAATTACAATGTTTTTATTGCAAAACTAGCGGCCGCCCGCGACTCCGTCCGCGTGGAAAAGTAACTTTTTACCCCCCTTTCAACCCCTTACAACCCCCTTTTCGCAATAAAAAGTAGCCTATGTCCTTTCTCAGGGTCTAGATTATCTGTATACCAAATTTCATTTAAATCCGTTGAGTAGTTTTGGCGTGAAAGAGTAGCAGACAGACAGACAGACAGACAGAGTTACTTTCGCATTTATAATATTATAGTATATTATAGTATATATAATATTAGTATATTAGTATATTAGTATGGATTATTATTATTTGGCGCGTGTAAAAAGTATTATTACGCATCTCAAAAAATTGTTAATGCATTTCTTTATGTTTTCATAGCTCGATTTTTTAAAATATATCTCATAAACCTCACAATTAAAATAAATAAATTGGTATCGTTGCGATGGCACCTTAAGGACAATCAAAGTCAAACCCTTTATTTATGATAATCAATTTGTATATTGAAATACAATATTTTTTAGTAAGTAATAAATTTAAAAAACCGGCCAAGTGCGAGTCGGGCTCGCGCACAAAGGGTTCCGTAGCAGCAAATATAATAAACTTAACCAAAATTACAGTTAAATCAACCTATCTCAAAAACTATAAGAGATACTTTGATCAAACCAAAAATCGTTGAAAGAGTTAATTAGCATGCATCACCTCTATTTTTTTTAGAATTTTATACCCCGTAGTTATAAAAATAGAGGGGGGGGGGACATACTTTTTACGACTTTGAGAGCTGATATCTCAAAAACCGTTCACTTTAAGAAAAATGTTTTTTAGAAAACTTTATATCATTTTAAAAGACCTTTCCATTGATACCCCACACGGGTATGTACATCGAAAAAAAAAATTTCATCCCTCAGTTACATGTATGGGGGGCCCCACCCCCAATTCTTTTTTTTACTATTTAGTGTCATATTTTTGTAGCGGTTCATACAACACATATTCCCATCAAATTTCATCACTGTAGTACTTATAGTTTCCGAGTAAATCGGCTGTGACAGACGGACAGACGGACAGACGGACAGACGGACAGACGGACATGACGAAACTATAAGGGTTCCGTTTTTGCCATTTTGGCTACGGAACCCTAAAAAGCACGTATATTTATGTAATTACGAAATTATAAGAAAAAGAAAATATGTATTACTGGCTTATTAATGCCGCTCGCGCTTAAGTTGGCCTTCCACGCTTTCTTTTCAGTCCAAGCACTGTGCTTTTACCTCCAATACCGGATTGCTAGGCCGATCAGATGCGTGCCGATTGCTGCTGTCATGTCACGCACTGGCGCCAAATCGTAGGTACAGTGGCTATTTTCTCGATAAATGAATATGAAATATTATTTTAGATGATAAGTTAAAATATTTTGATGTTGAGTATTGAAGCTTGAATGTATTATTTTTGAGGACATTGTATTGAAGCTGTAAAACTTAATATGGTGATGAGTTACAAATTCCGTGGCTGAGTTAGTAAATTAGTGTGCAATATATAAATCAGAAGGACAAGTTAAATTAATTGTGGATATTGATTTGACGCTTTCTTTAACATTTTTAGTGGCCGTTGTAAAGAAGATGAATCAGTTAATTAAAGGCTATGTCATTTTCCCGATGCTTAGTTATTAAATGAGAAGTTTGGGCGCGTGGCCAAATAAAAATTTTGTGGCCATGTTTATTATTTCTCGAATTTTTTTAAATATATCTGATAATCCTCACAATTAAAATAAATCAATTTTATTGGTATCGTTTTTAGTAAGTAATAAATTTAAATTAGCACGTATATGTATGTAGTTCCGAAATTATAAGAAAAAGAAAATATGTATTACTGGCTTATTAATGCCGGTCGCGCTTAAGTTGGCCTTCCACGCTCTCTTTTCAGTCCAAGCACTGTGCTTTTACCTCCAATGGCGCCTTTACGAATTTCAGTCTGATTGCTAGGCCGATCAGATGCTTGCCGGTTGCTGTCATGTCACGCACTGGCGCCAAATCGTAGGTACAGTGGCTATTTTCTCGATAAAAGAATATCAAGTATTATTTTAGATGTTAAGTTATAATATTTGGGTGTTGAGTATCGAAGCTTGAATGTATTATTTTTGAGGACATTGTATTGAATCTGTAAAACTGAATATGGTGATGAGTTACAAATTCCGTGGCTGAGTTAGTAAATTAGTTTGCAATATATAAATCAGAAGGACAAGTTAAATTAATTGTGGATATTCACTTGACGCTTTCTTTGATATTTTTAGTTGCCGTTGTAAAGAAGGTGAATCAGTTAGTTAAAGGCTAAGTAATTTTCCCGATGCTTAGTTATTAAATGAGAAGTTGGGGCGCGTGGCCAAATAAAAATTTTGTGGCCATGTTTATTATTTCTCAAATAAAATAAACTAAATTCTAAGTAGGTAATTGCAAACAAGCAAAACTTTCAACAGATATAAATATCTGATGATATCACATATTACATTGATCCCTGCTCAGAGGAAATTTTGTTAAGGTATATTACCTACCCAATAGTAGGACAGGAACTCAACTTACTTTGTGCTGGTGCCCTAGGTCTTGATTGGCGAGGAGTGCGCTCAGCCCTTCTCCGCTCACGGCCTGCCCGTGGTGGTCTGCCTGTCAAATAATATACAGGGTGGTCTAACTAGTGACGTCAATAATTTTTTTTTAGATACCTCACACCTGGGGGTATCCAAATATACCCCATGTATGTTCAGCGATTGTTTGTAGTTTTCGAGTTATAATTTTTTAAAGGTTTTTTTTAAGTATTCTGCCAGCGAGGCTTAAAAAAATCATAACTTTTTTTTTATTGGCTATTTTGTAATTCTTTTTTTATGACATGATTTTCTAGAATGTTATTTATGACTAGTGGCCGCCCGCAACTTCGTTTGCGTGAACTTTATGACTCTTGGCTTGGCTTGGCTTGGATGAACAAACTTGGAACCCCCTTTTCGCTCCATTAGGGGTTTAAGTTTGGAATATCCTTCCTTATAAGATCTCATCCAAAAATGGTCATCACATTTGACAATTTTCCATTCCATTTCATTCCATATTTGTTATAGTGGAGCTGGGCTCTTAGAGTTCCAAACCAGATGTTCCATGATCTTTTATTCTTTTCATGGCATCATAAAATGCTCATCAATCTGAACAACTTTTGTTAAAGTGCCATTGACCTACCTCTTATAGTTTAGCTGGGCTGTTGTGGTTCTACATCAAGGAGCCTGGTCTTCAAAATATTATATATCCTATAAGTTGCCCTGACATTACAGCTATACAATAAAAAAAGTTTCATTCGAATTGGTTCAGTAGTTTCCGAGATTAGCGCGAACAAACAGACAAACAGATAAACAGACAAACAGACAGACAGACAAAAATTTTAAAAATCATTGATTCATGTTCTATTACTGTTTTTTAGTCGTCCTAAGTTATTTTGAGATAAATATCTTCAATGTACAGACACAGCGTTTTTACATTTTTATTATATGTATAGAAGATAAAAAAAATATTTCGCTTCCTTAAACCACTTAATGTTACCCAAAAAATGTCTTGAAAGTTAGGATTTTAGTTTTCAGTAGGATTTACTCAAACATTCAACTTCAAATTAAAAATACAAAGAGGAGTTTCCATAAAATTGGAAATGCAAGATGGAGACACTTACGTGCTATAATTTTCTTCAAATTTAAATTAGGCGGGAACGGAAGTTTCCTCGTAGATTTAAAATGGCGCTTGTGCGCGCCAAATTATTGAAATGTAATTCGCCGGAAACGTTATTTTTAGTTCCTTTTAAATTCGTATTGGCGCTACTGCGCACAAATGTCAAAATAAATTCACCGGAAGTTCGTTTTGGCGCTAACTTATTTTTGGGCGGAAGTCTCTATTTTATTTTCGTAACGGAAGTTGACGATTTATTTAGCAGAAATTTAATTTGAATTTTCTGAGCGGAAGTTGAGTCTGATTTTTCTGATTTTAATTTTGATTTATTTTACTGAAAATGGAAAATGGCGCGGCGTGTAATTATTAGTGATTTTGATTTTCTTTTAATTTTTAAGGCTGCTAGTGTTAATGAAAATTAATTACTGAGGATAAAAATTAAGTAGAGTAATTTTGAGTTGTAAAATAGCATCGTGTGATATTTTGTAAAGGGATTATTTCGAAATAAATTTTAATACCGCGCACCGGAAACGCAGGACACCTAGTGGGGGTCCTGGACATGGTCTTTGGAAATTTTGCTATAAATTGGAAGATTCGTAGTTCGTAAGTCAGTTTTTATACTGAGCTCTCATGAGTGAAGCATCGTACCAAAGGACTTGTCTGTTTCCTTACGCGATAGTAGTGCCAGTTATAGCTCGTCGTTTCATTTATGTTGCTAGGGGAACCCTTACTACGCCCACACCATGGAAGATAGCGGGAACGGGGGAATCTCCGACCCCCCTGATGTCGGACTCGGCCACCCAAGCTCCGACAAATATATTTATCTACATTTATATTATTATTTTATCTTGGAGTATTTAATCAAGGACTTACTTGTAGATGGTGTTGGTGAAGGTGAAACTTCACGTCCTACATTTTCACTAGCCTCATTTAAATTTAATCTGTAATGAAAATGTTAAGTTAAATCTATGAAAGTCATAAGCCTAACAAACGCTGCCTGTCCCCTCAGTACCACATCCCATCAACTCCAGCCACCTTATTACAAATCACGGACTAAGGATAGTCCCGGAACTAAATTCGCGCGAGCCCATTACATGCTGAAACGGAATGACATGACATTTAGTATGGTAATGACTTTAGATCGCGATTTAAAATAAGGTGGCAGGAGTGAAGTGTTTTCATTAACCCAAGAGTTAAGTTAGTAATATTATTTAGGCTCTCATTCTTGGTGGTGAAACATTTGGAACTTCACCCATGTTCCCATTCAACTCTCCATCTACTTCTGCCACAATTTCCTCGATTAAAATATTATTATCCTATAAGTGCATTGCAAACAATAAACATTCAACCACAGAAACCAAAAGAAATTATTTTAAAATAAAAACCAATTAAAGTGCACCATAGAAAAAAAGAACATGCATGGGCACAAAATGTAATGAATAATAATTTGGTCTATAGATAGATACTAACATCAACTGGGGCAAATTGGTCCTGTCTCACATTTGGAAGCGGACCAAATTCCCTGCCTAGAATGTTGGCGATTCGTTCTTCTAAAGGGGACAAAGTGGCAGCAGTGCCAGGTCCGCTTCCAGTGGCCTGGTGGCTAGCATTGATGCTAGCCAATTTTGCCCTCACCCGGCACTTTTGGTCATTCCATACCTGAAAATGTTGCAATTTTAAAAATGTACTAAAACAGTGAGTGCGTATTATCTATTTGTCACAGCGTCCAGAAGTACAAACCTTCGCCCATTCCTTTCCCGTCCTTGCAGGGCCTTCTACATTTAGTATTTCCGCACACTCATTCCACTGTTGTGCAGCATGTCTGCGGAACTCCCTTGACCTCACTCGCCCAAGAGCGAGGTCTCTTCTAATGTCCAGGAACTCCAAAAGCAGTTCCAATTGTCGTATTGTCGTGCATCTGCGCCGTTGCTCTTCCATTTCCTAAAATATTATTACAAACAACAATGAAGAAGAAGGAGAATTTACCTATTTTTACATAAACAACAGTACTTACCCTGTTTATAGCGAATAAAGATTTATGATTTACCTACAACGATATTACAATTTTTCTCCGCCAAAACTTTTGGATATTTTTTTTGTATTATGTGCCGTTGGTAAACGATAATAGACAAATACCACCGACAATCCTAGAACTGTCAGTGTCAGACAAAACTAGTGATGTAGTAAAAATTACAAATCGAATTTTGATTGTACTGAAATACTAGCTAGTATTAAAAATAGCAGGTTAACGTCACTAATGGTTACGGTCCAGTTGTAATCTGATTGTGGTAAATGTTTAAACTTTAGCGCGATACCAAATTGTTCCGAGGTTGTATTATAACCAAAACTGAATTGGAAACGAAACAAATACGAACATAAACTTTTTAAGTTAGCGCGATTGCCCTCCTGGACACATAACCTCTTAAATGAAACAACCAAGTGCGTTAGAAAAGACAGACTGACTTGAATTTATTTCATAGACAAATTACATAGATACAGTTAACATACACTACACTAGGTGTCGTTACGGTACACATTTTGATATACAATCAATAGAAAGTAGCGACATCTATGCCCTACCTCAGTAAATAAAAGCTCTTACAATGAATATTTTCGAAATTTTTTAGTTCTTACATTAATTATGATATTAGTAGTTAATATATTGGGAAGTCTAGATCACTTTACAGATCCAACGCTCGCATGGCTCGCTGCGGCGCAAGCGCCGCTGTATCTGTGAAGTGATCTAGACTTCCCAATGTGCACTAACCAAAAATATTTTGTCAAACAAAAATAATCCACTTAGATTAGGCTGCATCTGTCCAACGTAATCTAACCGACCTGAAACGACATAGAAAACTATTATGGTTTTCCCTCATTAATCTAAAATATAACACTCACAAGATGTGTGGTATTGATCAGTTTCCTGAGAATCAAACATCACGTAATCAAGGAGCATAAGGGGTTTAAGTCTCCGGACTGTTCTGACTCGGTCCAACGCGTTGCAACTTGACAGTCCGGAGACAACCATTGTGATTTCAAAATGTTGATATTGATCAGATTCCTCTCACTAGGGCACTTCACCAATGTAAGCCCTACGACCCTGTAACCGTATCTCAGGCCTTGCTGAGCACTTGACTTGTAAAGCCCTACGGTGTAGCCACATCTCGGTCCTTGCCGAGCACTTGACTTTTTATTACATTGGCGCTCTAATCAACATCAAATTTGAGGCTTTACCACAAACGTGGAGAGAGTCTGCCCTGACTATGAAATCAGCTCAGCCGGCCGTACCAAGCTAATAACTATCATTACAGAAGTCTCAGATAAACACCCTAGACCTACTACACTCGTTTGGAGCGGCCGTCTCCTACTGAAGTGATTTGGTCAGAGGTGAAAATCCACTAAGTCTTTGTTTCAATTTGTATATATATGTGGGGGGCGAGGGTTGGAATAGAAACAGCGTTTATTGAACACCGATTTATTTTTCTTCTTCATAAAAAACACTTTACAAATTTTGCGGAGAGGATCGTCGTGCGTGCGCTCGCTCGTCTTGCCGCCATACGTCTTTTCTCTCTTTCCCTCACTCGTTCCCTCTCACTCGTTCAGTAATACGTTCATAATCATACACTCACTCATCTTTCGTTCATCAGTCAATTGTTCATTACTCGTTCAAAAATCAATCCCACACTCGGCCTTCCTGCGTTATGTCTGCCCACAGACATCATCATAAATCATCATCCATAAACACTCCTTACATAACATCATCACAGCCTTTACATCCTACATACAACGTCATACCTCATACTCTAGATATAATAATATTTTTAGATCATACAAACTTCATAACACAATATTAGAGCCTACTAGAATCACCTCGCATTCTCAAACATGCATTGATAATATATTCACAAATATGAAAAAATATAATACTAAAATAATAGACTATGGCATATCAGATCACACGTGTCAAATAATTTCAATCCCATCGAGTTTAAGCTTCAATGAGCAGTTTTGGTTTATCTATAAAAGGAATCCAGTAAATATGTAGATATATTTTGTGAAATATTTATCACAAATAAGTTTTTCTGACGTTTATTACCAAACTGATGCAAACAGCGCGTATGAAAAATTTATGGATATATTTAGTATGATCTTCAACTTGTGTGTACCTATTGAGAAAATAAAGATGACGTATAAAAAAATGCCTAATTGGAAAACTAAAGGTATTAAAATTGCGACCAAAAATAAGAGAAAACTTTATTTACAAAGTAAGTCATCAAATTGTCCAATTATTAAAAATCGTTATAAAAATACTGTAAAATCTTAAGTCAGTGCTGAAACGGTCAAAAAAAGTTACAAACATGACATACATCAATAAAAGTAAAATAAAATCAAGCAGTTTGGCGCGTAATAAAAGAAAATACAACACAAACAAATATAATAAAAGAAACAATAGATAAAATAAAAATTGATGATACTTTAATTGACCAACCTATTGACATTGCTAATACTCTTAATGACAATTTTATTAATTTAACTAATTCTATTCAAAATAAAAATGACATATTCAGATCAGTGACACAGCCTCAATTAAATAGTATCTTCATTAATCCAGTATCTAGTAGTGAAATAAAAAATATTATCAAAGGTTTAAAAAACAGTAAGAGCACAGGTCATGATGAAATTCCTATAAAAATCATTAAGGCAAGTGTGGATTACATAGCTGAGCCTCTTGTGTATATGATAAACTTGAGTATAGTTACAGGAAATTTTCCCAAAGACTTAAAGAAAACTCTTATAAAACCATTACATAAAAAAGGACCTAAGTGCGATATGAACAATTATCGTCCTATAGCGCTACTGCCAAACTTTTCTAAAATTTATGAAAAAATAATATTTAATAGATTGATGACCTTCTTTGAAAAAAACAAAACAATTAATCCAAATCAATTCGGATTCCAAAAAAGAAAGAATACCACATTGGCTATTTTCAAAATGTTAAAAGAAATTTGGACTGATTTAGATAAAAAAAAGACATGTGTTGGATTATTCATAGACTTGTCAAAGGCTTTTGATTGTGTGTCACATAAAATACTTTTGAACCAACTAGATCATGTAGGAATACGTGGAAATGCCTTAATTTTAATTGACTCGTACCTTTCAGACAGGTATCAATCTACAGTATTAGACTCTTATAATAGGAACACAAAAACATATGAACAAATAAATTCTGATTACAAGAATGTAGTTTTAGGTGTACCGCAGGGAAGCGTTTTGGGGCCATTACTATTCCTAATATATATTAATCAATTTCCTCTAATTATGAAAGAGTTATGTGTCATGTTTGCTGATGACGCCACGATATATATGTCGAAAGATGAAACAATTAATAATCACGAATTTGTTAAAAATATACATGCTACACTTAATTCTATAGTCAATTGGCTATCATCAATTAATTTAAAAGTAAACTTAGAAAAGACAAATATTTTAGAATTTAGGAACTATAAAAAGGTATCTCAAAATTATAACATTGTAATAAATGGACATAAAATAGAATCAGTGAATGAGTTAAATTTCTTAGGAGTTACAATTGACACCCATTTCAATTGGAAGCCTCAAATAGATAAAATATCTAAAAAACTAACAAGTAAATGCTACGCATTATCCATATTGTCAAATATTACATCAACAGACGTGGCCATTAATGCGTACTATGGTTATGTTTATCCATTGCTGACATATGGTATTATCTTTTGGGGAAATTCGGTAAATGTTCAATCAGTATTTTTGTTGCAAAAGAGATGTCTCCGAAACATATTTAAATGCACTACACTGAGTCACTGAGAACTATTTTTACTAAATATAACATACTAACACTGAACTATGTGTTTTTGTAAAGGAGCATAATGAACAATTTTGTAAAAAAGTTGCTGTAAAGAATCAGTTACGATCTAAATATAAGCATAATATTTGTGTAGTTTCGTCATCCAGTTACATATGTGGAAAAAGTACTTATATTGAAGGAATAAAAATATTTAATCACTTGCCCTTCACAATTAAACAATTAGATGGAGTCAAATTTAAAAAAAAATTAAAGGAATGGCTATTGTGTAAATGCTTCTATGATTTAAATGAATATTTTAATTACAATGACGACTAATAATAACAACTAACACTAAATTTGTATTATTGTACGTCCGAAATGGATAAACTGTATGTTCTAAAAAATACTGTACCATCTTTTTATACACAGTTAAAACAATAAAGATTTATTCTATTCTATTCTATTCTACTCACATACAATCAGAAACATTCTCATATTCTCATCATACCATTTTCATATCATCATCATCGTTCATTTCATCATTTTACCATGTACAGTGGCCAGCACATCGACCTACTACACTTTGACCTTGAGCGCATCGAAAGATGAACGGAGAAAGTCGCACGAAAGAGACAAATAGCGTTGGGCAGATTCTACTTCACTAGTTTCGTGCCGCCCAGTGCAGCCCGCAACGCGAATTAAACTTTATTTTGCTACGCTAAAAGACCAAACTTATTATTAGATAGACAATGTTTGAAAAACTTAACAAGCAAACGGGCTACTTAAAGCGGGGAATTCAAAATTTGACATTTGGCACTTTGAAATACTTGACATCTACTTTAGAGATAACGATTCGATTTTTATTTACAACATTGTAAGAATTAGCTTTGAAATCTGTAAATTTGTTGTTGAATACCTATATTGTTTCATTAACCTTCAGCTATGACTGTAAATTTGCTTATTCAGGAAAACTATAGTGTATAAATTGGATGTAAGAAGGGTCTACTTTTATTTCGGATTTTTTTTATATCATAATACCTATTGAATTGCATAACATCGAATGGCAGAAACTTCATTTCGCCGAAAATATTTTGGCTCGTATCATTAAGCATAACTCAAAACGCATAATTTTGTAAGGCTGAATCATCTTTAGGTATGCCTTAGGTAAGTTCAATATCCATAATTATGAAACGACTGAACTTTTATACGCAGAAAGTTTACATTTAGAATCATCCTTAGGCATACTTTTCTTATGGTTACCTACCTTAAATTCGAATTTTTTTTGTACGAATTTCATTTTCTATGTTATTAAAACAAATAAGTTTATACAACAATTACTTAAAAATGTATTTCTATTATGATTTTCAATCATTAATTTGACAAGTAATGTGGCTCAGGTGAAGCATGCATGCAACCGGGCATACATGCAGGCATTCAAGTATGCAGCATGCATTGATTCTGTCACGGCTCCGGTGCTGCAAGGCTTCGGCGGTCCCACGCGAGCTTATCGTCGCAGATGATTCTTGCTCGTGACATATATATGACATATGAATCGCCAATTATAAATATGATCACATTGTGATGATAATAAGTTAAAATTCATTAAATTAACATTTATTATATTCATAGAATAATTTCGTATTTCTTACAAAAATCGTAGAACAGAAAATTTTATTGATTACAAATTCGAAGATAATGCTTATTGCTGCTGCAACTTTCTCACAACGACTCGTGTCGTTCTCGGGAATGCAAGCATGATTTCTGTCTCGGCTCCGGCGCTGCGAGGCTCCGGTGATCCCACTCACAGCTCATCGTCGCAGAGGGTTTTCGCTCATCACCGCAGTTTAGACTAACAAACCATCTGCTCCTCAGTACGCGGGCCGCCTCACCCCTCCGCGCTTACGCGGGGTTGTATTACATCTAGGGGTAGGGCAGACAAGACTACGTGGAGTCGGTTATGCAGCGATTCGTTTTTGACAAAACAGTAATATTCAATTTTATTATAATAAATATTACAATTTTATTTAATACTAGCGGCCGCCCGCGACTTTGTACACGTGGGGTTAATTATTGACACTTACCGTCATATTTTGGACAATCCACACAATGTATTTTTATAAATTGTAGCCTATGTGTTATTCTGATGTATAAGCTATTTTGTGGTAAAGTTTCATTCAAATCCATTCAGTAGTTTTTACGTGAAAGAGTAACAAACATCCATACATCCATACATCCTTACAAACTTTCGCCTTTATAATAGTAGTAGGATATATTACAGTAATATAATATTAAACTAGCTTTTGCCCGCGACTTCGTTCGCGTGGACTTCAGGTTCGTAGAAACCTCAAAAATTGTAGCCTATGTGTACGGTACGTACACTAAAAGTTAGGATTGTTGAATGGAAAGTCACTGGTTAGATTAACTGAGAGTTTATTCTAAGATAGACACGAAATACAGTCAAGAAGAGCTAGACAGTAAAATGGTGAATGATGGTGAAAATGGTGTGAGTGAACACGCGCGATTGGTACAATGATCGGTTGAACACTAAGTACAAAATTAATTATAATAAAATCACATAAACTCCACGAATCGGAGCATATTCGGGTCAAATTACAGAAGCGCCGCGACTTGCAATTCAATGTACGGTCAAAGATCGTACATGCTCCCGGAGCAGAGAAAGAAAAGTAAAGAAAAGATTAAATGATAATGTTACAAAAGTATAAGTGAAAAGTGCAAGATGAGATGAGTGTGGTTTACAAGGTGAAAGAACAATAAATCTTATTCTAATGTTTGGTCAGACGCTTGGAAGTGTTTACAGAAATTCGGCAACGATACCATTTTCATATCATCATCATCGTTCATTTCATCATTTTACCATGTACAGTGGCCAGCACTCGACCTACTACACTTTGACCTTGAGCGCATCGAAAGATGAACGGAGAAAATCGCACGAAAGAGACAAATAGCGTTGGGCAGATTCTACTTCACTAGTTTCGTGCCGCCCAGTGCAGCCCGCAACGCGAATTAAACCTTATTTTGCTACGCTAAAAGACCAAACTTATTATTAGATAGACAATGTTTGAAAAACTTAACAAGCAAACGGGCTACTTAAAGCGGGAATTCAAAATTTGACATTTGGCACTTTGAAATACTTGACATCTACTTTAGAGATAACGATTCGATTTTTATTTACAACATTGTAAGAATTAGCTTTGAAATCTGTAAATGATGTTGAATACCTATATTGTTTCATTAACCTTCAGCTATGACTGTAAATTTGCTTATTCAGGAAAACTATAGTGTATTAATTGGATGAAGGGTCTACTTTTATTTCGGATTTTTTTATATCATAATATTGAATTGCATAACATCGAATGGCAGAAACTTCATTTCGCCGAAAATATTTTGGCTCGTATCATTAAGCATAACTCAAAACGCATAATTTTGTAAGGTTGAATCATCTTTAGGTATGCCTAAGGTAAGTTCAATATCCATAATTATGAAACGACTGAACTTTTATACGCAGAAAGTTTACATTTAGAATCATCCTTAGGCATACTTTTCTTATGGTTACCTATCTTAAATTCGAATTTTTTTTACGAATTTCATTTTCTATGTTATTAAAACAAATAAGTTTATACAACAATTACTTAAAAATGTATTTCTATTATGATTTTCAATCATTAATTTGACAAGTAATGTGGCTCAGGTGAAGCATGCATGCAACCGGGCATGCATGCAGGCATTCAAGTATGCAGCATGCATTGATTCTGTCACGGCTCCGGTGCTGCAAGGCTTCGGCGGTCCCACGCGAGCTTATCGTCGCAGATGATTCTTGCTCGTGACATATATATGACATATGAATCGCCAATTATAAATATGATCACATTGTGATGATAATAAGTTAAAATTCATTAAATTAACATTTATTATATTCATAGAATAATTTCGTATTTCTTACAAAAATCGTAGAACAGAAAATTTTATTGATTACAAATTCGAAGATAATGCTTATTGCTGCTGCAACTTTCTCACAAAGACTCGTGTCGTTCTCGGGAATGCAAGCATGATTTCTGTCTCGGCTCCGGCGCTGCGAGGCTCCGGTGATCCCACTCACAGCTCATCGTCGCAGAGGGTTTTCGCTCATCACCGCAGTTTAGACTAACAAACCATCTGCTCCTCAGTACGCGGGCCGCCTCACCCCTCCGCGCTTACGCGGGGTTGTATTACATCTAGGGGTAGGGCAGACAAGACTACGTGGAGTCGGTTATGCAGCGATTCGTTTTTGACAAAACAGTAATATTCAATTTTATTATAATAAATATTACAATTTTATTTAATACTAGCGGCCGCCCGCGACTTCGTACGCGTGGGGTTAATTATTGACACTTACCGTCATATTTTGGACAATCCACACAATGTATTTTTATAAATTGTAGCCTATGTGTTATTCTGATGTATAAGCTATTGTGGTAAAGTTTCATTCAAATCCATTCAGTAGTTTTTACGTGAAAGAGTAACAAACTCCATACATCCATACATCCTTACAAACTTTCGCCTTTATAATAGTAGTAGGATATATTACAGTAATATAATATTAAACTAGCTTTTGCCCGCGACTTCGTTCGCGTGGACTTCAGGTTCGTAGAAACCTCAAAAGTAGCCTATGTGTACGGTACGTACACTAAAAGTTAGGATTGTTGAATGGAAAGTCACTGGTTAGATTAACTGAGAGTTTATTCTAAGATAGACACGAAATACAGTCAAGAAGAGCTAGACAGTAAAATGGTGAATGATGGTGAAAATGGTGTGAGTGAACACGCGCGATTGGTACAATGATCGGTTGAACACTAAGTACAAAATTAATTATAATAAAATCACATAAACTCCACGAATCGGAGCATATTCGGGTCAAATTACAGAAGCGCCGCGACTTGCAATTCAATGTACGGTCAAAGATCGTACATGCTCCCGGAGAGAGAAAGAAAAGTAAAGAAAAGATTAAATGATAATGTTACAAAAGTATAAGTGAAAAGTGCAAGATGAGATGAGTGTGGTTTAC
>CM026274.1:19318538-19483532 GCA_014851415.1 Cnaphalocrocis medinalis
ACGCAGCTCCGCTTTGTGGAAACGCACCCTTAAACAACGACGAGGTATCAGCGATCACTGTGATCTCGCAGATATTCAAGGGCGACAGTGATTATTTACTAAAAGTTGACCCGCTTGTCGTTTATCGTTTCTAGTAGAAAAATAAACTATCAATCTAATACAGCAGGTAAAGTTCGTGCAACTGCCCGCGGACGCGCGCGTGGTGTCTCCCCGGAAGGCGCCGCGCGCGCGCCGCGTCACGCCCGTGGCCGTCGCGCCCGGTACTAACGCGGGCGGGACGGCGGCGGCGGGCGCGCGGCCGCCCGTGAAGATCATCATGAACAAGAGCAACTTCGAGCGGCTCGTGGCCGGCGCGCGCGTCGACGTGGACGCCGGAGAAGATACCAAGTCTACGGCCATCGTGGTCACGCCCGAGTGAGTTTCGCTTGTAACTAAATATCGTAATCTTAAAAACATTGTATCCCACAGCGCGCTAGCCGATGTGGGGTTAGCGGTTCTAACCGAAAAATAATTTTCAATGTCACAATAATCCATTTGTTATTTTCCGAAAGTGATCAACTAATTTTATGACATACTACTTTATGTAATGTAAATTTGTTTTATCATTTAATTTCAATAGGGGCTACCGCTGTGGAAAATCCGTTAGATGGCGTACGTGTAGATCGATGTCCAATCACACAGTGATTGGTTTTTTTTGTATGAGATGTCAAAATGTCACTAAACGATTTTTCACATTCGTCTGGCACAGCATCACTCATCTTGCACCTTTTGGCCCGGGAGCATGTACGGGCACGCGCGTACACATTGTCGCGTCAGCATTTTACTTCATTATTGCGATCATTAGCCAGTGTGACTTCGGCAATCAATCGCGCCGTCCGCGTACTCATTATCATTATATCATTTAGACCTTAGACTTTTCCTATCAATATATTCTATCAGTTCTATCAGAGACTTTCATTACAATCTTCTATCATCTATCATAAAAGGGTGTGCAAACCGTACAGTACCTAAACAATTTCTTTCATTGGAATTTTGTGACTTTAACTATGAACATAATTTGGGTGGCTCATGATTTTCTATTCCATAACTTTCAAACAAACAACAAACAAAATACTTTTATTGCTGTGTGTTTACACTGTAGGTACCTACTTAGATGCATAGTAGTTGAGTCCTTTATGGATCTGTAAAATATTGTCTTTATTAAGGAATAGTTAGGTAAGTTACCTATATAAGTAGAAATAGAAGAAGGTAAGGTAGTACATACCTCGACCAGATGCATCCCACAACCACAACTAAGTACGGCACCATATCGTCACAATGGCAAAAGGAATCTCTCAAGTCTACCAGCCGTTTCACTGCAAAAAATCACAAATTATTAAGTAGGTAATAGATACATCATGACCATTTTCTTCTAGACACAAAAACTATTATTTATTTACCTATTATTTCCTTTAAACTAACTTTACAGGTATTTGTTATGTACCTAATTTGCTAGTAAACTCTTATCGTAACTTTTATATGACTAGTTTAATATAATTTCTAATCTTCCGATGTACTTATGTATGAAATGTTCAACACTTCAACCGAAGTACGACACCTTTCGAGTTATCGTAAAATTTGACATAAAACCCCGAGACTTGAGCTGTCAAATTCAATTTTACGAATGTCATTTTAAGCTTTCAAATTAGGGTTTGAGACAAGTCCTGTCAAAACAACTTCCATCGGTCTCAAACGAAAGAATGGTCACTTCAAATTAGGAAATGGCATTCTCAATCGTTTGGTTGAGTCTCAAAGTGACTTCAAATTAGACCCCCTGGTGCGGCGCGCGCCGCTGCCCGGCCGCTACTACGTGGAGACGCGCGTGTACCGCGCCGCGGACGCGCAGGCGACGCCACCGCAGCTGCGCTACACCAAGGCGCTGCTCACGCTCAAGGTGCAGCTTGATGCTGACCAGCCGGAGTGGGACTACTTACATAAGTTTATCAAGAAATCTAAATCGTTGTTTGTAGATAGTAAGCCGATATTTTATAGTAATAAATAAACTGTAAGTACTTACGTAGTAAATATTATTATTAAGTTATTATTTTAGTTTGTTTCTAATTTCCCCAAGTCCAGGTATTCCTAGGAAATACTATTACTATTATAAGGTAAAAGGTAATTAGGTTTCAAGTTAGATACAAGGTACTCTTTGAAAAGGTTTAAGTTGATATTGTTTAAAAAACTGGTATCCAGTCAAGTTTTCAGTCTCATAGTTAGAAACATTCAAATTTATTTTCCAGTTTTTTAAGTAATACCTAAGTAAGTAGGTATTTTCTCTAATCTTGTAGTTTACTATTATATTGACATTCGTTGTAATCTAGTAATTAGCCATTATTAGTTTTCATAATGCCTTTTTGTTCTGAGTGCGGTATCCAAGTAGGATCCAGGCAGTGGGTCGGGCACTTGAGAAGCACCGCGCACAAAGACCGCTGCGCGGCGCCGCGCACGCCCGATGGCGTAGTGGAGGTCGCTTCTGCTTTCCATGATCGTATTTCGTCTTATAGAATACTTGCACCTGATAATTTCGAGAATGCATTACCTGATGCGTTTTTACATAGTTTAAAATCTAAAGTGTTTAATCTTTTGCAATATTTTATGAAGAAACACGTTAGTCTGAAGGTTAATTTCGAGTATTTCGCTAATTTTATTTTACTTAAAAATCAAGAACATGAAAGAAAATCCTTTGCAACAAAAAATTTTATTATTCACAGTAACTTTAATTATGAAGAGTTGTTTGATACGGTTGTAAATAAGATTAAGAAAAAAGTTGAGGAATTTCAAGAACGCGATAGTGGTTGGACTTTTTTAAGTAATGTTTATCTAGAGATGAATGTTAACAAATATAATCCTCTAAGGGGGTCTGGATCGACGTATATAGATTTGCCTTTACATATAAAAAATAAAAAAGCCTGTATAAATGTTCGGAATACGGACAATTGTTGTTTTTTATGGAGCGTTGTAGCGGCTTTATATCCGGTCAGAAAGAACAGCGGACGACCTTCGTCGTATCCTCACTTTGATCAGGTGCTTAACACTGATGGTATTTCGTTCCCCGTAACTTTTGACGATATAGCTACTTTTGAAAACAATAATCCAGATATTAGTATAAACGTGTATTCTTTGAAAAACAAGCGAAACGTTGTTGGCCCTATTTACCGATCAACCAAAAAATCTGAGAATATAACTAAGATAAATTTACTTTTACTTGAAAATAACGTTCAGAGTCATTTTGTTTTAATAAAAAATCTCTCTCGACTAGTTCGATCTCAGATCACAAAAAAACATGGAAAGTTATTCTTTTGCGATGATTGTTTATTATTTTTCACTTCTCAAAGCAGTATTGACGAACACATTTGTAGTGGTGTAACTACTGTGCTACCTAACGTAGGAACGTTTCTTCAATTTAAAAATTTTGAAAGAAAACAAGATGTCCCTTTTGTAATTTATGCAGACTTTGAATCAATTCTTCAACCTGTTACAGGATGCGAGCCAAATCCTTCAAGTTATACCCACTCGCATCAACATCACATACCATCGGCCTTTGCCTATCAAATAGTAAGTTCCTTTGATAGTAGATTCAATCGCTTTGTCCAGTATCGAGGACATGATTGTGTAAAAGTATTTTTGGAAAAACTTTACAAAGATATTAAAAATATATATGAAATTTTAAACTACGAAGTTGAGATGGATTTTACTGAAAAAGACGCAGAAGACTTTGCACAATCAGATACGTGCCATATTTGTGGCCAGCTAATAATAATAGACAAAGTTAGAGATCATTGTCATCTTACTGGGCGGTACCGAGGCCCTGCCCACCAATATTGTAACTTACGTTACAGTGTTCCAAAGCTAGTTCCAGTTTTCTTCCATAATTTGGCCGGTTATGACTGTCATTTATTTATTAAAGAATTAGCCGAGAGCTCAGGAGATGTAAAAGTAATTCCTAAAAATAAAGAAAACTATGTAGCTTTCACCAAGTTTTTGAAATTGGAAGATGGAAAGTATGCTCAAATACGATTTGTTGATTCGTTTAAGTTTTTGGGTACTAGTTTAGAAAAATTAGCCAACGGGTTAGACAAAGGAGACTTCGTACACCTAAAAATGTGTTTTCCTGATGAGCGCCAGTTTGCCTTATTAACTCGCAAAGGCGTCTATCCATACGATCATATAAAAGATTGGAAGTCATATAACGAAAATAAACTTCCCCATAAAAGCTGCTTTCATAACTCTTTAACTGATGAAAGTATAAGTGATGAGGACTACAGTCATGCAAAAGAGGTATGGGCTACTTTTAAAGTAAAAGATTTGGGAGAGTATACCGACCTTTACCTAAAAACCGACGTTTTACTTTTGACAGATATTTTTGAAAACTTTCGCCTTGTTTGTAAGACAAACTATCAATTAGACCCCGCGTTTTATTTGACGGCACCAAGCTTATCATTCGACGCGATGTTACTTAAAACAGGTGTACGTTTGGAATTACTGACTGACTTAGAAATTATCCGGCTCATACAAAAAGGAATACGCGGTGGTATTTGCTTATGTTCTACAAGATACGCTCAAGCTAATAATAAGTACATGAAAGATTACGATTGTACCGAACTGGATTCATTTTTAATTTATATTGACTGCAATAATTTGTATGGATACAGTATGTGCCAGCACCTACCTGTTTCCGATTTTAGATTATTAGACCAAAATGAAATAGACCAGTTGAACGTTATGGATGTACCAGACGATTCAGAGTTCGGCTATATTCTTGAGGTGGACTTATCATATCCCGAAAACTTACATCATGACCATAACGATTATCCGTTTTGCGCTGAAAAATTTGTACCACCTGGCGGCAAAACCTCAAAGTTAATACCTAATTTATATCCAAAATATCAGTACGTCATTCATTATGTGCATTTAAAGACTTGTCTCAGCCATGGGTTAATTTTGGAAAAAATACATCGCGTGTTAACGTTTAAACAGAGTACATTTTTAGGGGAATATATTAATTTGAATACTGAACTGAGAAAAAAAGCGGTCACTCCCTTTCAACAGGATCTTTTTAAATTGTTAAATAACTCAGTGTTTGGTAAAACATTAGAAGATAACGAAAAAAGGGTCGACGTTCGATTAGTAAACCAATGGAGTGACGAACGGAATAAGACCAACAAGTTTGTTTCAGCAGAAAAATTAATTGCGAGGCCAAATTTTCACAGCGCGACAGTTTTCTCTGAAAACTTAGTGGCAATCCAAATGAAACCAGAAAGTATAATATTGGATAAACCAATCTATATCGGTTTTGCTGTTTTAGAACAGCTCTCTAAAAGTCACATGTACCAATTTCATTATTCTGTAATAAAACCTCACTATGGAGAGAGAGTACAGCTGTGCTATACTGATACCGACAGTTTTGTATATAAAATAGAAACTAAAGACTTTTATAAAGATTTAAAACATCATTTCTTAAGCTATTTTGATACAAGTAACTACAAATCTGAGAATATTTTCGACCTACCTTTAAAGAACAAAAAAGTACCTGGGTTGTTCAAAGATGAACTAGGAGGAGAAATCATGACTGAGTTTGTTGGTCTTCGATCTAAACTTTATTGCATAAAAACAGAATCCTCAATCATAAAGAAAGCAAAAGGTGTAAAAAAGAATGTTATTAGAGATTTAAGTTCATCTGACTATAAATCAGTTTTGCTCGCCGATAAAATTATCAGAAAAAGGAATATTTTATTTAGGTGCATCAAGCATGAAATTTTTACACAGAGGGTGAACAAAATCGCTTTATCAAATTCTGATGATAAGCGATTTATATTATCAGACAAAATTTCTACCTGGGCTTGGGGACATGAAAAATTGTTTTAGTTTAGTTTGTAATTTATTAGGATTAATTAGTATTAATACTTAGAAATATTATTAATTTTAATTTCATTTTCTTTTATTTAATAAATACTTATGTTATTTCAATATCACTTGATTTTTATTTATTAACCTATCCTCTATAAATTATTAAAATATCAAACAATAAAAATGAACAAGTTTAAATCTGATCTAGATTATAACGTCATAATGCTATGCATGCACATCCGGCTCGAGCAACGCGAACACGTGTGCAGGCGTTGCTTGGTCATCGAGCGCTATTGTGCAATTGGGTATTTGACTAATTTTTTTTATGTGTTTAATCAAAAGACGCCTCAATTTAAGAAACATCGTTGAAAGAATCACTTGATTCTCATTTGAATTACCTGAGATATCACAACTTTAAGAGCACATATTTTGGGCAAGCCCAAAAACGCTCTATACAAATGGCTATTGTATTGTGACGTCACAACGCAAACTCTTGTATGCGCGTCTAGTAAATTTTGTATGGTAGCTATATCAAATGTTTCGTTTAAGTAAATGGTTTTATAATAAAAGTTGGTGAAAAATGAACGGGTAGTTCAATGATATAATTATTATTTTTTAATTTTATACTTAAAAAATGGACTTGCCTATGAAACTTTGAATGCTCACAAAACCAGCTAGACGATACATTTTTAACTGAAAATGTTGGCCATTGGTTGTTATTTACCAATATTTTAATAGAGTATCAATATTTTTTACTAAATCGAGATTAGTCAAATACCCAATTGCTTAGCAAGCAAAAATTAATACTACTACATTTTCATTTATTATTTGTACAATAGCTTTCATTCAATAATTATCACCCAGCGAGTTCACTTCATAGCTGAATATATTTTGTAAGTATAACTTTATTATTTGGAATTGGATAAGTTTTTTGTTTTCATTTTGATTATAATTAACAATTTATTATTTCATTTCAGAAAATGCAGAACGCCGATGACTCTCCTATCATGCTGTCTCAATACGCCTTCGATCCCTGGGAGGGATTAACACAAGCCTGTCAAGAACTAGTGGATGGAAACCAGAACGAGTCTCATACTCAAGTTTCCCAAACTCTACGGGAATCAAAGAGGAGCAAGCGAAAGGTGGAACGAGTGAAAAAGAGAGCTCATAGTTCAGCCGGTTCGTACGTTTTCAGCAGGGATCGAACTAACGGTAAACGGCTTATACAAATAAAAGTGTGTGACCTGTTGAGCGAACGAGCCTGCTCGAGTCTGCGGGAACCAAACGAGGACGAGGACAAGGAAACCTTGGTGCTCAGCGCGCAGTACGTGGTGCAAGAACCGGTCGATGAAATAATGGACTTCACGGAAACTTTGATACGGAAAATATCAAAAAGATTATGTGGTGATAGTTACTAATTCAATTTTTATACTACTTACTATAAATATTTTAATTTTAAGATACATATCTTGGGAATTATAATTATATTTATCAATACTTGAGTTTTATTTTTAACATTTAATAAACATGTAGTTGGGTTATATAGGAAAGAGGATTAAATAAAAATCATAAAATATGATTAACTATAAAATTTTATTACAACTTAAATTTTATTATAATATAACATTATTTTCTACACACCATTTTTTAATACACAAAACATTTTTCAATGCACAATATTTTATGTGGTTAAAACAATTGTATGCAAACATATCTTTACAGTATAGTTTACTCAGAGTTCTAGATTAGGTAAACCTTTATCACTTATATCCATCACATTTTCATGTTCACATAATTCTCGCACCCATTTAATTTTTTTTTTTTTTTTTTTTTATAGGATAGGGGGCAGACGAGCATACGGATCACCTGATGTTAAGCGATTACCGTCGCCCATGAACACCTGCAACTCCAGGGGCTTCACAGGTGCGCTGCCGGCCTTTTAGAGCGAGATATGCCCTTTTCTTGAAGGTTTGTAGGTCGTAGTGGTCCGGAAATACCGCAGGTGGCAGTTTGTTCCATATTTTTGTCGTACGCGGCAGAAAGTTCCTGGCAAAGCGCACAGTAGTGGACTGCCAGCCATCCAGATAATTTTTTCTTCTCCTTTCACTATGATCTTTTTTTTGCTCAAATAAGGTTTAATGAGTCTTTTAAATTCTCTATAATCAACGTACCCCTCACTCCATCGGAATCCTCTGTTTCTTTCTATCCACCAAACATGTTTCCGTTCTTCGAGAGTTAGGGTCGAGAATGGATAAAGAGGCTTAATCAAAAAGATTTGAGTGTGCTCTGACGTGCCTATTACTAATTCCTTTACTATAAACTCATTATTCCGATCTTTGAAGCCTTGCAAGTCTACAATGACCGTATTGTCATTCATGATAATTTCTTCACAATATTACTTAACGGTTTGTATTCAAATATGCAATCGTTCAGTATCAAACAGTAGGCAGAAGTCTGATCGGGTATCTCAGCATCGGTTTCTATTTCCAAGCGTACATCGATACACCCCTTTAAGGCTTCGTGTTGGCGAGAACAGTCAACAACAAACAAGGGAGCAATATCTTTAAACTCTCTCAAACCCAACAACGGTTCAGGTCGGCGTCCGTAATAAGACTGTTGAAATCTTGCATATTGATCGTATATTAATGAATATTTATTTTCAGCGAAATTAATGTTTAAACTTTCGTATGGATAGTAGGTTGAATTAAGGTAAACCCTTACGTCGCGTACAGCGCAATGATCGAATTCCGCCATAGACATGGTGGAATTTTGTTTACGATTCGTTTGGAAAGCGACCACAACCATTCGAGGTTTTTCAATCTGTGATGAAGTTTTAATAGACCAAGTATGTTTCCGGGTTTTGGGCAATAATGGGTATTCGTACAGATCCCAATTACGAAATGCGACTGTTATCGCTCGATCTCTTTCTAAATGTTTTAACAAATTAATTCTTTCGCGGTCTGATACTTTGACATGCGGGACTCGCCAGACAATTTTATTTATTATTATGTCTTGAACAACTTCGCCAGAATTTAACTTTAAAGCATTAAGATTTGTGTTACTTCTTAAAAGAACTAATTCATGTTTACAATTCATAATGATTTTTTGGTAATCTTCTGCGAAACCTAATACTTTATTAAGTGGAATAGAGGCTGAAAATACACCATTAATAGTATTGGATATACCAGAAGGGGACCAACCCCAAACACTAGCACATTTAGACTCATTATCATTTAACGATAGATATGATTTTATTGTGGTCGTAATACCTGCATTTTTGATTCTATCTATTTCAATACCGTTTATTTCATAACGGATGTCTTGAAATAAAAACAAGGCAGGATTGTTAACAAAATGTACATTTGTTACTCTTTCCTTTTCTTTTGTTGTACTGTTGTGTTTGTAGACATCAGCTCTGCCCTCGATATACAAACTGCTGAGCGCAGGTAACACGTACAAATCTTGCTGATTAATCGGTATCCGTATTTCATCATTCTTGTTGAAACTTGTCACATATGGTTTGTATGAATGAAATTCAAAACTTTCAATGCTGTTGTCATGTGACGGAGATTGAGCGATATTTAAAACGTTCATTTTGTCAATCCAAGTATCTTTAAAAATGCCTTATTTTTTTTGGTCAGCTTCTTCTTCCTAGTGTAATGTGGTGTTCTTTTATGCGATGTTCTCCTCGAACTGATTTGATTTCGAGAGGTAGCAGGGTTTTTATTGAAATCTAACATTTTTTCCTAAAGTGTAAATACAGCTGGATCTCTTCACCACGTAAATTAATTTGTTTATTTTCTTCGTCTAACAATCGGATATTTATAGAACTTATTGAACTCTGATTTACAGGAAAGTAGATTAAGTTTTTAGGTGTTTCTATTATTCGATAACCAGGTGGTACGTTCGGCACAAATTCATAAATTATATGACTTGCTTCTCCGTTCACAAATAACCCGCTCACAATATCACATTCGATGCGTACTATGGTTGTTGGTAAAATGTTGACAGGATATTGAGATTCAGTTTTTATATTCGCTTTTACAGTTTCAAGACCAAAACCCAAAATCTTACCAATCGAATCTGTTTTATGGAAATAAACATCTTCCGAACAATAAATACATGTTTTTAAAGTATTGTTGTTGGCAGTTAACTTCAATGTAGCATTTTTTATGTTGCTCTGAAGATAATCACAAATATTACAAAGGTTGGCAGCGCACTTGTGACTCCACTGGTGTTGCAAGTGTCCATGGGCGGCGGTAATTGCTTACCATCAGGTGATCCGCCTGCTCGCCTGCTACCTATCACATAAAAAAAAAAAAAAAAAAAAATATCTTGTAATTCATACGATCCTTCAGGTATTTTTATCACTTCATCGTTTCCAAAGTAAAATTTATTGTTTCTTTCATCTATATTGGGAATAGAGTTGAATGTAGAAAAATACAGAAGACCGCACTCATACTCCTCACTTAATTCTAATGTAGGAGAGTAGTTTGTTGTTGAACATGCGTCTCTACCAGTTATCGACACAGTGAAAGACATGTTTATACTGAACACGATTCTTTATTTTATCCTTTATTTAAATGTTTTTTCCAATAGTTTTTTAAAAAATTTAAACAGAGATGACACAATTTATAGTACCAAACTTTTGATACCGTACAATATTATAACTAACTAGCGGCCGCCCGCGACTTCGTCCGCGTGGAAAAGTAACTTTTTACCCCCCTTTCAACCCCTTACAACCCCCTTTTCGCAATAAAAAGTAGCCTATGTTCTTTCTCAGGGTCTAGATTATCTGTATACCAAATTTCATTTAAATCCGTTGAGTAATTTTGGCGTGAAAGAGTAACAGACAGACAGACAGACAGACAGACAGACAGACAGACAGACAGACAGACAGACAGACAGACAGACAGACAGACAGACAGACAGACAGACAGACAGACAGACAGACAGACAGACAGACAGACAGACAGACAGACAGACAGACAGACAGACAGACAGACAGACAGACAGACAGACAGACAGAGTTACTTTCGCATTTATAATATTAGTATGGATTGTCATGTTTCTTAAATAATTTCTTAATTCTAATGGAGGCTTTAAGTCGCCAAAACTATCAAAGTATTCACAGTAATTGTTATGTTTGACGTAGGCTACCCAGTGTGTTCCAGGACTATCAGAGCTATCCAAATTAAGTACCGCACATTCGATTTTTCTTGGCTTTAATGGAAGTGTATCTCTCATAAATACTCCCCGAAAATATGGAATGTCAGTAGCATGATCCACTATATCTAAATCTGTTAGTGCACGTCTAGGCAGCCGTTTAACTAGTTTTTTGAAGGGTTTAAGTATAAACCAGCACCCTTTTTATGAGGTTTGATGTACAATCCTTTGCCAAGAGCTACTGCTTCCATTGTTCTGTTATGACGTTCAGACTCTTGAAGACTTTTCTGAGCTGCTTTGGAGTCATTCACTGCTTTTGCTATACCAGCTGCTCCACCTGCCAAAGAACCCAAAGCCGACAAGCCTGCGAAGATTGGGATTAAAGGTAATAGTCCTCCACATTTTGGCAGAGGAATACATCGCGGCAACTTGGTTCCTTTTTTATTTTTGAAGATTTTTTTTGCTGCTGCGCATGCGTATTTGATAGCTGTATGACTGCCTTTGGTTTTTAACTTTTTAAGTTGAGATTTAATTTTCTTCACAGCTGCCATAAATGAACGAGCACCCGCACCAGTCTTGAGTTTAGCTTTCATAGCATTTTTGACTATCCATGATGCAACTTTTTCACCCCTCTTAGCATCTTTAGCGTTCAATCTTTTCTTAGCCATATTCATAAGTTCTTTATCAGCCTTTCGTCGAACGTTTAAATCGTGGTCGTTGTAAGCAATATCGTGATACATACAAGCTTTGTCTAACTTATTTATACCTCTGTCTCCCCTTTTCAAACGTTTCTGTAGCTTTGTTCCAGGACCACAAAATTGATATCCCGGTAAATGTAGCTCGAACGGTAGATGGTTAATTACACTGTCTATAATACCACTTCCCTCCTTCATTGATATGCTTAGAATGAATGGATTTGGATTAAAATTATATTTATATGTATTATAAAACAATCTCATTCTTGTCTATCCAACTATTTTCTTCGTTGCTGAGGCCTAGCCATTTCACAAAATATTTATTGCCTTTTCTTTTAATAATCTTCTCGATAAGGTAAATGTCGGGATACTTCGTTTTTTGTAATTCGTACTCATAAAAAGTCCCTAATATAACCTGCTTATGCTTATCTTCCAAATAATATGTTGGTGGGTTTGTATCATTTACCTTTACTACTGTAAATATTTCCGTTGACCAGTTGGGAGTATAACCTTTGTAAAAGTCTCCTTTAAATTTGCTAATACGTACATGATCACCAACTTGAAATTTAGGCTTCAAGTGTTTTCGGTTTCTATACGCTTTACCAATATTACACAATACAACCTTTTCATTTGTCTTATTAACATCTTTAGGCTTAAATTTTGTTATGCGATGAATAGTGCTGTTATAGTTGTCTACCACAGTATTTAATAATTTACCCACCCATCGATAGCAGCCGTATAAACTAAAAAGTTTGAAAATGTGTGATTTTAGAGTGCGTATGACTCGCTCTACAATAGAAGCTTTTTTCACGGAATAAGTAGAATAATGGTTCACATTATATTTTTTTAACAATTGACCGAAGATATCATTATAAAACTCTTTGCCCAGATCTGTTTGCAAATATTTAGGTTTTCTAGACGAATCTTTGAATATCTGGTGCATAGCGTTCACAACACAGTTTTTTTCTTTCGATTTTAGGGAACTTGTCCATACATACTTTGACAAAGTATCTATCACTACTAATATGTATTTGTGTCCTTTATTAAAGTTTGAATATTTTTGTAAATCTATGAGGTCGGCTTGCCATAGATCATCAATCTTTCTATCTATCTATCTATCTATAATATATAAACCTCGATTACCACTCACTGACTGACTCACTCACTGATCAGGGCTGTTTTGCGGTGTGTTGGAGTTTATTTTTGCGGAAAAAGTTTTGACAACCCTGAGTGATTTTTCAATCAATCCAGGTTTTTGACATTTTGAAAAAAAAAAAAACAAAATGGCGGTCGTTTTTGCGAAATCAACTTTTTTGTTACGGCAGTTATTCGAGATGTGAAAAGTGTTTCAGAATCACCCTTTGCTGTTTTGTACATGACAAGAAAAAAAAGTTGAAAAAACAAAATGGCCGCGCCGCCATCTTGGATTGAAAATTTGATTTTGAGCTCTTTTCACGGGATCGTAGCTGAGAGGGGCGCCGCTCGATTTTCAAATTTCTTTTTTTAATCTGTTGCGTATATACTCTACTTTCAAACGTCAGTTGCACTTTTCCAAAATCCAAGATGGCGCCGCCCCTGGCGGCCATTTTGTTTGGAGAAAAAAAAGTGCACTTTTCAAACGAATTTTGCGGGGTGATGGCAACACTGGAGAGATTTGAAATGTTCCAAGCGTCGGTGGGTAATTCATCACAGTATTGCCACGACTGAGAATTTCTACCAAATTCATGGTAGTTTTTGGGCCACGGCCCCGAATAGTAGAAAAAAAAAGTTGCCATGTTTGCAAAATCCGAGTATGCAGTTTTGTAGTCATGAAGCCTCGCAATGATCTCCAGATAATTTTTTGGAAAAAAACTGGCAACACTGGAAATGGCGGCGGAAATAAATTTTCGGGTGTCGCTGACTTCTAGAGGTTCCTTGGACGAGGGTATCATAGATGAAAAAAAAATAAAAATTGTCTCTGATAGGTTATATTCATATTCATATTCATTTATTCACATACATTTACAACATTTTAGTACATAACATAATTGTGTAGTTTGCAGATATTGTTGCAGTGTTATAAATGACCTTTTCAAGGTATTAGTGATACTTACATCTATACATTATTATTATTATCAAATTAAATTATAAATAAGTAAATTCCAATACATTCGGGGTTACAATAAAAATACATTAATCAGAAAGATAGAATAGAATTATACATACACATCGTCAAAATTTGTCATTAAAATATTCATTTATGGAATAATATGCTTTAGCTAGTAATATGGTTCTTAGCGAATTCTCAAATTTACTGTCTTGGAGGGTCTTCAAAGAATTTGGCAAATGATTATACACTTTAATGGCCATGTAGAATGGGCCATTTTGATATAGAGTAAGGCGCGTTGTAGGCAGTATAATGTCATTCTCACGTCGCGACACGTAACGACTCGGTACGGCTTTTTTTAATTGGAAGTAGTGCGTGTGCTTTCTAACGAGTCGACAAAGTTCAAAAATGTAGATGCAGGTGAGTGTGAGGACTTTATACTGACCAAACAGCGACCTACAAGAGTCTCTGGGTGTCTTAAGAGCCACTATTCTAAGGCACCGTTTCTGCAGGATAAACGCATCCTGCACATTTGTCGCGTTACCCTAGAGGACGATGCCGTACCGGAGCCAAGCTGCGGCGTGGCTGTGGTAGGCGATGAGCGAACACTCCTCATTCGTGCTTTTTCGAAGCTCTCGTAGCGCATAGCAAAATTGGCTAAGTTTGCTAACTACATTTTCTACGTGTTTTTTCCAAGACAGGGTTGATTCTATGGTGATGCCGAGTAATGAAAAAGAATCCACCTCTTCGATTTGCTGGCCCCTATGCGATACAGTTAAAGGTAGTCGTGGTCTTTGATACGGTCTAAATTGCATAATTTTCGTTTTTTCGTAATTAAGCATAAGGCCTATCTCCTCTAAATGTCGTACGATTTTTGAGAGAGAATCTGTAATTTTTTCATGCAGCCCGTCTAAATCGTTATAATTACACGAGAACAGTATAGTCGCATCATCTGCGAATAAAATGATCTTCTGAGATACTACTGAGGGCAGCTCATTTATATATGCTAAAAATAACAAGCAGCCTAGTACACTCCCCTGTGGAATAGAGCCGGACACTACACTGATGGAGGATTTATATTGCGTTAGAGTATTGTCTTTTAAATGGTTGATCTGGACTAATGTCTCCTGTATCTAATTGTCTCCTGTTTGTTAGGTAAGACTTTAGCCATTGTTGTACTTTACCACGGATGCCCATTGAATCCAATTTTTGCAGTAATACACTATGTTGAACCCGATCGTATGCTTTGGACAAGTCCATGAATACGGCAACAGCGCACATGTTCTTATTTAATATATTTAATATTTCAATGGTACAATCAAACACGGCTGAAGTTGTAGAGTAGTTTTTTCTAAACCCGTGTTGATTTTTGTTAAGGGTGTTATATTTTTCCATGAAACTATATATTCTCTTGCACATTATCTTTTCGTATACCTTGGAAATAACTGGTAAAAGGGCGATTGGTCGATAGTTGGATACGTTAGAACGGTCGCCTTTTTTATGAATAGGCTTAATTACGGCTAGTTTCAAATCTTCCGGAAATTCGCCTTCTCTATAAGATTGTTCTATCAAGAATGTTAATGGGGCCACAAGTTCATTTACGCAATGTACCAAAATGGTGGCTGGAATCTCGTCATACCCGCACGTGTTATTCCGTTTTAAACCTAATATAGTTTTTTGAACTTCTTTTTCCGTGACACTACTGAGATAAAAGGAATTTGGCAGAGAATTACTGTTATAAGGTTGGTTGGCTTTAGTTTCATTTTTGTTAGAACTAATTTGTTTATAGTACTCATTAAATTTGTTGACTATTTCAAGAGGACATGATATGTTTTTGTTTTGTATATTTAAAATTATATTGTCATGATTATGTTGCTTTGGTAGTTTTGTTTTTTCTTTGATCATAGTCCACATAACCTTATATTTATTTGCTGACATTTTTAGTCTGTGTATGTTAAATCGCCGTTTTTCTGCTAATATAATTTTTTTGAGTATTTTACTATATACACGGGCGTAAGTCTTGAGATTTTCACTTTCAAATTTAGTTGTGAGGTATCTTAAAACGCGTTTGTGATAACAACATTGCTTTATTCCCTTGCTGATCCATTTTGTATTTAGTTTATTTTTTATAGTTAAAATTCTTTGAGGAATAAATGTATCCAATAATAACTTGATTTGGGAAATGAATTTATTGTAATTTGTATTTACACTATATTTTTCAGATAAGATATTTTGCCAATTAATTTTTCTTAGACTATTTTTAAACTCAGTCATATTACTTTCACGAAATACACGTTTTTTAATTTTGTAATTCACTTCATTTTTACAAAACTTTCGCTGTAATAAAACTTTTCCTATTAGTGTGTTGTGATCCGATAACTGGAAATTCTTTACGTCAGCTTGGATGTCTACATTTCTGCTTACTATTAACTGATCAATACAAGATGAGCTATTTAGTGTCTCACGAGTGGGCTTGTTTATCAGACAGAGCAGGCCAAATGATTTTAAGAGGTTTACGAACCTTCGTGAGGTACTATTTTCCTGCTGCGTAACATCTATATTAATATCCCCAGCTATTATAATTTTTTTGTGTATGGAATGCTTTGCAATATGGCTTAGCAAGGCTTGCATTTGGGTGAAGAATATTTCTGTCTCTCTGTCCGATCTATAGATAGATATGAGTAATATGTTATGTTCGATAATTTCAACACCACAAAGTTCTATTACAAATTCTTTGGTAAAAGATTGAATATCTGGTCTTTCCTTTGTTGCAATGCTACAACGAACAAATATAGCGACGCCGCCGTGAATGTGGTTTTGCCGCAGATATTTAGCACGTAAGTCGTAGCCCTCCAAGGTGTAAAGATGATAATTGCAAGGTAGCAACCAATGTTCATTCATTAAAATAATGTCTATATCAGAATTTATAAGAAATACATTTAATTCATTAATCTTATTAGTTAAGCATTGAACATTTTGACTCATTATAGTGCAGTATTTAGGCACGAAAGGAAGACTTTTTTCTTGTGTTCGTTCTTACTCGTACTTCACTTGTTTCTGTACTCAATGATAAATCGTGTCTATCCAACTGACCTTCATACAACATGATGGTTTGAATTTGTTCACAAATATCGTTCATAATAATTTTAATACCGCGATTATTTATTCTACAGTCTTTCCTTGAGAACATGTTCCAGGAATATTGAATATTTCTATTTGAGTCTATAAGATAACAGTATGAATGTTCTAAATTATCGTAGTAAAGTAAGCTATTAAATACTTCAATGCGCTTGTTCAAAATATTTGCATTGTTAAGTTTAAATGTAGGTAAGCAAAGTATTATATTAGTATGCTGCACAGTTGAAAGCTTCTTTCTTAATTCACTTACCAAGTATTTGTAGTTTTTTGATTTGTTAAAATCCGTTTCCCCTAGCATAATTACACAGAAGTCGCTTGCTGAGAAGTTTTTTAGTTTCTCCTGCAATCCGTTAACAAGATCGCTTGCACTAGCACCTGGCAAACGGTAGTGGCACATATTTGTCTCTTGGAAGTAACTCTTCACAATCCTCGATGTGTTATTGCGCTCGACGCCGGTGATTAAGCACAGCTTTGTTTGTCTCTTTTCATGGCCATTGTCGTCTGCTAAAGATGTATCGTAGGTTGAAGAAAGTGATGAATTTGTTTTGCATTCTGTATAAGGAATTTGTTCTTTAGTTTTTTCTGATGAATTTATAAAGATTTCGTTCCCATGTTGAGCTTGTTTTCTTCGTTTGCAGTTTGTCAGGGGCGTTGACATGCATGATTTGTTGATTTTTGGCCCTTGGCTGAGTTCCTCAATTCCGATAGTTTTATATAATTTTATAATTTTTTCCTGAGCTTTTACTTTATTAGTTAGTTTCCCATTTTCTATATTCAGAATGTCGATTTCCTTGTGTGCTATCTCTAGTTGCATTTTTAATTGTTTAATTTCCTCTCTCATTTCTTCGATAACATCATCTTCTCTGACAGTAGCGTCAGGAAGGCTGTGTGAGCTTGGCGCGCAGGTGTCTTCTGTCGATAAGAATGACCCCGTTAAATTCTGTAGAGAAACTGGCTTCCTTCTTTCTCTAAGTGTAATAAAATCGTCGTGTAGATCTGTGCTGGTTTCTTCATCAGATAGCATTTGAAAGGAATTATTTGTCGGTATGTTGACTTTCTGGTTTGAAAAGCAGTCCTTGCATGTGTCGCATTTGCATTTTGTTCTTTTGTCTGGAGTCATAAGGTAGAATAGCTTTTCACTGATACTTGTACAGTCCAAGTGGAAGTAGTTTTGGCACTGCGCACATTGTATGTAATCTCTTTTATTGATTTCTAACAAGCATTTTTTGCAAGTTAGGGTCATCGTGCAGATGGTATATTTGCTATTTATGATAATTAGAAAGTTTTATTTACTCCCTGTGCGCGTGGTGTCCTCTCAGAGGTAACCAGTGATTTCTCCTGTCTGCGCTCGCTTAATCTTTGGCCAGCGGCCGCGCGCATGCGCGTCGTTAATGATGACGCGCAGAGGCGTAGTGCGCGCGCGACTCTGGAGCTTATGCGCACCGCGCAACCGCGAAAGTTACCTGCGGATCTGCGTATCTTCTCGAGGTAAGCGCAATGGCGGCGGCTTGACTATCGTACGGTAAATGAATCACCGGGGTTTCAATTTCTTGTTATTCACTATTTTTAGATGATATTTTTTATCGTAATTTGTCCTTCGGGCACACTTTTACACTTTGTTGTATTTATTTTAGGTAGGGGCGTATTATAGACCACACTTTAGGCTTACTTTTTACGAGCCGATTCGCAAACAGTATTGACTAAGTAACGTCGCGTCAAAGAGTTTTCTATGTGGTATATGGGGTTATGCTATGTGGTATATGGGAAAAATACGCGCTGTCAAAAAAACAAGATGGCGGATGAGCTGGCGGCCATCTTGTGAAATCGTATTTTTTTGGAAATTTTCAAAGTGATTTTTTCGACAGATGGCGACACTTGAGAAAGTTTGCATGTATGAGGCAGGTGAGAGTCTTGCTTACATGTGTTGCCATGTCGAAAAACATTTTTGCGTTTTTTGATAGTTTAGGCGTCAGGGCCCAAAATAGTAAAAAAAATAAAAATTGATTTCCAGGAAAAGTAAACACATCAAACCTTTAGTTGGGTTAGTCCAAATGACATTAGGTCATTTTTAACAAAATCATCTGGCAACACTGGGAGATATTGAGAAAAATGTTTTTTGACATGGTCATTTTTGAGAGGTTCCTTGGGAGACCAGTATTATTTTAGAAAAAAAAATTAAACGCCATTTAAAGCGGCATATAATGTAATATATGGGAAAAATATGGATTATCAAAAAATCAAGATGGCGGACGAGTTGGCGGCCATTTTGTAAAAAAAAGGTGATTTGAAAAAATTTAAAGTGGTTTTTCGGCCAGATGACGCTACTTAGGGAGTTTATGATGTATGACGCGTATGAGTGTCTTTTTGAGGTGTGTTGCCATGTCCAAAAATATTTTCATATTTTTTAATAATTTTCGAGACTTGGTCAAAAAACAAAAAAAATAAAAATTACACTTGTTGGAAAAAAAAAACCACATGAGGGCTTGAATTAGGTTAATTTAAATCCTTTTTATCCATTTTTACTGAAATCAACTGGCAACACTGGGAGCAGCGTCCAAAAGAAAATTTTGACAGGGGCATTTTTGAGAGGTTCCTTGGGCGAGCAGTATTATCTCAGAGAAAAAGTAATAACGTGGTTCGACGCGGTATATGTTGTAGAATATGGGAAAAATATGGGTTGTTGAAAAAACAAGATGGCGGACGGGCTGGCGGCCATTTTGTAAATATTGAGTTTTTTCGCACTTAAAAACCGATTTTTCGGGCAGTTGGCGCCACTTGACGAGAATCGTTGTCATTATCTTTATGGTAGGTATTAACAAGAGCTACAAAATGGTAGAAAAAAAAAACTTCATCCTCAAGGAAAATTTTAAGATTTAGTACAAAACTTTTGTAAAATGTACGTAAAATTGTAAATACTCAACGTCTGTGTGTTGTGCCCTGTCAAAAAGTGACATGTATTGTCATTCTCAACCAACCAGAGCATTTACAAAAACATGCGACGAAAAAAAAAAGAAATTTTTTTTTTACTCTACTACGAAATTTTCCCATACATTTTGTTCTGAAGTCGACTGAACCCTAACACATAGGTACCAGCCAGAAGAATTATTATGAAAACATGCGATGGAGATACAAAATATTAGGGTTATGGGAGAGATGGCAACTAAACCGGGACTATGGAAGGGAATTGAGTTGAGTTGATATTGATGATACAACGGGTCGCCTGCTTTATCGACCTTCTGTCTTAAGTTTTTACGTAATTATCAAACCTAACAACTTACAGTGACCATATCATATTGAGGAACTATAAAGATTCAATAACATACAAAACTAAAAAACTCAAGAAAATTTAGAGTTTCAAACGAAACCACTTATGTAAAATCAATGAGAAGAACCGCAAATATAACTTGGTAATTTCATATATTTATATAGTATTACCACAATATTTATGCGGTTAGTGTAACTAAAAATTTAAATTAAGTTGAATCAAAATTTCATAAAGTAATTTTATCACTTGTGCTTGTTAGTACTACCTACTGACATTAACGTTACGATTATGAACTTTGAATCGCTTAGCCAGCTCAGCGTAGGCATCAAGTGTGGGCTTATATGGAGCTTAAATGGAAAAATCTAAATACTCGACACAAGCCCCGAACACTGAGCGAAGCGCCGCGTAGGGCGAAGCCCGGAGCGGCCATTTCATAACGAGTTTTCTTCACAAACCCATGCGAAGCGCCGCGTAGGGCGAAGCCCGGAGCGGCCATTTCTATCACTCGTTATGTTGCAAGAATATAGCAGAGCGCCGCGTCGGGCGCAGCCCGGAGCGGCCTTCTAACTGTACATATGGACTTTTTCATCGTGTTCAACGTAACATTGCGGAGCAAAGGCGAAGTGCCGCGTAGGGCGAAGCCCGGAGCGGCCACTTTCATATGGGTGCGATGAAAAATGTATGCGGAGCGCCGCGTAGGGCGAAGCCCGGAGCGGCCATTCCATTACAAGTTTGAACTTCAAAACCAAGTGGAGCGTTGTGAAGGGCGAAGCCTGGAGTGGCCATTTCAACCTGACTTTCAGGGGCAGTACCAAGCAGAGTGCCGCGTAGGGCGAAGCCCGGAGCGGCCATTTCAATCACTTGGTGTGTTGCGAGAATATAGCAGAGCGCCGCGTCGGGCGCAGCCCGGAGCGGCCTCCTAACAGTATGTATGGACTTTTTCATTGTGCTCTATGCAACATCTAGAAGCAAAGGCGAAGCGCCGCGTAGGGCGAAGCCCGGAGCGGCCATTCCACCGCAAGCACGACATATCAATCTAAGCGGAGCGCTATTTAATAGAAACACGACGCATGACATTAAGCGGATTGGCTTTTCATCGTTAGATAGACGGGCAGAACCAAGCAGAGCGCCGCGTAGGGCGAAGCCCGGAGCGGCCATTTCTTTGTAAGTTTCATACGCAGAACCAAGCGTAGCACCGCGTAGGGCGAAGCCCGGAGCGGCCATTTCATCGAAAGTCACACATGCAAAACCAAGCGGAGCGCCGCGAAGGGCGTAGCCCGAAGCAGCTACTTATTTCATCTTAAGTTTATAAAACATAAAAACCAACCGGTGCGCCGCGTAGGGCGAAGCCCGGAGCGGCCATCCATCACAAGGCTTATGGACAAAACCAAACGGAGCGCCGCGTAGGGCGCAGCCCGGAGCGGCCATTTTATCACAAGTTTATCAAACATAAAACCATCGTTGCGCCGCGTAGGGCGAAGCCCGAAGCGGCTATTCCATCACAAGGCTTATCGACAAACTAAGAGGAGCGCCGCGTAGGGCGCAACCGTCCCAAGATCATACATTTGATTTATTTTTCCGTTGGCAAAAAAGTATAAGAGCAGCCGTGACAGACAGAGAACCGCCCCGTGTATCTTCGCGAGGCCGCAGGCCGAGCTGCGTCTCGCGAGGCCGAAGGCCGAGCTCCGCGGAGGGCGAAGCCCGTAGCGTCGCCGCGCAGGGCGCAGCCCGTAGCGGCTAAGCGTCGCAGACCAAAAAAGGTGAAAAAACAAAATGGCGGCGCCGCCATCTTGGATTGAAAATTTCAATTCGACCGTTATTTGAGAGATCGTAGCTGGGGGGGGCGCCGTTCGTTTTTCAAATTTCTTTTTTTAATCTGTTGCGTATATACTCTACTTTCAAACGTCAGTTGCACTTTTACAAAATCCAAGATGGCGCCGCCCCTGGCGGCCATTTTGTTTGGAGAAAAAAAAGTGCACTTTTCAAACGAATTTTGCGGGGTGATGGCAACACCAGAGAGATTTGAAATGTTCCGAGCATCGGTGGGTGTTTTATCACAGTATTGCCATGACTGAGAAATTCTACCAAATTCATGGTAGTTTTTGGGCCACGGCCCCGAATGGTAGAAAAAAAAAGTTGCCATGTTTGCAAAATTCGAGTATGCAGTTTTGTAGTCATTGGGCCACGCAATGTCCTTCAGATAGTTTTTTGGAAAAATACTGGCAACACTGGAAATGGCGGCGGAAATAAATTTTCGGGTGTCGCTGACTTCTAGAGGTTCCTTGGACGAGGGTATCATAGATGGAAAAAAAATAAAAATTGTCTCTGATAGGTTATGCTATGTAGTATATGGGAAAAATACGCGCCGTCAAAAAAACAAGATGGCGGACGAGCTGGCGGCCATTTTGTGAAATCGTATTTTTTTGAAAATTTTCAAAGTGATTTTTTTTACTGATGGCGACACTTTAGAAAGTTTGCATGTATAAGGCAGGTGTGAGTCTTGCTTACATGTGTTGCCATGTCGAAAAACATTTTTGCGTTTTTTGATAGTTTAGGCGTCAGGGCCCAAAATAGTAAAAAAAATAAAAATTGATTTCCAGGAAAAGTAAACACATCAAACCTTTCGTTGAGTTAGTTTTAATGACATTAGGTCATTTTTAACAAAATCATCTGGCAACACTGGGAGATATTGAGAAAAATGTTTTTTTGACATGGTCATTTTTGAGAGGTTCCTTGGGGCACCAGTATTATTTTAGAAAAAAAATTAAAACGCCATTCAAAGCGATATGTAATGTAGTATATGGGAAAAATATGGGTTGTCAAAAAATCAAGATGGCGGACGAGTTGGCGGCCATTTTGTAAAAAAAAGGAGATTTGAAAAAAATCAAAGTTGTTTTTCGACCAGATGGCGCTACTTGGGGAACTCATGATGTATGACGCGAACGAGTGTCTTTCTAAGGTGTGTTGCCATGTTCAAAAATATTTTCATAATTTTAAATAAGTTTCGAGACTTGGTCAAAAAATAAAAAAAATTAAAATGACAGTTGTTGGGGAAAAAAAGTACATGAAAGCTTGAATTTAGATATTTGAAATCCCTTTTGTCCATTTTTACTAAAATTAACTGGCAACACTGGGAGCAGCGTCCAAAAGAAAATTTTGACAGGGGCATTTTTGAGAGGTTCCTTGGGCGAGCAGTATTATCTCAGAGAAAAAGTAAAAACGTAGTTCGACGCGGTATATGTTGTAGAATATGGGAAAAATATGGGTTGTTGAAAAAACAAGATGGCGGACGAGCTGGCGGCCATTTTGTAAATGTTGAGTTTTTTCGCACTTAAGAACCGATTTTTCGGGCAGTTGGCGCCACTTGACGAGAATTGTATAATCTTTATGGTAGGTATTAACAAGAGCTACAAAATGGTAGAAAAAAAAAACTTCATCCTCAAGGAAAATTTTAAGATTTAGTACAAAACTTGTGTAAAATATACGTAAAATTGTAAATACTCAACGTCTGTGTATTGTGCCCTGTCAAAAAGTGACATGTATTGTCATGCTCAACCAACCAGAGCATTTACAAAAACATGCGACGAAAAAAAAAAGAAAATTTTTTTTTACTCTACTACGAAATTTTCCCATACATTTTGTACTGAAGTCGGCTGAACCCTACACATAGGTACCTGCCAGAACAATTATTATGAAAACATGCGATGGAGATACAAAATATTAGGGTTATGGGAGAGATGGCAACTAAACCGGGACTATGGAAGGGAATTGAGTTGAGTTGATATTGATGATACAACGGGTCGCCTGCTTTATCGACCTTCTGTCTTAAGTTTTTACGTAATTCTCAAACCTAACAACTTACAGTAACCATATCATATTGAGGAACTATAAAGATTCAATAACATACAAAACTAAAAAACTCAAGAAAATTTAGAGTTTCAAACGAAACCACTTATGTAAAATCAATGAGAAGAACCGCAAATATAACTTGGTAATTTCATATATTTATATAGTATTACCACAATATTTATGCGGTTAGTGTAACTAAAAATTTAAATTAAGTTGAATCAAAATTTCATAAAGTAATTTTATCACTTGTGCTTGTTAGTACTACCTACTGACATTAACGTTACGATTATGAACTTTGAATCGCTTAGCCAGCTCAACGTAGGCATCAAGTGTGGGATTATATGGAAAAATCTAAATACTCGACACAAGCCCCGAATACTGAGCGAAGCGCCGCGTAGGGCGAAGCCCGGAGCGGCCATTTCATCACGAGTTTTCTTCACAAACCCATACGAAGCGCCGCGTAGGGCGAAGCCCGGAGCGGCAAATACATCGATTGTTGCACCGGGAGAATCCCGCAACGGCCATTTCATCATATCATACAGCGGCAGAGCCAAGCGGAGCGCCGCGTAGGGCGAAGCCCGGTGCGGCCATTTCTATCACTCGTTATATTGCAAGAATATAGCTGAGCACCGCGTCGGGCGCAGCCCGGAGCGGCCTTCTAACTGTACATATGGACTTTTTCATCGTGTTCAACGTAACATTGTGGAGCAAAGGCGAAGTGCCGCGTAGGGCGAAGCCCGGAGCGGCCACTTTCATATGGGTGCGACGAAAAACGAACGCGGAGCGCCGCGTAGGGCGAAGCCCGGAGCGGCTATTTCATTACAAGTTTGAACTTCAAAACCAAGTGGAGCGTTGTGAAGGGCGAAGCCTGGAGTGGCCATTTCAACCTGACTTTCAGGGGCAGTACCAAGCAGAGTGCCGCGTAGGGCGAAGCCCGGAGCGGCCATTTCAATCACTTGGTGTGTTGCGAGAATATAGCAGAGCGCCGCGTCGGGCGCAGCCCGAAGCGGCCTCCTAACAGTATGTATGGACTTTTTCATTGTGCTCTATGCAACACCCAGAAGCAAAGGCGAAGCGCCGCGTAGGGCGAAGCCCGGAGCGGCCATTCCACTGCAAGCACGACATATCAATCTAAACGGAGCGCCATTTAATAGAAACACGACGCATGACATTAAGCGGAGCGGCTTTTCATCGTTAAATAGACGGGCAGAACCAAGCAGAGCGCCGCGTAGGGCGAAGCCCGGAGCGGCCATTTCTTTGTAAGTTTCATACGCAGAACCAAGCGTAGCACCGCGTAGGGCGAAGCCCGGAGCGGCCATTTCATCGAAAGTTACACATGCAAAACCAAGTGGAGCGCCGCGAAGGGCGTAGCCCGAAGCGGCTACTTATTTCATCTCAAGTTTATCAAACATAAAAATCAACCGGTGCGCCGCGTAGGGCGAAGCCCGGAGCGGCCATCCATCACAAGGCTTATGGACAAAACCAAACGGAGCGCCGCGTAGGGCGCAGCCCGGAGCGGCCATTTCATCACAAGTTTATCTAACATAAAACCATCGGTGCGCCGCGTAGGGCGAAGCCCGAAGCGGCTATTCCATCACAAGGCTTATCGACAAACTAAGAGGAGCGCCGCGTAGAGCGCAACCGTCCCAAGATCATACATTTGATTTATCTTTCCGTTGGCAAAAAAGTATAAGAGCAGCCGTGACAGACAGAGAACCGCCCCGTGTAACTTCGCGAGGCCGTAGGCCGAGCTGCGTCTCGCGAGGCCGAAGGCCGAGCTCCGCGGAGGGCGAAGCCCGTAGCGTCGCCGCGCAGGGCGCAGCCCGTAGCGGCTAAGCGTCGCAGACCTAGCTTGAAGGCGCACCCGCGCAAAGCGCGGGGCGGCAAAAAGCTAGTTCCTTTTATAACTGTGCATCGACGTGGGAAATTTCTTCTGGCTGATTTGTGAAGTTCATCAATGATGTCCTTTTTGCTCATTTTTCTTTATTTTCATATGAATTAGTTTGTCTATTTCCGACTTTGAATAAAATGATTTATTCAAATGGTCTGTTGTAAAGGTTTCCAATTTCTTCAAATGTAATTTCATCTCCAGCTTAACTTTTTCAACCTCATTTCTTAATTCTTGAACCGTTTTGTATAAATAAGCTTTGTTAACTGCTTCGTCGTCTTCAGTTGGATATGATAACCCTTTTAATTTAGAAGATTTTAAATCGTAGTGTCCGGTATCAGATTTCACCAATGTTTCATTGTAGTTTCCAATGTATTCTGTCAATCGTAAACGTTTATGGACATGATGACCAAATTTGTCTACGTTCATTGCTGTCTTGATGGGTTGACTCTTAAAAGAAGACTACCCAATTTTCCAGGTTTCTTCTTTATATGTTCTACATTTATGATACCAGCTTCATGAAGTTCCGTAATGATTGCAGTTATTTCATTATTTACGCCAGTGTTACCTGCTTCCCAAGATGCAAGTAGTAACTTTAATCGTTCAACTAACTCGTTTGGATCATCCCAGTAAACTAGATCAGTATCTGATTTCACTGTCTTTAAAAGTGAAATTCCTTTACCTTGTGGAATACTTTCAACACTTGTAGTTGGATTTCTAGAGAATTTTAACAAAGGCTTTATTACATTCGTATATTTAAATCCTTTGTTGCTGTTAATGGGTTTTGATGATTCACAATTACGTCGATGAGCATTAGTTTCTATAAGAAGTAATTTGTAATATTGTAAATCATCATCTGTTACTACATCTAAATTTGGTTTCTTTTTGAATAAAAGTTCTTTTAGGCCATCAGTTTTTTTGACAGTAAGTGTTCCTATTTTAAGAATACCACCGTCGTCATAAACACGAGTTTTTCCCAGTAATAATTTACCTCGTTCATTTCTGACTCCAAATGGCACATCTTTCATTATTTCAGACGATGTTGACCAAGACAGTGATTGATTTTTAAGACTTGACGATGACTGTAGAGATTTAAATGATCCTTCGCTAATGTTATGGTCTTCGGACGGTGACACAACAAGGGTTTTGTTGTAATTGTATTGCTCTTGTTCATCATCTTCATCTTCCTCACTAACAGATTCATTATAATCTTCATCAGATGCAAATAATGAATGGTTCTCGTCTTCAAATGACTGGTTATTGTCATTTTTAATTTTTTTCATCACTGGTTCAAATTGCTCTTCTACTTTAAGAGGAGTGTCATATTTTTTATTTGTTAACAATGTAAGTGGATCAACAATAGGTTTTAATATAGTTTCTAATGTTTTATTGTTTGTATTTTCAACATCTTTTATCATCGCAACTTTTCTTTTAACAGCTGCTGCTGATTTTACTATCTGTTCTTTAAGATCTTTCTCCATTTCAAAGTATTCCGCTCAGTTCCAAATCATTAATGAGAGTGGCTAATAAATTACACGTTCGTCTTTTATGTATGTTCATCTATCACTATGAATGTATCGAAAGCCAATCGGTAACATCCATTATTTTTGTCACAATCCTTATTAATAACAAGATAGCTGAATGGTTTATTCCAAACGGTAGAGCACATCTCACGAAATTGGGGCCATGACATGTCCGACCCAACATGCTCCTCATAAACATGCTTCAAATTAATGTCATCTTGTTTAAATAGAATGACAAGGTTTGAATTGTCCCTTACAAGTTGTTTCGGAATTTTTGTATAAGTTTGATTGATATAAAAACAATCTATGTTTTTATGTCGCCCCATGGCGAAATAATCCCTTATGTTGTTTTGATTTTCACAAGCAACGTCGTCAAAAATTATTATTGAATCGGGTAAAGCATCATGTGGACTCAAAATTTCTCCATTGTGATTGTATTTACTAAATGATGTTCCAGGTACCATATCCAAAACCTTTTCAAGATATAAGTATTTAGGTTAATACAAAGACTTTGAATACACATAAAGGTTACGAAATCTAGGTCCATTTTTATGCAATAATAAACTTATTACTAAATTGGTTTTACCACTATTAGAGGGACCACACACAATACAACGTATTGTATTTGGTAATAAATTTCCATGCCGTCTAGGAACGTCAGACGATGCAGGACAGATGCAATCTAATTTGAGTGATTCTTTTTGTTTAACAAACTTCATGATTTCGTTTTTTTCACGTGACTGTAGTGTTTCATTCATGATAATGGAATGAGCTTAAACATTAACGTTGTCGTATTTAAATCAACAATTAGTTTGCTTCTAGGTAGTTTGCCGTTATGACTTTTAGAGAACGAGTGCACGAAGATTTAGCATGTATTCGTCTTCAACAACGCCACGCGTTCTGATGATATTGAGCATTCTAGCGCACTTGATGTGAGATCGCTCCCGCGATCGAACGAAAGTGAGATAGAATGAACAATATCATACTACTCCTACTGATATTTCAAATTAAACCTGTAACATTATAATAAGTAAATATATTAAGATCTAGAACTAATTGATTTTGCAATTATTCATTATTCTCATAATAAGTTTAAGAAATAATTTTTAGTAAACTGTCATAAAGTTGCTAGATAGTACCAATTTTGTTCATGAAATTATAAAAATGCTTAAGAGTATTAATATTTTAATACAATGTTTAATTACTATATTTTACAAGGTTCTATTTTAAATGGGTACTATTTAAACGAGCTTCTTTTTAATAGCATTTTTCGCCTCAGAAAATATATGTTAGCTTCTAAATTACTAAGTCAGCCACAACCAATGCGCATCTGAATAATAGTATCTCAGCCACCAGATATCTTTTATGTAAGCCACTGTAAATATAACTCAGCATGGCAGTTATTTTTTAGCATCTAAATTTGTGGTATGCATTCAAATAGCAACCTTCTAAATTATTAATATATGACACCAAAATAGTAATGATATTAGCTTCTAATTTCATAATTTAGTATGAATAAAATGTAACTCATCCTACATTTATTCGATCGTTAAATTTACCTAAAATTGTCATCGAAAATTATATTAAAGCCACTATTATTATTACACATGAACTATTTAAGGCAACAACACGACGATACTAGCCGCCAATTGATTTATATTAATTGTGAGGATTATGAGAAACATTTAAAAAACAATCACGCTATGAAAACAAAATGGAAAGTATTAATATTTTTTTACTTATGTAATAATTTCTTCCCACAAATCACAATGATATTTATTGCAAAATTATTGTTGTTTGGCGCGTGTAAAAAATATTATTACGCATTTAAAAAAATAGTTCATGGATTCCTTTATGTTTTCATAGCTGGATTTTTTAAATATATCTCATAATCCTCACAAATAAAATAAATCAATTTTATTGGTATCGTTTTTAGTAAGTAATAAATTTAAATTAGCACGTATATGTATGTAATTCAGTAATTATAAGAAAAAGAAAATATGTATTACTGGCTTATTAATGGCGCTCGCGCTTAAGTTGGCCTTCCACGCTTTCTTTTCAGTCCAAGCACTGTGCTTTTACCTCCAATGGCGCCATTACGAATTTCAGTCTGATTGCTAGGCCGATCAGGTGGTTGCCGGTCGCTGTCATGTCACGCACTGGCGCCAAATCGTAGGTACAGTGGCTATTTTCTCAATAAAAGAATATGAAGTATTATTTTAGATGTTAAGTTATAATATTTTGATGTTGAGTATTGAAGCTGGAATGTATTATTTTTGTGGACATTGTATTGAAGCTGTAAAACTTAATATGGTGATGAGTTACAAATTCCGTGGCTGAGTTAGTAAATTAGTTTGCAATATATAAATCAGAAGGACAAGTTAAATTAATTGTGGATATTCACTTGACGCTTTCTTTAACATTTTTAGTGGCCGTTGTAAAGAAGATGAATCAGTTAATTAAAGGCTAAGTAATTTTCCCGATGCTTAGTTATTAAATTAGAAGTTTGAGCGCGTGGCCAAATAAAAATTTTGTGGCCATGTTTATTATTTCTCATTTTAAATTAGCTCCATCATGTAGCTTATTTGTTAACAATATTATATTTTTTAATTTAACGTGATACGTAGCGAACGAGTAGTAGACGGATTGCCTGATGGTAAGCGATTGTAACCGCCCCTCAGATATTTGCAACACAAACAACCTTTTGTTAGTTAGGTGCATATATTTTAAGTATTAACTTAGCATTGCATTTTTAATTCTTATATTAGAAAAATTAATACGCATTACTGTAGACAACATAACTTTCGGTAGAGATCGCTAAATAAATCTGTATAAGTACTAAGAAATGTATTTCCTATTTGTTGGTGCTACAAAACTAATGCGACAAAAACGAATCGCTGCAAACCCGATTCCACGTAGTCTTGTCTGCCCTATCCCTAAGTTAAATTTATTAAGCTAATTTTCAATAGTCTTACAACAAATGACAATGCTTGATAAAATATGTAATTAAATGGATGTAAATGTTTACAGGTACACACCTTGTACTAAATTAATTTAACTACCGTAATGCAATTTTATACTTAATGTTTTTTTATGGATTCATGATAGCATTTTAATATAGGTATTTATTATGTCCTAATAATTATGTACAAACGACTAATGTTAGAATATACATTGCACACCCGTTGATTAGTAGGTCGTGAGTTTGATTCTCACACTAACAAACATTCATAATGACAATTACTTACTTAGGTGTACCTACTTTTAGCTGGTTGATGTTTTATATCAATAAACAAGTTTATATAAATATTTCATTTTTTTTTCAACAAACCTGATACAATGATAAACCAATTTCACATACAAACTTAACATGCGGTTGATTAAACGCATTTGTAATTTGAACCGCCACATGTCCAGTTAGTTTAATTTATTAAACTTTATCATTAAGTAAATATTAAACCAATTTATTTATTATTTTAGACGAGTCTATTGATGAGATTTAACTTAAAATGAAGGGTACAGCACTCTAGCGCCGCCAATTGATTTAAATTTATACCTAGCTACTAAACCGGATCTATTATTACCTATCACTGAATCTTGGGCCAAGGGGTTGGCCCCTTGGTCAACATTTATACTATTTATTGAATAACTGCACAAGTTTCAAAAATTGACAACAACTCTAAAAATTGTGCATTGTTCAGTGATAGGTAATAATAGATACGACTTAGTAGCTATAAATTTAAATCAATTGGCGGCGCTATAAGTGCCGTACCCTTCGTCTTATTAATGTCTATCACATCCAATATTATTACTTTATTCTATCATTTATTATGAACGTCAAGATGGCGGGATCACGGCATGTTTTTCAAATTTCAATATGATTAAGATTTAGTACGATATTTCTACTATTTCATACCTCCGTAGAAAAATTCTACACTCATACAAATTCAAGTTATTCCATAGAAAAACTGGCCCCGCCACTTTGATATCAAAATGGCGGGACCACTGTTTAATTAACGAAAACACCTGGCATAATCTTACACCATGCATACCATATTTTAATACGATTTAATACGACTACATATAAATCGATTTTCTCCGTTAAAACAAATAATTTCAAAAGAAAAAAGTGATTATTATTTTACATCGCAAAAACGCCTGGAGAAAAAGTATCCAAGTATTATTGCTCTTTCAATATATTAGGCGTTTAAAATGTTGGGGTGCATAAAATTTGAAACAATAATTATTTTAGGGGTGTAATTAATTATGAGAACTATTTCCTGAACTTAAACCAGTTTTAATATAATTACTTTACTACTTTCAAGTATTGCTAGGTAAACAATTCATATAATAATCAATTTAAGTTCGTATTACCCTACACATTTACATTTTAATATAACAGCAGTGGGTTAATCTAAAATAAAACAGACATTATATAAGTTGCAGTGTACACTACACTATTATTATTTGGATGGTAGGTATTTGGAAAAAAAATTTTGTTAAGTTTGTACTCTTACGAATAAAATAAATAAGACTCTTCTTTTAGGAAGCGCATGTATTTAAGCGTTCTAAGTTCATCACAATTAATAAATATCTATTTGGGGCAGCTCTGGATGGCTTTGCTAGCCCTTTAACCGCCACAGTTGGATAAATAAGTTACGTAGGTAGTATTTTTTTTTATAGTTCTAGGGTGATGATTAAAGGGTTTAACAAATTAGGCTTGCTAAACCCTTTAACCGTGGAATTTAATATAATTATCAAGATTAAAGTTTCACTTAAACATTCGTTTTTGGTTTGTGTTGAAATCACTTTAATTGTTACGCAAACAAACTAAAAGTCATAAGCATTTGAGAATTACCCTTCCAAAGTAAACTGTACAAAATACAAACTAGGCTCCTAAATATATTGTAAGAGCAATCATACTTGTATACTTTTTTCAGGCGCTTTTGAGATTTAAAAATGACAAATGCTATTTTCGTTACAAATTGGGTTTTCGAGAGAGTGAAAGTGATGCACAAAAAGCCGTACTAAATCGTATTAAAATTTGGTATGCTGAAATTATGATTACGCCATGGATTTCTATTAACTAAATTGCGGTCCCGCCATTTTGATATCAAAGTGGCGGGGCCAGTTTTTCTATGGAATAACTTGAATTTGTATGAGTGTAGAATTTTTCTACGGAGGTATGAAATAGTAGAAATATCGTACTAAATCTTAATCACATTGAAATGTGAAAAACAGGCAGTGATCCCGCCATCTTGACGTTCATCATTTATTTAGTATGAATAATATGTAAACAGTTACATACATATACATTACTAAATCAAAGACAATATCCTACAGAGTATAGTATATGGTATTAATTTAAAATCACGTTATGTAATCAGTGGGATTAATTACATACATAACGTGATCATTTAATTAGAACTATACTAAAGTTGGTAGGTAGGTATTTACTTTCCATCCCATTACAACATTACTAAAAGATCATGTTTTATAATAAGAAAATTGGCCATGTTCGTTGAGACGCCCTGAGATCTTTCACAACAACATAGGTATTTCGATTTTTAGTATACGTAATGTACCTATGGGAAGTAGACCATGTAATAAACTAGGTAGGTATATTAAGTACCAAATAAAGGGCAGGGTAGGTGCCTGAAAACCAGCGTTGCCTGGGATAAAATTTTCGTAGTGTCAAAGTTCCTTTCATTCCTTTCATGCACGAAACTTGTATTTTTTGGATTTTCTCCTGCCTATGCATTATGCTTTTAAACACAATGAATGGTAAAAAAAAGCTGGTGGCTTACATAGCTGATAAAGAAGACTAGGTACTAACATTGGTTTTTACGTAGGTACTAATCGATATACTATATTATGTAAAAATAACCACGATTTTACCAAACAACCTTGATAAAAAAACGTATTAACGTCATCTATACACGAATTAGAGATAAAGGAACGTAACATTAGTAAATCTGGTGTATCAAAATAATTATGTTTAATTATATTAGTTTTACAGATAAAATTTAATTAGTTAAATTCACACAATAAATGACAAATATAAAAACTTAATCTGACCGCATTGAATCACTTAATCATTGAAAAATAATCTTGTTATAATGCATGCCCAATAAATTACCAGAATAGCTGTCAATAAATAGTGATTATTTTTGAGAAACTATTAAGGAGTTCCATAGAATTACCTAGGTAAACATAACCATTACAGTCAAAAAGTATAGTTATAGGTCTTATCCATCTTGGGGTTATAGATGTTGCCTTGCTGCCAATAGATTTCCTCCTTTTTTCCCTAAGGATAACCTCTTATAAGTAATATTCCCTTGACCAGTTATGGGGAATGTTCCCCATGATTAGGGAAGATTTTCCACCGAACCGAGTGATATTGGCTCGGGGATCTAGGTCCGATGAACCATCTTGGTTTTTCGTATATATTCCAAGTAGACATGCGAACTTTGCTTTCGCGATGTAGATTTGAAGGGGAATTTGCATCTTGTATGGAACAGTCAAATTAGCGCCATCTGTTGACAGTCGGATGGTACTGTGGCAAACTTCTTTTCTTCGGGTGATGGTACCTAGCTACTAAACCGGATCTATTATTAGGTACCTATCACTGAACCCTGGGCCAAGGGGTTGGCCCCTTGGCCATCATTTATACTATTTATTGAATAACTGCAAAAGTTTCAAAAATTTACAACAACTTTAAAAATTGTGCATTGTTATTCAATAAATATATTAAGTATGCCGAGAGGCTGGGGTTCAGTGATAAGTAAACAGATACGATTTAGTAGCTATAAATATCAATTGGCGGCGCTAGAGTGCCGTACCTTTCGTCTTATTAATGTCTATCACATCCAATATTATTACTTTATTATATCGTTTATTTAGTATGTCTATGTAAATAGTTACATATACATTACTTAATAAAAGACAATATCCTACAGAGCACCTATAGTACATATATGGTATTATTTAAAATCACGTTATATAATAAGTGGGATTAATTACATACATAACGTGATCATTAATTAGAACTATACTAAAGTTGGTAGGTATGTACTTTCTATCCCATTACAACATTACTAAAAGGTCACGTTTTGTAATAAGAAAATTGGCCAGGTTCTGTGATGCAATGGGACGATAGACGCCCCATCTTTTACAACAACATATGTAGGTATTTTGATTTTTAGTATACGTAATGTACCTTTGGGAAGTAGACCATGTAGTAAACTTGGTAGGTATATTAAGTAGGTGCCTGAAAACCAGCGTTGCCTAGGTTAAACTTCGTAGTTGTCAAAGTTCCTTTCATTTGTCTCATGCAACGAAAATTGTATCTCAGACACAATAAATGGTAATAAATAGCTGGTGGCTTACATAGCTGATAAAGAAGACTATTAAAATTGGTTTTTACCTACTCATCGATATACTAACGTAGAAATAACCACGATTTTACCAAACAACCTTGATAAAAAAACGTATTAACGTCATCTATACACGAATTAGAGATAAAGGAACGTAACATTAGTAAATCTGGTGTATCAAAATAATTATGTTTAATTATATTAGTTTTACAGATAAAATTTAATTAGTTAAATTCACACAATAAATGACAAATATAAAAACTTAATCTGACCGCATTGAATCACTTAATCATTGAAAAATAATCTTGTTATAATGCATGCCCAATAAATTACCAGAATAGCTGTCAATAAATAGTGATTATTTTTGAGAAACTATTAAGGAGTTCCATAGAATTACCTAGGTAAACATAACCATTACAGTCAAAAAGTATAGTTATAGGTCTTATCCATCTTGGGGTTATAGATGTTGCCTTGCTGCCAATAGATTTCCTCCTTTTTTCCCTAAGGATAACCTCTTATAAGTAATATTCCCTTGACCAGTTATGGGGAATGTTCCCCATGATTAGGGAAGATTTTCCACCGAACCGAGTGATATTGGCTCGGGGATCTAGGTCCGATGAACCATCTTGGTTTTTCGTATATATTCCAAGTAGACATGCGAACTTTGCTTTCGCGATGTAGATTTGAAGGGGAATTTGCATCTTGTATGGAACAGTCAAATTAGCGCCATCTGTTGACAGTCGGATGGTACTGTGGCAAACTTCTTTTCTTCGGGTGATGGTACCTAGCTACTAAACCGGATCTATTATTAGGTACCTATCACTGAACCCTGGGCCAAGGGGTTGGCCCCTTGGCCATCATTTATACTATTTATTGAATAACTGCAAAAGTTTCAAAAATTTACAACAACTTTAAAAATTGTGCATTGTTATTCAATAAATATATTAAGTATGCCGAGAGGCTGGGGTTCAGTGATAAGTAAACAGATACGATTTAGTAGCTATAAATATCAATTGGCGGCGCTAGAGTGCCGTACCTTTCGTCTTATTAATGTCTATCACATCCAATATTATTACTTTATTATATCGTTTATTTAGTATGTCTATGTAAATAGTTACATATACATTACTTAATAAAAGACAATATCCTACAGAGCACCTATAGTACATATATGGTATTAATTTAAAATCACGTTATATAATAAGTGGGATTAATTACATACATAACGTGATCATTTAATTAGAACTATACTAAAGTTGGTAGGTATGTACTTTCTATCCCATTACAACATTACTAAAAGGTCACGTTTTGTAATAAGAAAATTGGCCAGGTTCTGTGATGCAATGGGACGATAAGACGCCCCATCTTTTACAACAACATATGTAGGTATTTTGATTTTTAGTATACGTAATGTACCTTTGGGAAGTAGACCATGTAGTAAACTTGGTAGGTATATTAAGTAGGTGCCTGAAAACCAGCGTTGCCTAGGTTAAACTTTTCGTAGTGTCAAAGTTCCTTTCATTTGTCTCATGCACGAAACTTGTATTTTTTTATTTTTCTCCTGCCTATGTATTATGCTTTCAGACACAATAAATGGTAATAAATAGCTGGTGGCTTACATAGCTGATAAAGAAGACTATTAAAATTGGTTTTTACCTACTCATCGATATACTAACGTAGAAATAACCACGATTTTTACCAAATAAACTTTGATCATTGTTAAAAATACGTATTAACGCCATCTATATGACTACAAATCAACTAAATTATTACAACACTATACGCCATCGTCGCCATCTATTCACGAATTAGTGATAAAAGAACTTTAAATTAATAAGTCTGGTCTATCAAAATAATTATGTTTGTTCAGATTAGTTTTACAGATAAAATTTAATTAGTTAAATTTACACAATAAATAACAAATATAAAGACTTGATCTGACCGCATTGAATCACTTAATCATTAAAAAATAATCTTTGCTATATTACCACAAACGCCATCTTTCCATCCATATTATAGCCCTTCGTTTGCATTGCCCGTCGCAATCATAATAACCCTTTATTTCATAAATACTTGTTATAATGCATGTCCGATAAATTACCAGAAACAGTGGTTAGGTCAGGTTTAGGAGGGGTGGCCCTTGCGGCCACCCCGACGCTTTTTTTTTATGACCACACAGAAATATTGTTCATCATCATCATTTCAGCCAATAGACGTCCACTACTGGACCTTCCCCAAAGTTCTTCACACAGTCGGTCCACCTGTATAGCGCTACCATGAGTTGACATCGCAATGAAAGAGACGAAGCGATAGTTTTCGATAGCGAGGATAGTATTTCAAACTCATGGTAATGCTACTGGTGGAAATCTTGCCACGGCTGCGGCCTCCTGGATACGATACTAGATTGATAAAAAAAAAAATCAAATCGATTGAATCATTATTATAATGGATCGATACAGTGTATTAAGATCCATTGCGATTCTGAATATCAATTCTAATGCCCAGAATGAACATCTCTAATTAGTTTATGGTTGGTATGTTTTTTTTCATTATTCTTTTTATTTTTACGTTTGGCCATTTTTAGGGTTCCGTAGCCAAAATGGCAAAAACGGAACCCTTATAGTTTCGTCATGTCCGTCTGTCCGTCTGTCCGTCTGTCCGTCTGTCACAGCCGATTTACTCGGAAACTATAAGTACTACAGTGATGAAATTTGATGGGAATATGTGTTGTATGAACCGCTACAAAAATATGACACTAAATAGTAAAAAAAAGAATTGGGGGTGGGGCCCCCCATACATGTAACTGAGGGATGAAATTTTTTTTTTCGATGTACATACCCGTGTGGGGTATCAATGGAAAGGTCTTTTAAAATGATATAAAGTTTTCTAAAAAACATTTTTCTTAAAGTGAACGGTTTTTGAGATATCAGCTCTCAAAGTCGTAAAAAGTATGTCCCCCCCCCTCTATTTTTATAACTACGGGGTATAAAATTCTAAAAAAAATAGAGGTGATGCATGCTAATTAACTCTTTCAACGATTTTTGGTTTGATCAAAGTATCTCTTATAGTTTTTGAGATAGGTTAATAAGTTTATTATATTTGCTGCTACGGAACCCTTTGTGCGCGAGCCCGACTCGCACTTGGCCGGTTTTTCAAAACTGTTGTGGCCAGTATGTGTCAAGAGAGTCATGAAAATGGATTTTAATTTTTTCTTGAATGCATAAAAAAAAATTTACTTCATAATTGATGGCGCCACTGCTGCTTACGTGATACAGTATAATAGCTCTATTGGTTATTTATAATGTTTTGGAATTCCATAATCATTTTCCCCAATTATATATATCACAACTTTATTGACAAATTATCATGCATTAAAAAAAAGTCATGAAATTATTTGATGGCGCCACTGCCGTTAAAGTTATTGACGCATCATATTGACTATTTTAAATGTGAACATTTGTTCCGCTAAGCAAAAAACAGAAAGTGTGGAGCCGTTTTGTACATTCTTGACGTAGTCGTCGTGAGTGGAAACTGGAACAGGCGATGAAGTACTTAATTAAACTCTGTCGGTGATGGTTGCTTAATAATACTTATATTTCCGATCTCAATCTCAACTACAAAATAATATCTTAACTGGTTCCATAAAATCTCAATACTCGTAGTTATACTTATAGTTAGACAACATAATAACACTAACTTTTTCTAACCTCTGATTGGCCCATTCATCCATGCGTACCAACCCGAGGATACATAAAATACATTGATACCAACCAAGTAGATCGAGTTGATCCGAATCACATTCATACAGGAATGCGATAGTGTGATATGTCACCGAGACTCAAAAAAGGTCGATCCGAATCGTATCCACTACATCCCTTTAAAGTTAGTTATGATATTATTAATTAGAGCAGTTCTACCTTACTCTATGCTCTATGTATATATATAATTTATAGCTGTCAATAAATAGTGATTAACTTTGAGGAACTATTAAGGAGTTCCATAGAATTACCTAGGTAAACATAACCATTACAGTCAAAGAGTATAGTATATAGTCTTATCCATCTTGGGGTTAAAGATATTGCTGCCAATATAATTCTTCCTTTTTTCCCCAAGGATAACCTGTTTTGTGTATATTTGCTTGTGTAAATATTCCCTTGACCAGTTATGGGGATGGGAATGTTCCCCTTGTAAAGGGAAGATTTTCCGCCGAGCCGAGTGGTATTGGCTCGGGGACCAAGGTCCGATGTATGTACCATCTTGGTTTGTCATATATATTCCAAGTAGACATGCGAACTTTGCTTTCACGATGTAGGATTACAGTTGCAAAACTTCTGAATTAATCCGAATAATTACGGAATAGTTCGCAAAATACTTCTTTCAGTCAGATTTTTTCAAATTATCGAAGTAAATGTTAGGTGATGTTTACACGATATAGATTGAAAAGTAAATTTGTCCAAAATCTTAATTGTAGCAGCTAGCGTTTCTTATAGAAATCCGGGAGCACAAACGTATGCGCGATGTAAAAATACATAGTGACATCTATCAGAATTCGGAAACTATACCGAACTACTTGCTTGATTGCTTATTCTTAGCGCCATCTATTGGTGTTCCGTGTGTGCACCACGCGCTGTGCTGTTGTTCGTGCGAGCTGCGTGAGGTGCGGGGCGGGTGGCCCTCCCTGGAGAAGTTTTCACCCGCAAAGATTCCCCCTCTCATCCCCCGCAGGGAATGTTTCGATAATAATTCGATCGAACAATTCGCAGTAGGAGCTGAATAGTTCTGTGGATTTTTGATGAAGGTATCGAAGTGAACTGATCATTATTAATATTTTATGAAGATTTCTCCTGTGTTCGGATTACTGGTTAGACAGTCAAGTTTTCATAATTTGTTAGTGAAATTACCGATTCGCGGAGGAGTTTTAAAAATGATAATCTATTATTATAAAAGTAGATAATTCATTCATATTGCAATTAAAGAGCCTGACAATGAAAATAAAACAGAAAGAGAGGGAGAAGGATCCCCTTTCTTTTATATATGTAAATTTTCTTATTTCTATTATTATAAAAGTAGATAATTCATTCATATTGCAATTAAAGAGCCTGACAATGAAAATAAAACAGAAAGAGAGGGAGAAGGATCCCCTTTCTTTTATATATGTAAATATTCTTATTTTTTTTCTTTTCGGTACCTTAACTGCAAATGTAACTTTGTATCTGGGGGCATATGTATGGGTTTACAAAGTTACTTATGCAGTTAACGTATCTAGAAAACTAGACTGAAATTGAAAAATGTTTATAGCATTTTCTTTTATTAATCACACTGTTCTCTGTCCTTGGCATGTTTTTCTGTGAAATCCATACAATTCCATCCATCCATAGTTGATATTCGCTTACAGAATAATCGTCACCAATAAATTGGACCTAATGTGTCTTAGTCTAAGACATTGTTCCATACAAGGTGAAAATTCCCCTTCAATCCTACAGTAGGATTGAAGGGGAATTTGCATCTTGTATGGAACAGTCAAATTAGCGCCATCTGTTGACAGTCGAATGGTACTGTAGCCATTTCATCGTTACATAGAGCGACAGATCCAAGCGGAGCGCCGCGTAGGGCGAAGCCCGGAGCGGCCATTTCATCGTTACATCATGCGGCAGGACCAAGCGGAGCGGCCATTTCATCGTTACATAGAGCGACAGATCCAAGCGGAGCGCCGCGTAGGGCGCAGCCCGGAGCGGCCATTTCATCGTTACATCGAGTGGTAGGACCAAGCGGAGCGCCGCGTAGGGCGCAGCCCGGAGCGGCCATTTCATCGTTACATATAGAGCGACAAAACCAAGCGGAGCGCCGCGTAGGGCGTAGCCCGGAGCGGCCATTTCATCGTTACATCGAGTGGTAGGACCAAGCGGAGCGCCGCGTAGGGCGCAGCCCGGAGCGGCCATTTTATCGTAACAAAGAGAAGCAGAACCAAGCGGAGCGCCGCGTAGGGCGCAGCCCGGAGCGGCCCTTTCATCGTTACATAGAGCAACAGATCCAAGCGGAGCGCCGCGTAGGGCGTAGCCCGGAGCGGCCATTTCATCGTTACATCGAGCGGCAGGACCAAGCAGAGCGCCGCGTAGGGCGTAGCCCGGAGCGGCCATTTCATCGTTACATCGAGCGGCAGGACCAAGCGGAGCGCCGCGTAGGGCGTAGCCCGGAGCGGCCATTTCATCACAACTATTTTCAACAAAAAACCAAGCGGAGCGCCGCGTTGGGCGAAGCCCAGAGCGGCCATTCATCCTAAGTCTTTTCAACAAAACCAAGCAGAGCGCCACTCGGGGCGCAACCTGCCCAAGGACACACATTTGATTTATCCTTCCGTTGGCATAAAAAAAACAAGGGCAACGCCCGTCACAGACGAGCAACGCCAAATGTAATCTCGCGAGGCCGCAGGCCGAGCTGCGTCTCGCGAGGCCGAAGGCCGAGCTCCGCGGAGGGCGAAGCCCGTAGCGTCGCCGCGCAGGGCGCAGCCCGGAGTGGCCGAGCGTCGCAGACCTAGCTTGAAGGCGCGCCCGCGCAAAGGGCGGGGCGGCAAAAAGCTAGTCTATTATATATAAATTAAATGAAAGTAATTTCAGCATTTTTTTTTCTTCAGCTTACAAAGGGGTGAAAGGGGGTTAAAACGTCGTATGGAAAATTCGTCATTTTTAAAGCTAGAGCTTTGAAAATTGCTATTTGGGCTTTGCATACAAATGTAAAGAAATTGAATTCGGCATTTTTTTCTTCAACCTAAAAAGGGGAGAAAGGGGGATAAAACACCGTATTGTCAATTTCAAAGCTAGATTCTTGAAACTTAGTATTTGGGCTTTGCCTACAAATGTAATGAAAGTGAATTCGTTATTTTTTTTCTTTAACCTAAAAAGGGGGAAAAGGGGGTTGAAACGAAGTATTGTCATTTTTTGAAGCTAGAATCTTGAAAATTGGTATTTAGGCTTTGCATAGAAATTTTATAAAAGTCCCCCCTTCCCCTTATAGGGGTGAACGGGGGAACTGATTAAATTTGACAAAGTAAAGTTATAGAGTTTCCAACATTTTTTAAATCAAATCTTTTTGAGATTATAAGTTAGATTACCACTCACTCACTGACTCACTGATCAGGGCTATTTTTGGGGGGGTTGCCGTGTTTTTTTTTTGGGTTTTTTTAAACTATCAACATTATTGGTTTAATCAAAGCAGGTTTTTGTGGTTGGAGAAAAAAAAACAAAATGGCGGCCGTTTTTTGCGATATTCACTTTTTTTTCTATCGATTGGCCAAATTCTAAAAAATGTCTGAGAATCGCCCGTTGGTGTTGTGCGAGTGGATGGAGAAAAAAGTTGAAAAAACAAAATGGCGGCGCCGCCATCTTGAATTGAAAATTGTATTTCGACCGTTATTTGACAGATCGTAGCTGGGGGGGCGCCCCTCGATTTTCAAAATTCTTTTTTTAATCTGTGGCGGACATGTTCTATTTTCAAACGTCAGTTGCATTTTTTCAAAATCCAAGATGGCGCCGCCCCTGGCGGCCATTTTGTTTGGAGAAAAAAATTGGTGTTTTTCAAACGAATTTTGCGGGGTGATGGCAACTCTGGAGAGGGTCGGTATGTTCGGACCGTCGGGGGGTAATTTATTGCAGTGTTGCCACGACTGAGAATTTCTACCAAATTCATGGTAGTTTTTGGGCCACGGCCCCGAATGGTAGAAAAAAAAAGTTGCCATGCTTGCAAAATCCGAGTATGCAGTTTGGTAGCTATTTGGACTCGCAATGTCCTCAGGGTAGTTTTTTGGAAAAAACCTGGCAACACTGGAAACGGCGGCGGAAATAAAATTTCGGGTGTCGCTGGCTTTGAGGGGCTCCTGGGACGAGAGTATCATAAATGCAAAAAAAAATTAAAATTGTCTCTGATTTGCTATATAATGTAGTCTATGGTCAGGGGACGCGCTGTCAGAAAAACAAGATGGCGGACGGGCTGGCGGCCATTTTGTGAAATTGAAAAATTTTTGGAAATTTCAAACTGATTTTTTTGACAGATGGCGACACTTGAGGGAGTTTGCATGTATGGGGCGGGTGTGAGTCTTGCTTGCGTGTGTTGCCATGTCGAAAAACATTTTTGCGTTTTTTGATAGTTTAGGCGTCAGGGCCCGAAATAGTGACGAATCGAAATAGCAATTTTTGGGAGAAAATAATTCCAGGAGGCCATCAAATGGGCCAGTCCAAATGACATTTGACCATTTTTAAAAATGTCACCTGGCAACACCGGGAGTGATTGGGAAAAACATTTTCGCGACTTGGTCATTTTCGGCGATAGTTATTTGCCCTCTGGTATTATTTAAAAAAAAAATTAAAAATGCCATTCGGTTGTGTAATAGTTGTAGTATATGGGAAAAATTTTTAATTAATTCCCAATTTAAAATAATTTATTCCCAATTTAAAATATGAATTTTTATTTGTATCCAATTTCAACCTCATTTAATTTTAATTCTTCATTCAGTATAATCTTATATCAATTTAATCTTATTGCCAACTTAATTTAATTTTGTTATGTAATTTAATTAGTTTAATGTTCATCTAATTTTTATGTAAATGTATGTAATATAACTTAGTAAGTAGCGAATTTATACATATTTTGACCATGCTGTGTATGCTATTTTAGGATTACTGTCTAGTTTATTAATTTTAAATTTGAATGTGATGACTTCATTGACTGTGATCTGTTTGCATACCTTACTTAAATAAATAAATAAAAATTTTCAAAATGGCGGACGAGTTGGCGGCCATTTTGTTAAAAGATGAGTTTTCAAAATACTTTAAAGTGATTTTTTGGGCAGATGGAGCCACTTTTTTAACTTTTTTGACATGACCTTTGTTGTTAAGCTTAACAAGAGCTACGCGACGGTAAAAAAAAACTCAAAATTCTTGATATTTCCGGAGAACGACCCCAAAACGTAAAGTGTCAAATTTTCAATTTCTGAGTATGAGGTCCTGTCAAAAACTGACGTTTGATGTCACTTTTGCCCAATCAGAGCGTCTATGTGTAGTTATCGTTGAAAAAAAAAGAAAACAAAATTTCGACCAGGTAGGAAGCTGTCCCATACATTTAGTACTGGAGTTGGCTCGAGTGAGGGTTCTTAGGGAGTTGTATGGGGAAATAGAAACTTTCATACAAAGACCGGGACCAAAGGCGAAGCGCCGCGTAGGGCGAAGCCCGGAGCGGCCACTACCATGTCGGCGCGCCGGAAAATTGACGCGGAGCGGCTATTACATCGATTCCTGCACTGGGAGAACTAAGCGGAGCGCCGCGTAGGGCGAAGCCCGGAGCGGCTATTACATCGATTCCTGCACTGATAGAACCAAGCGGAGCGCCGCGTAGGGCGAAGCCCGGAGCGGCCATTTTATCGTTACATCAAGCGGTAGGACCAAGCGGAGCGCCGCGTAGGCCGCAGCCCGGAGCGGCCATTTCATCGTTACATAGAGCGACAGATCCAAGCGGAGCGCCGCGTAGGGCGAAGCCCGGAGCGGCCATTTCAATCGTTCGGTACATTGCGAAAACATAGCAGAGCGCCGCGTCGGGCGCAGCCCGGAGCGGCCTTCTAACACCATGTATGGAATTTATCATTGTGTTCTATGTAATAACACGGAGCAATGGGGAAGCGCCGCGTAGGGCGCAGCCTGGAGCGGCCATTTCATCGTAACATGGAGTGGCAAAACCAAGCGGAGCGCCGCGTAGGGCGCAGCCCGGAGCGGCCATTTCATCGCTTCATAGAGCAACAGACCCAAGCGGAGCGCCGCGTAGGGCGTAGCCCGGAGCGGCGATTTTATCGTTACATCGAGTGATAGGACCAAGCGGAGCGCCGCGTAGGGCGCAGCCCGGAGCGGCCATTTCATCGTTACATCGAGCGACAGATCCAAGCGGAGCGCCGCGTAGGGCGTAGCCCGGAGCGGCCATTTCATCGTTACATCGAGTGGCAGGAGCAAGCGGAGCGCCGCGTAGGGCGTAGTCCGGAGCGGCCATTACATCGTTACATTGAGTGACAGATCCAAGCGGAGCGCCGCGTAGGGCGTAGCCCGGAGCGGCCATTTCATCGTTACATCGAGCGGCAGGACCAAGCGGAGCGCCGCGTAGGGCGTAGCCCGGAGCGGCCATTTCATCGTTACATCGAGTGGCAGGACCAAGCGGAGCGCCGCGTAGGGCGCAGCCCGGAGCCGCCATTTCATCACAACTATTTTCAACAAAAAACCAAGCGGAGCGCCGCGTTGGGCGTAGCCTAGAGCGGCCATTCATCATAAGTCTTTTCAACAAAACCAAGCAGAGCGCCACTCTGAACGCAACCTGCCCAAGGACACACATTTGATTTATCCTTCCGTTGGCATAAAAAGAACAAGGGCAGCCGTGACAGACAGAAAACCGCCAAATGTAATCTCGCGAGGCCGCAGGCCGAGCTGCGGCTCGCGAGGCCGAAGGCCGAGCTCCGCGAAGGGGGAAGCCCGTAGCGTCGCCGCGCAGGGCGCAGCCCGGAGCGGCCGAGCGTCGCAGACCTAGCTTGAAGGCGCGCCCGCGCAAAGCGCGGGGCGGCAAAAAGCTAGTCTATCTATATAATTTTTGCGGGAAATGTTTTGACACCCCTAAGTGTTTTTTTTTTTTTTTGGTATGGCTGCTATCGTGCTATAACGAGCACATTTAATTCTGCCAACATCGAGTGATTAAAGAGACACGTTAAAAATAAAATTGACCGGTAAAGTGTTTTTTTAATCAATGCAGGTTTTTGACATTAAAAAAAAAAAAAAAAAATGGCGGCCGTTTTTGCGACATCAACTTTTTTGTTACGGCAGTTATTCGAGATGTGAAAAGTGTCTTAGAATCACCCTTTGCTATTATGTACATGACAAGAAAAAAAAAGGTGAAAAAACAAAATGGCGGCGCCGCCATCTTGGATTGAAAATTTCAATTCGACCGTTATTTGAGAGATCGTAGCTGGGGGGGGCACCGTTCGATTTTCAAATTTCTTTTTTTGATCTGTTGCGTATATAGGGTGATCGAGATAGTGATTGCCCACTTAAGAAATTGACACTAGTTTTATTTCAATATAATCCTTTTCTTTAACAATAAGAAATCAGAGTGTAATTATTTGACAACGTTAATAGTTTAGCATTGAGATAAGTTAACAATAATTCAAACATCTAAAGAATATTTTATAATTATAACGTATAACATAACTTGACTTGACACAGTCATTGCCAACCAAATGAGACAGTGATTGCCAACTATACCGCACGTTGTAATTCCATAAAAATACTATTAAATACTTAAAATTTTAGATCTTTCGTAAGTTTTTGTGCGTTTAAGATATATTTCTAAGCTATTGAAATCAGTAACATCATCCAAATAAGATACCATTGACTAAGAAAACCCGTTTAGTTTCAAAATCTAGTAAAATCGTCAAATTGTTCTATCTAGTTTCTCGTTATCTCAGCAAATAAATGGAATATACCAATTTTACAAATGGTAAGTAGATACAGTTTCGAGGCTGTCGGAGGCCCAATGGGGGGTGAGGGGAGGGGGGAGGGGTTAAAAACATTGGCAGCATACTTGTGACTCCACTGGTGTTGAGTATGTGCGTTGGCATTCGCTTACCATCAAGTGATGCGTGTTTTGACTGCACATTATATATAATAAGCAAAGCTGCCTGCCGCCCATGGTCACCTGCAACACCACTGAAGTCACAAGTGCTGCCAACCTTTTATCCCCTTCCCCCCCGGGTGTGGGCCTCCGTTTCCCTCACTCACTTGGCGCAGGGGCTGCTTCACGCTGGTTTTCTGTGAGGCAGTGGTATCACTCCGGTCAAATCGGCCCATTCATGCTGAAGCGTGGCTCTCCCACAGTTGAAATTTGAAAGTTTTTTTCTAATTATTACTAACTGCATCATTTGGTAATTAAATTTTAATATGTGATAGGTGGCTCACAAGCATACGGATCACCTGATGGTAAAAGATTGCCACCGCTCATAGACACTCGGAACAACAAGGGGAATCACAAATGCGCTGCCAACATTTTAACTCCTTTTCCCCATTCATAGAGCCTCCGGTACACTCACGCGTTAGCGCCGCTTGATTTTGGTTTTCTGTGATTATAGAATCACTCCGTTTAAACCGGCTTATTCATACTGAAACGTGCTCTCCCACGGTAAAATACATAATATAATTACGGTATATATTTGGTTGTTCTTCTTACCACCTTTCCTCCAAGCTTTTCGGTAGCAGATCAAATTTTCCCCTATTTTTAGGTCAACTTTTTGTAAAAAGCAGTTTTTTCGAAACTCCTTGTACCTAGACCTAGATATAAAGAAAGATACAGGATATAAAGAAAATATTCGGTTCGATTATTATATCCCTCAAGTGATTTAGTAAATACCTACCCGGGCAATCACTGTCTCATACCCATGGCAATAACTGAATTCTGGTATGGCAATAACTGAATTTGTCATATTTTAGGTACAGTGATTGCCCACCCTCTTAAAATACTTAATGGAATAAAATTACGCCGCGATAACTGCTTCGAATGAAACATTAAAGCTGTAACTAACACGTCGTTGTGCTTTAGCGCTCAAAAAAGAAAATTAAAGTGATACAAACTTCAAAACTACAAAATGTATCCTTAACAAATTCTGTAAGGAATTCGCATTTTTTGAAGTGACGGACACCCGCTGTCCAAAAACTGCCATTACAATATTTTTATTGAAAATTTTGCCAAATGTCTTATTTAGAACTCTAGTTAACAGTATCCTAGTGTTATTTAACGGATTTAATGTAAAACTACACCTTTGAAAATAAGTTAAAATGTATGTTAACCTTAATTCGGGCATTCACTGTACACTGGGCAATCACTATCTCGGTTACCCTACTCTACTTTCAAACGTCAGTTGCACTTATACAAAATCTAAGATGGCGCCGCCCCTGGCGGCCATTTTGTTTGGAGAAAAAAAAGTGCACTTTTCAAACGAATTTTGCGGGGTGATGGCAACATCAGAAAGATTTGAAATGTTCCGAGCATCAGTGGGTATTTTATCACAGTATTGCCATGACTGAGAAATTCTACCAAATTCATGGTAGTTTTTGGGCCACGGCCCCGAATGGTAGAAAAAAAAAGTTGCCATGTTTGCAAAATTCGAGTATGCAGTTTTGTAGTCATTGGGCCTCGCAATGTCTTTCAGATAGTTTTTTGGAAAAATACTTGCAACACTGGAAATGGCGGCGGAAATAAATTTTCGGGTGTCGCTGACTTCTAGAGGTTCCTTGGACGAGGGTATCATAGATGGAAAAAAAATAAAAATTGTCTCTGATAGGTTATGCTATGTTGTATATGGGAAAAATACGCGCTGTCAAAAAAACAAGATGGCGGACGAGCTGGCGGCCATTTTGTGAAATCGTATTTTTTTGAAAATTTTCAAAGTGATTTTTTTGACTGATGGCGACACTTTAGAAAGTTTGCATGTATGAGGCAGTTGTGAGTCTTGTTTACATGTGTTGCCATGTCGAAAAACATTTTTGCGTTTTTTGATAGTTTAGGCGTCAGGGCCCAAAATAGTAAAAAAAATAAAAATTGATTTCCAGGAAAAGTAACACATAAAACCTTTTGCTAAGTTAGTCTAAATGACATTAGGTCATTTTTAACAAAATCATCTGGCAACACTGGGAGATATTGAGAAAAATGTTTTTTTGACATGGTCATTTTTGAGAGGTTCCTTGGGGAACCAGTATTATTTTAGAAAAAAAATTAAAACGCCATTCAAAGCGATATATAATGTAGTATATGGGAAAAATATGGGTTGTCAAAAAATCAAGATGGCGGACGAGTTGGCGGCCATTTTGTAAAAAAAAGGAGATTTGAAAAAAATCAAAGTTGTTTTTCGACCAGATGGCGCTACTTGGGGAACTCATGATGTATGACGCGAACGAGTGTCTTTCTAAGGTGTGTTGCCATGTTCAAAAATATTTTTATAATTTTAAATAAGTTTCGAGACTTGGTCAAAAAATAAAAAAAATTAAAATGACAGTTGTTGGGAAAAAAAGTACATGAAAGCTTGAATTTAGATATTTGAAATCCCTTTTGTCCATTTTTACTAAATTTGACTGGCAACACTGGGAGCAGCGTCCAAAAGAAAATTTTGACAGGGGCAGTTTTGAGAGGTTCCTTGGGCGAGCAGTATTATCTCAGAGAAAAAGTAAAAACGTGGTTCGACGCGGTATATGTTGTAGAATATGGGAAAAATATGGGTTGTTGAAAAAACAAGATGGCGGACGAGCTGGCGGCCATTTTGCAAATGTTGAGTTTTTTCGCACTTAAAAACCGATTTTTCGGGCAGTTGGCGCCACTTGACGAGAATCGTTGTCATAATCTTTATGGTAGGTATTAACAAGAGCTACAAAATGGTAGAAAAAAAAAACTTCATCCTCAAGGAAAATTTTAAGATTTAGTACAAAACTTGTGTAAAATATACGTAAAATTGTAAATACTCAACGTCTGTGTATTGTGCCCTGTCAAAAAGTGACATGTATTGTCATTCTCAACCAACCAGAGCATTTACAAAAACATGCGACGAAAAAAAAAAAGAATTTTTTTTTTTACTCTACTACGAAATTTTCCCATACATTTTGTACTGAAGTCGGCTGAACCCTACACATAGGTACCAGTCAGAACAATTATTATGAAAACATGCGATGGAGATACAAAATATTAGGGTTATGGGAGAGATGGCAACTAAACCGGGACTATGGAAGGGAATTGAGTTGAGTTGATATTGATGATACAACGGGTCGCCTGCTTTATCGACCTTCTGTCTTAAGTTTTTACGTAATTCTCAAACCTAACAACTTACAGTAACCATATCATATTGAGGAACTATAAAGATTCAATAACATACAAGACTAAAAAACTATTCGTAATCTATAAGGTGTAGATATTTCAGTCGCGCGCGCGCATCCCCCCCGCGCGAGCGTGTGTCAAGCGATCGGAGCTAAATATTAACGCCGAAAATGTCGAAAGTTAAATGTAACTCCTGCAATGTAGTTATAGACGAATTACTTGCGTATATTCAGAATAAGTTGTCTGTGATCGATGTGGATACCCTGAATCGTGTGTGTTTGTCCAATTTTTCGAGTGAGGAGATAGCCAAGTCAAAAGCGTTATTATTTGAAGCGGTACCTGTTAATAATAAAGTGATCAAACGCAAGAACAAAGGGAAGGAACAGCGAGACCTGATGGATATCGTGAACGTGTTCCAATCAGTGGAGCCGGACCGTTTCCAATTTTTGTGGCAAGAGACTTGGAGCGATTACCACCTATATTATTTGATCACCTCGATTGTACCAAGCTCCTTAAGGACCTGCTTCTTGTACAAAACGAACTTAAGGTTATAAAAGATGGATACGTCACGCAGATGCAGCTTAAAGAATTAAAGTCGGAAATGTTACAGTTGCGTTATGATTCGCTGGTGCCAGAACCAGTTTGCAATGTAAACATGAAGAGAAGTGCGTGGTTATTGGATTATCTCACTTGAGCGATGAATTTTCCCCAACTACGGAATCGAATGCCAGTGTAAAACAAACATCGCAAGGGCGCTCACCCAAGCAGCCTATTTATCAGTAAGAGTCGGTAGCTTGCGCGAGAAGTGCGAATAATGCGGGTCGTTCGAATGGAGAACATCGCGTCGAGGCGGCCGACCCACCGGCCGCCGTTAATTTGAACCCACCGCCCGCGACATCACCTGAGCGGCCAGTCATAACGTCACCGATATCAGCCGCTAAGCAAGCGGTGCGCCACAGTAAAAACATAACCGGTGAGCGAACTTTAGACCAACAGTATGCAACGTCGAATGTTGTCGGACAAGAGTCAGTGCAGAAAGATGATGAGGGATGGAAACAAGTTGTACATCGTAGGAAACCGGCGAGGTACCGGTACAGAGGAGTAACGGGTATAGCTAGGGATAACGAAGGAAGGTTTAAAGCGGCAGTGAAAACTGTGCCGATCCTAATCACGAAAGTACATAAAGATACCACCGAAAAAGACATAAAGGATTATGTATACAAGAGAACGAAAATGACAATTAGCCTACAGCGAATTATTAGTAAACATGACAGGGACTATAATGCGTTTAAATTCTTTGTTACGGAAACCAACTTACCGCTCTTTCTGGATAGCGAACTATGGCCCGAAGGTGTTATCTTTAGAAGATTTGTACATTTTCAAACCCAGAAAAACAAAGCGAACGGTGTTGATGAGGACGCCGTAAACGGTGGAAAAGTACCATAATGAGTGTGAAGTCACTATTCAATTTTGTGAGTTTCAATTGTAAAAGTCTAAAGCGTTCAACGGAGAGTGTGAGGCAGTTGTGTAGTACAGCTGACATAATTGCTTTACAAGAAACATGGCTTTTGCCGGACGAGGTACAAATCCTGAGTAATATTGACAACGATTTTGGTAGTACGGGAACATCAGCAGTGGATACTACGGCTGGTATGTTAAGAGGGCGGCCGTACGGCGGAGTAGCACTACTCTGGAGGAAGAATGTTTTTACGAACGTTTCAATTGTGCGTTGTGATAACCCGCGAGTGTGTGCTATTGAGGTAACCATGTGTCAAAGGTCATTTCTGGTGTTCAGTGTGTATATGCCAACGGATTGCAGTGCTAATCTGGTGGAGTTCACGGACATCTTCGGGTTGGTGAGCGCCATTATTTCCAATAACAACATCGAGACAGCTTTTGTGTTAGGCGATTTTAATGCACATCCGGGGGAACCATTCTATAAAGAGTTAGAATGTCTTTACCATGAATTGGAATGGACATGCGCTGACATAAAAATGTTGGGTATAGATTCGGATACCTACACTTTTATAAGTGAAGCGAACGGATCTAGACGCTGGCTCGATCATTGCGTAGTTACTATGTCTGCAATGGAAACTATCGTGGATACCTACGTAAAATATGATGTTATGTGGTCTGATCACTTTCCTGTAGTAATGCAATGTAAGCTAGATAAAATTAAGGCTAAATTAAATACCACAAGGGATCGCTTTCATAGCAAAATAAGATGGGGGGATAGAAAACCGGACCAAATTAAATTATATAATAAACTATGTAATAATAAATTAAAATTAATTGACTTCCCTAATGAATTATGTAAGTGTTGTGATTTTGAATGTAATAATTTGGACCATAGAAGTATTATTGACAAATTGTATAATGACATTGTAAATGTATTGTGCCAGGCAGCTTCTGATAGCTACGATCGTAATCCTGTTATTAAACATAAGAAACCGGTTATAGGTTGGAATAAACATGTGAGCGATGCTCATAGGGAGGCCAGGGCGAGGTTTTTGTTGTGGGTTGAGGTTGGCAAGCCACGGGAGGGTCCTGTTTGGAATGATATGCAAATGTCACGTAAGATTTTTAAAGCTCGGCTGCGATGGTGTCAGGATAATAGGGAGCAAATTAAAATGGACACTCTAGCGTCATATCACTCCAAGCAGGATTTTCGCAACTTTTGGAGGTCGACTAACGGGCTCAGCAGTAGACCGGGCTTGCCCGCGAGTGTTAATGGTGTAAGCGACTCAAAAGACGTGGCCGACATGTTCAGGGAACAGTTTTCCATGGCCTCGCCGTTGGGGTCACCGCAGTACCGGTGTGGGGCGGGTGAGGAACGCCATATAGGTACTCGATTCATGGCTAAGGAGGTGAGAAAGGTTATAGCATCAATGTCACGCGGAAAGTCCCCGGGTCACGATGACATAAGTAAAAAAAAAGTAAAGTAAAAAATGTTTATTTGCCCCTTCTACAAACATAATTATAAATTTTAAACATCAAAGGTCAATTCGATATGACAAAAAGGATAAGTTCAGCTTTTGCTGCCACAAGAGATTACAGTTCTCTTGGACCGCGCTGGTTTTCAACTTATCCCAGCTCTCTAAGCTGGTGTTTGAGAGCATAGAAAGTACCATGCTAGCTGACGACATTAGAAACTTACACTTATTAATAATGTTTGCATGCTTGTTGACATGAGCATAGAGCATCTTAAATATGCTGGTACTCACCTGCCGAGAGTTTTGGCGATGTTCTACTCCTTGTGTGTAGTGCACTCGTACTTACCTGAGCAGATGATGAGGACTGTGGTGGTGCCAATCGCCAAAAATAAAACGGGTGATATAAGTGATAAAAGCAACTATAGACCCATATCGCTGGCTACTGTGATTGCTAAGGTGCTTGACGGTTTGCTTAACACTCAGTTGGATAAATACCTACGGATTCATGACAATCAATTTGGCTTTAAGTCTGGTCTCTCCACAGAAACTGCTGTACTGAGTTTAAAGCAAACTGTCAAGTACTATACCGATAGAAATACGCCTGTCCATGCTTGTTTCCTCGATCTGTCGAGGGCGTTCGATCTGGTCAATTATGACATTCTTTGGCAAAAACTGTATAGTTCATCAGTGCCTGTGGAGATTATACGTATTTTTAAATATTGGTACCAAAACCAGATCAACGTTGTTCGATGGTCAGGGTCCTATTCCGATCCGTACAGGGTGGAGTGCGGGGTGAGACAGGGGGGGCTGACCTCGCCTAAGCTCTTCAACCTCTACGTGAATGCGCTCATTGAGGAGCTCAGCAGCACACATATCGGGTGCCATATTGGAGGGGTCTGCCTGAATAATATTAGTTATGCTGACGATATGGTGTTGCTGAGCGCCTCTGTGGGTGGCTTGAGGAGGCTGCTTGGCATATGTGAAAGGTACGCAGCTGAGCACGGCCTGTTGTACAACGCCAAAAAAAGTGAGTACATGGTCTTTCAAGCCCGAGGTAGACACCTAGGAAATGTACCAGAAATTAAGCTCGATGGGTCTCCTCTAAGTAGAGTTGAGAAGTTTAAATATCTTGGTCATTGGGTAACCTCGGGTTTGAAGGATGATGTAGACATTGAAAGGGAGCGTAGGGCATTGTCTGTCCGAGCTAATATGATAGCACGCAGATTTGCTCGTTGTTCGGGGGCCGTCAAAATTACCCTTTTCAGGGCGTTTTGTACGTCCTTCTACACGTGCAGTCTGTGGCTTGATTATACGCAGAAGCAGTACAATGCCTTGCGTGTGCAGTACAACAATGCGCTCAGGATGCTGTTGGGGCTTCCCCGCTTCTGCAGCGCATCGGGGATGTTCGCCGACGCGCGTGTGGACTGCTTCTACGCAACCATGCGCAAGCGGTGCACATCCCTGGTGCGCCGGGTGCGGGCCAGCCGGAACGGCATCCTGACTGCATTCGCCGAGCGCTACGACGGTCAGTACCTGAACCATTGCAACATGGTTCATGTACGGACTGACGTAAGAATACTGTTCTGATGCTGTGTGCCTGTGTGTGTATTTAATAATAAATGAAATATCATGTAATGTAATTTAATTTAATTTAATTTTGATTTCATGTTATTTTATTTTATTTTGTATTATTTCATTTTAATGTGTATAATATGATCCGTGATGATCGAAATAAATGTTTTCATTCATTCATTCATTCATATTACATCGGGTTACGCTGTTAAAATTCTAACGATAAACGCTTCTTGTCTGTCTTTTTTTTCCATAGTGTGTGATGTTATAACTAACCGATTATTGTGCGGTTTCTGTTAGTTTATTCAAGATTGTTTTATGCTAGAGGTCGCTGATGCGTTGCCGGCCTTTCAGAAAGATTTTAATTTAAATCATAATGATTGTCATTAATTTACAGAAACAGCAAGTCGTAGGCGAACAAAAACGCCAATATCTTTGAGGAGTTGTTCGGAGACGCAGCCGAGCCTACACCGCCGCCGCCACAGCCAAAGTTGTGGTCGTCGTTATCTCGGCGTGTAGCGGGCGGCATCAGTCGACGGTCGATGCTGCAGACGGGCGGCGAATTCTTCATTGATTTAAGAGTTTTCGATACGTCAAGTATTATAGATTTAGACTCAAGGGACCGCACCGATAAGTGGAGCGGTTGTTTGCGGATTCGCCTCACCCCGGAGGACCCGCTGTGGTCCATAATTAAATCAATATTTAAAGACAGCAGTCGGCTGTTCCAGGGTGAGGCGACATTTTACCCCGATGTAAAAAAATAGTTTTATATGTTTAAGTTAGAGATAAAAAATTTAAGTTAGATTTTTTTTTCTGTTTAGCAAGTAGGTTACATAATCGGGTAGGTAGTTAAAGTAACTTAGTAACAAGCACAATGGCATCATTGAGAACAATTTTTTGTTCAGTATGTCCAGCATCTATAATTAAAAAAGAATTTCCGGGACACTTGCGAAGCCTTGCCCATAAAAATAATACATTAATTAGGTATGATGATGGAATTGAGACTGTTAATTCAGCTTTTAGAGGTCGTATAGTATCATATCGAATAACCCCCGACTGTGAATTCACATCCAGCGGTGAGAAGTTGGCGATTACTTCACCTACTCACTTCATGCATTGTATTTCGTCTAAGTTACGGAAAGTGCTTAATTTAGCTATCGCGTCTCATATTAATGTAAAGGTGAACTTTGAAGTTATTTTACCTAAAGACGATACGATGGAAATAAAATCATTTGCTACGGAAAATATTCCCATATTTTCGAACTATTCTTTTGACAACTTACTAGATAATATTTCAGGATTATTATGTAAAAAGATAGATGGATTTCAAGAAAAGGGGAGCGGATGGTCTCTTTTGGACATACTTTATCTCGAATCTAATATAAACAAATATTCACCGTTCAGAGGTTCTAGCTACTTAGAATTGCCAAAAAAAATTAAATCAAAAAAGGCTTGCTTGAATATTAGAAACGAAGATGAATATTGTTTTGCTTGGACAGTTTTGAGTGCTTTATACCCAAAGGTTAAAAACGCTAGTCGAGTACAATCTTATCCGCACTTTAGCGATGTTTTGAATCTTGATAACATGAATTTTCCAGTTTCATTTAAAGACATTAAGACATTTGAGAAAAACAATCATGACATTAGCGTAAATGTTTATGGCTTAGACTACAAACAAAACATTGTTGGGCCATTGTATAAAACATTATTAAAAAAGAAAAATCATATCAATATGCTTCTGTTACAAAATGGTATGAAATCACATTATTGTCTAATAAAAGATTTAACGGGATTAGTTCGAAATCAGGTTACAAAGCACCATGGAAAGTTGCACTTTTGTGATGAATGTTTATTGTTTTTTAAATCAAAACAAGATCATGATAAACATATTTGTGGGGGTGTTGTTACGTTATTGCCAGAAATTGGCAGTAAAATGCAATTCAAAAACTATCAATGATTTTGAGTCAATTTTGCAGCCATGTAATGAGAGCAAAAGCGCGCACACATTAAAAACACAAAAACATCTACCGGCGGCGTTTGCTTATTACATTGTCTGTAATTATGATAATTCACTTAACCGATTAGTGACCTATCGAGGGACTGATTCTGCGTCACAGTTTGTAAATCAATTGGAAAAAGATGTGAAACGTGTTTATAGTGTTATTAAATCAGCATCTGAAAATCCGGTTCCAATAATTTATAGTGATGAAGAACGAGCTAGTTTTGAAAAGGCAGAGTACTGTTATTTATGCGCTAATTTGCTGATAGGAGATAAAGTGCGGGACCACTGTCACTTCACAAGAAAATATCGTGGTGCCTGCCACTCTTACTGCAATATTCAGTTTAAAATACCTTCGTTTATACCAGTATTTTTTCATAATTTATCAGGTTACGACTGCCATTTATTCATTCGTGAACTAAGTAGTTTTCCGGGTGAAATTAAAGTTATTCCCAAAAACAAAGAGAATTACATTTCTTTCACCAAGTTTATTCAATTTTCAACTAATAATTTTATTGCAGTGCGGTTTGTGGATTCCTTTAAATTTTTAGGGACAAGTATCGAACAATTAGCTAAAAATCTACAACAAACTGACTTTACACACTTACGTGCGCATTGCAACAATGAAAATGAATTGTTGTTGTTAAGTAGAAAGGGAGTGTACCCCTATGATTACATATCAAACTGGAAGGTATATGAAGAGGAGAACTTACCTTCCATAGACAAGTTTTATAATAATCTCTCTAATGAAGCTATAAGTCAGTCTGATTACGAACATGCAAAAAATGTGTGGAAATGTTTTGATATAAAAAACTTAGGACAGTATACTGATTTATATGTAAAGAGTGATGTATTGATATATTTGAAAAGTTTCGTAAAACATGTAAATTTAACTACAACTTAGATCCGGCTTTTTATCTCACTGCGCCAAGTCTCAGCTTCGATGCTATGTTACTAAAGACAAAAGTAAAATTAGACTTGCTTTCAGATTTAGAAATGATTAGAATGATACAAAAGGGCATTCGTGGGGGTATCTGTCTGTGTTCTAAAAGATATGCTAAATCAAATAACCAATATCAGCCTGACTACGACCCCTCGCTACCAAACAATTTTTTAATTTATATGGATTGTAATAATCTGTATGGTTTTGCAATGTGTAGTTTTCTGCCCCACGCAGATTTTAAATTTCTGAGTAGTAAGGAATGTGAACAACTTGATATCACAAACATTCCCAATCACAGTGATTATGGTTATATTTTTGAAGTTGACTTATATTACACAGAGAATTTGCACGACCTACATAATGATCTTCCATTTTGCGCACAAAATTATACACCTCCAGGTGCAAAAAATATAAAATTAATTCCTAATCTATTTCATAAATATAACTATGTCATCCATTATGCTCATTTAAAAACTTGTCTACAACATGGATTACAACTCAAAAAAATCCATAAAGGAATATCATTCAAACAAAGCCCTTATTTAAAGGAATACATCGATTTAAATACACATTTGCGTCAAAGCACCGACTCCGCGTTTGAACAAGATTTTTTCAAATTATTGAACAATAGCATATTCGGGAAAACTCTCGAAGATACTGAGCGTAGAGTAGACGTAAAGCTGGTCACAAAGTGGAGAGATGAGCGAAATAAAACCAATAAATTTCATTCGGCAGAACAGCTCATATCTCGTCCTAACTTTCATAGTGCATCAATATTTGATGAAAATTTGGTAGCTGTTCAACTAAAACGAGAAAAAGTAGTTTTGAACAAACCTATATACATCGGATTTACAGTCTTAGAACTTTCCAAGAATCATATGTACGATTTTCATTATTCGGTCATGAAAAGGCACTACCAACATAATCTGTCTTTGTGCTATACTGATACCGATAGTCTTTTGTACTCATTACAGACGAATGATTTTTACTCAGATTTGAAGCAACACTTTATATCTTACTTTGATACAAGCAACTACAAAAAAGATAATCGTTTTGATATTATTCCAAAAAACAAAAAAGTTCCCGGTTTGTTTAAAGACGAGTTAGGAGGCAACATTTTGTTAGAATTTGTCGGATTACGCTCTAAACTTTACAGCATTAAAACGAGCAATAGTGAGATAAAAAAAGCAAAAGGAGTCAAAAAAATGTAACCAAAAAACTACGGTTTTCTGATTATGTTAATGTATTGTCAACGGGTGATGAGATAAGAGGTAGAAACGTTCTTTTTAGATCGATAAAACATGAAATTTTTACAACAGAACAAAACAAAGTTGCTTTATCAAGAAAAGACGATAAACGATTCATCACAAAAGATAATATTTGCACTGTATCCTGGGGACATTATAATATTACTGTTTAACTTTAAGTCTTAATGTATATTTTATTTTATTTTATTTATTAGGACAACCAACAAGACACACACTACAAAAAATTTTAAATGTAACGCAGTAAATAATTCTAAGTGCTGTCTTAATTATAGGTTGCCACGGCATGCATAGTGTACTTATAAAATAAAAAAAAAGGAAATAACATTAATTTCTTACAAAAATTAAAAACTAATTCTAGGACTACAACAGTATATAAACTCAAACTGACACAGATGAAAAAGTCGCAACAATCTTACGTTTAAACGTAAGTGGCTTGTCCAGAAATATGTCAATATCAACGTTTTTAAGTTGATTATACTGCCGTTGAAGCCTATTTATGGTTGAGTGGTGGCCGAGGTTCGTCTTGCTGCCCCTTATCGAAAACAGGGTATATCTGCTGGCGCGAGGAAGTTTAAGCGGAATGGTAAGATGTATGGAGTTCAATAACGATGTACAGTCTATGGTTCCATTGACAATTTTATGCAGGAACATGCAGTCCAGCAAGAATCTCCGATCTTTTAGACTGTTCATTTTGAAATACGCTAATCGATTCTCGTAAGTGGGAAGCTCTTTAGCCTTGTGACATTGAAAGGAGAGATGCCACATAAAACGTTTTTGTATGCGTTCGATGCGCTTGATATGAACGTCATACTGTGGGGACCAAACCTGACTGCAGTATTCTAGGCTAGAACGAACTAAGGACTGATACAGAAGAATTTTGGTGGATGGTTTCTTGAAATCTTTAGTGTTACGTATTACAAACCCTAACATGCGAAAGCTTTTTGTGGCAATGTGGTCGATGTGTTCGTGGAAACGGAGCTGCCTATCCAGTATAACTCCCAGATCTCGGATGGATTCTACTTCCTCCAAAACATGGCCATCAACGGTGTATTTATAAGATTGCATTTTCTTTGCTCTTGAGAAACGGACATGCTTACACTTGTCGATATTCAAGAACAACCTATTGTCGTGACACCAACGAGCGAGACGATCCAAATCACGTTGCAATAAAAGTGAATCTCCATCATGTCTGATCTGCATAGACAGTTTCATATCATCTGCGTAGAGGTAGCAACTGACGTGTTTGAAGATGGATACGACATCGTTGATGAAGATGTTGAACAGAATCGGCCCGAGATGGGAACCCTGAGGGACGCCAGAAGTTGCCAAAAATGGTTCTGAAGAAAAGCCAGTAGCAACCACTCTCGATTTTCGCTGTGAGAGGTAGGAGGAGAACCATTGCAAGAGGTTACCAGAAACGCCAAAATTAGAAAGTTTCTGCAATAAAATAGTGTGGTCCACAGTGTCGAATGCCTTACTTATATCAGTATAAATAGTATCGACCGCTAAGCGAGAGTCCAGAGAATCTGAAACATGCTGCACAAACGAAGTAAGGTTGGTTGTTGTTAACCGAGATGCCAGAAAGCCTGACTGAAGAGGTGAGATCAATTGTTTAATATGCCATGATAAGACTGGACACAACAAAGACTCAAAAATCTTACCGAAGACCGACAAAATTGAGATAGGCCTATAATTGTTTATGGATGTGCAGTCGCCGGATTTAAAAATTGGGACTATTTTAGCTTCTTTCCATAATGACGGAAAAATCCCAGCAGTCAAAGATGCATTGAAAATAATAGTAAGAGGGAAAGAGATGGCTTTAGAACATTCCACTACAAACAGGGGTGGTATTCCATCAGGACCAGCTCCCTTATTTCGGTCCAATTTTTTTAAAACCTTTAGTACTTCATCCTGTGAAAATTGTATGTTTGTAAGCGAGTTCGAGGTGGATGTTGCGTTGTCCGTTGCCAAGTGCAAATTAGGATAATCCTTGTTGTTTGAACCCTTGGTTGGTTCAAACACTGACTTGATGTATCTTGGATGATCTTGATAATTGACAACACTCGAAGACTTGAAATAACTTGATTTATTGATAACTTGTAAATGTGTGCACAATAATAAAGGCTGCTATGAACTAACTTGATGTAAACAATAATAAATAACGATGACTCGTATTAGGTCATACGCTTAAGAATTCTGCTAGATTGCAGTAAACTGTACTTTGTACATATTCCCGGGCGGGAGATTACTAAAAAGAAATGAAAATAGAAAAAACTATAAAACTTAAATATTTTACATGTCATGCTTAATCTAGTACTCGTAGTTACTTATAAATTGAACGTGTTACATAATTTAACTACATTTTATGTTACAATAGTATGGAGCCGTTTAGTAAAGTTCCTGTTTGGTAGGGGGGACGTGTTCCTGTCTACTCTCTGTGGCTCATCGACGCTCGTTGCGTGGAGGTCACCGGTAGCTGGTCGGTGTTGCATCTCGATAGGCGGCTCTACCACTGCACTCTGAGGGGCGGGTTCTTTACTCAATACGCTTGCCTTTCGTCTCAACTGGAACTTTCGTGTTATCCAAGTTATTCCTGCTATTGTCACGACTGCTAAGACGATGTATATCATGACGTAATGGTGTATATCATGAAATGAAACTGCTTCGGTAGCAGTCTCCAGCTCCTCTTCGTCGGTCTTGATTGCTTTGATCTTGTTTTCTATATCAGTTGTCTCCATTTGAAAGGTTGTGATTCGCTCCTTGTCCTTGATGACGTGAGGTATAGTTAAGTTGATAATACTGTTGATAGGCGCTAGAGTCAGCACATACAGGTCTGGTGATACTCTGATCTCGCTTGTGTGATATCGATGTGGATAGATGGTAAATTTGTCTGTCTTGATAATGCAACCATGACCTATGGTAATGAGGCCGTTGCCACTCAGCTGACGTGTTGTAATTTGATCGTCACACATGACTCGTACTTGACATGACCTGCAACAAAAATAAATATAAGTATTTATGAAAGAGGACTTCCTCCAATTATCTTGGCATGATTTCGCTTCTATCATGCATTCCGACTCTGTTAGTCGACACAAATTCTTATCAGTCTTCATCTGATATTCTGGTCCTTGATTGCGACAGAAGTAAGTATCGAGTTGTCGAAAACATGTTTGTATGTCGGTCTCTGACATTGGTATAAACAAATCTTTTTTCATATTGACCGATACGTAGTCTGCGACTGGAACTATGCTGATCATCTTTTCATCTTGATATTTAGGTAATGGTGCGACTCGAAGGATCTCAAAAGTATCTATCTCTGCTTATGAGCGGTATCTTTATTTCAAAGATGAAGTACTCTTCTATGACTCTTGTCCTTATGCTCAGGAAGTCATACATCTTGCGAAGATCCGAGTGAATGTTGGTTACCGGTAGAGATACGTCTTGTGGTAATTGGCTTGATACTGTACTTAATTCCTTTGTGAGTTGAGACGGTGTTATTATATGAATGTTGAAATATCCTTGGTGTATTTCTGTGACAGTCTGCAAAAGAGTATCTTGTACTGCTCTTAAGCTATTTAACATGTTGCTTGCTATTATAGACTCTAAAGAGAAGTCATTAAGGACGAGATTTACTTGTGCTGCATTTTTTAGGCCATCCAAGGCTTTCTCTAATGTAATAATGTGTTGATTTGCGATCTTATGTTGCTGATTCATAAGGGCTTCAGTCCTTTTTAACAGATTGTTTTCTGCCTCTACAATAGACGTCTGATTCTTCCATAAGTTTAATAAATGTTTCTGATTATCACGAAGTAATGCGATATCTTGTTTATATTGTTGTGCGAAGCGCTCGTCGAGTACGCCGAACAGGTCACCTGCGAGGTATCCGATTGCATTGACGAAGCCGCGTCGCGTGCGCCGCGCGTGCTTGCCACGCGCTTGAATTTGCTGACTCAGTAAAAGTTGGTTGTAGTGCTCTAGTTCCATATACTGATGTCGTAATTGAGTTGTTATTGCAGAACATTGAACTTTTTCTGTTGTTATTATGTCACATGATTTTTCCAATGTTTTTATGTATTTTTCTAAAGCTTGTATTCCTTGCCAGTATGGTTTCATGTCATAATATGTTATGATCTTCCATTCGTCTTTTATCAATTGCATATTAGATAACTTGTCAAAGTAGAGTCCTTGATTTTCTTTAAACTTAGTTATGTTTTCCATGCCATAGGAACTTGAAATGAATGTCATAAACAACATGAATGTTGTAAATAGGGTTGTCCATGTTGACTTCTGGCCAGTGCGGCGTCTTGTACTTGTATTGTTCTGTTCGATGTTATTGTTTGTTGTCTGATTATTCACGTGATTGGTGACTCGTGTTAGTTTATTTGGGTCGAACTCTTGGTGTTCTGTGAGTATAGATATTTTTGTAACTGGGCGCTTGATGTGGCCGCTCTTTGTTTTTAATGTTACGACTCGCACGTAGCCATCTTTTCCGGGGTGTGTCTCAACTACTCTCCCCATTATCCACTTGCCAGGGGGAAGATTTTCGTCGTGTACTATTACAACGGCATCGATGTTGACATTCTGATGTGATTTTGTCCATTTATTTCTTGTTGTTAACTGCGTTAAATATTCCGATCGCCAGCGAGTCCATACATCTTGTAATATCTTTTGAGTTAGTTGCCAACGTGTCCTTGTGTCTCTTTCAGTTTCTACTATGGTCAATAACGGACCACCGGTAAGAAAGTGAGATGGAGTGAGAAAATCTAGATCCTCAGGATCCTCTGATAAGGCGCACAGTGGTCTTGAATTTAGGCACCCCTCTATTTGTGCTAATAGAGTTGAAAATTCTTCAAAAGTGAGCGTCTGCTGCCCAATAACTCTTTTTAGGTGAAACTTGAAGCTCTTCACCGCTGCTTCGAAAATGCCACCAGCTGATGGCCACGCTGGTGCGTTGAAGTGCCATGTGATCTCCATGTCGGTTATTTCTTTCATGCACTCGTCGGTAAAGCATTTTTGTATGTCTTGGTATTCTTGTTGTAGTACTTTGCTTGCACCTACAAAGTTTCGACCATTGTCGCTATACATATGGCGGGGCTTTCCTCTTCGAGCTGCCATTCTGCGCAATGCTGCCAAGAATGAAGATGTAGTTAAATCGGACACTAACTCCAGGTGCACGGCCTTGGTCACCATGCACACAAAGACAGCTATGTAAGCTTTCAGTGTCTTTATTCCGCGCCCCTTGTTGGCTTTAACGAATACATGCCCCGTAAAATCCACTCCAGTGTGAAGGAACGGCCGGGATTGATTTACTCGTGCTCCTGGTAACTGACCCATAATTTGTTCTTGTTTAATAGGTTTTTGTTTTTTGCAAACAACGCACTTCCTTATGTATTTCTTGGTTGCTCGATTTCCGCATATTATCCAATATTTTTGTCGGATAAAAGCCAAAGTAACCCGAGCTCCTCCGTGGTAGGTCAGTTTGTGTGCCTCATCGATTATGAGTTGGGTTAATCGGTTGTCATACGGTAGGATAATAGGGTGCATCATTTCTGGGCTTATGTATGCGTTTTGCAGCCTGCCTCCAACTCTTAGTAATCCATCTTGGTCCAGATGAGGATTCAGGCTCAGAATCTTGCTTTTTGATGATATTTGTTTATTTATATTCAAACTACCGATTTCTTCTTGATATTCTTCAGATTGTATTTGCTTGATAATTCTTATCTTTGCTTCTTTTAATTCAGACAGAGTCAAATAATTTGATTTGAACATCCTGTTTCCTCTTGATGTAAAGCGGCGGACCCATCCTAATACTCTTATTGCTCTTGATAGCGAACTATATTTTTCTAATAAGTTACTAATTATGTTTTCAGATTTCGTGCTCTGAGTAGCGAGATTCACTTGTTTTTTCTGTCTCGCTTCTTCATTCGTTAAGTAGACTTCTTGTTCTGTTTTTTCGTCTTTAAATGAGGATAACCAGGCCGGTCCTTGCCACCATAATTTGTGTTGTAGTAGCTGTGTAGGTGTTATTCCACGGCTTGCACAGTCCGCAGGGTTGTCGGCTGATTTAACGTAACGCCAATTCTTGGCGGGTAACGCTTCCGTGATTTTTGTTACTCTGTTTGAGACGAACGTCTTCCAACGGTCTGGGCTTCCTTGTATCCACCCAAGCACTGCTGTTGAGTCAGTCCATCCATAGATCTTGATTTTGTGTTCTGGAAAGCATTGTTCGACTTTCTTCATCAACTGGGATAGCAAATGGGCTCCTAATAATTCCTTCCTGGGTAATGAAACTTCCTTAGTTCTTGGTACTAATTTTGATTTCGCAACTACCAGAGCAATGTTCGAATTTGTGTCATTAGGTAATTTGCAATAAATAACGCATGCGTAGGCTTGTTGCGATGCGTCACAAAACCCGTGTAGTTCAATATCTGTGTCTTGCGTAATACCTAACCATCTGGGTAATTTTATTTTATCGATGTTCTTTAAGTCTTGTTTTAATGTTATCCATTCCTTGTTTATGTGATCGGGTATCTTGGCGTCCCATGGAATGTCTTCTGTCCATACTTGTTGAAATAATAATTTAGATTTCGTAGAGATGGGTGTAAGCCATCCTAGCGGATCGAACAACTTTGATAAATCGGATAACAGCATTCTCTTGGTATTGTTTATGTTATCTGTAGGGTTGTCAATCATTGATTCAAAAATAAATACGTCTTGTTCTGGATTCCAACGAAGTCCGAGTGTTTTGGTTGACGATGCATGTTTGAAGTCGTACTCCTTTTGTTTATTGTGATTTTGATCTTGCCTTAAATCTGGATGATTTGAGTTCCATTTTCGCAGATTAAAACCGCCTCTTTTTAGTAAAGCTATCAATTCTTCCTTCATCTTTAAGGCGGCTTCTAGCGTATGGCTCCCTTGTAACAGATCATCCATATACATGCTTGATTCTACAACTTTGGCCGCTTCCGGGAACGTTTTCCTTTCATCCTCCGCTAGTTGCCTTAAAGTCATCATGGCCAGGAACGGGGCGGCCTTGGTGCCGTATGTGACTGTTGTTAGTTCAAATTCCTCTATGTCTTTATTGCAGCCGTCGCGCCATAATATTTTTTGGTATTTTAAATCGTCAGGATGTACCCAGATTTGGCGAAACATTTTCTCAATGTCTGCCGTGAATGCGATGCTGTATTGTCGCCATTTCAATATTAATACCAAGAGATCTTGTTGTAGATTAGGTCCTTTATGCATGTAATCGTTGAGACTCTTCCCGTTGCTTGTATTCTGGGAAGCGTTGAATACGACTCTCAGAGCTGTTGTAGAGGACTCCCGAGTCACACAGTGATGGGGCATAAGGTATCCAGATTCAGTCTTCCCGGTTTTGTTTCGCATGTGACCTAATTCCATGTATTTCTCCATGAACGCCTTGTATTCATCTGCTATTCTCGGATTCATCTTAAATTTTCTTTCTAGTTGTAAGAATTGAGCATAGGCTTTATTCCTTGATTGGCCTATTTCATCGATTTCTTTCTTGAGCGGGAGTCGTACTTGATATTTTCCGTCCTCTTTTCTTGTTGTGGTTTCTTTGTAAAACTTAATGCAGTCCTGGTCATCAGCTGTCTGATAAGAGTCATTCAATATTTCCTCTGTTTCCCAAAAGCGTCTAATATCCTCGATATTATTAAGGACTATGTTGCATTGTAAAGTGGTTGGTTTCCCATATAAAATCCAACCGAGTAATGTCTTTTGTGCTGATGGGCGGGTATGGTTCGCTTCTCTTATTTCGTTCATTATAATACGAGCATAAACATCGGCTCCTAGTAATATGTCAATCGGGCGACTGACATAAAATTCTGGATCGGCGAGAGGCAACTCATTCAGATATGTCCAGTCTGGCTTCTTGAATGTAAAGTTCGGCAAATTATTTGTTAGTTTTTTCATAATGAGTGCTTCTGTAGTGAAGGAGAAGTTTCCTGCCAATGATGAACAGTGCATAGTCAACTTCCCCTAGCAATTGGTGTCCTTGGTGCCAACCCCTGTGATTATTCCAGAACATTTCTGTCGCGGCAGTCTTAGTTGCTGTGCGGCGTTTTCAGTAATAATAGATATCTGTGATCCCGGGTCGACTAGGGCTCTCATTTTCCGGGATACTCCATCTACTCCTGCGACTTGGATTAGTGCGGTTGCTAATAACACCTCGTTTGATTCCCACTGTTGGGCGGTGAATGTATTCCCTGGTTTCAAACTTGATCCTTGATTCCCGTTTCTTGTTTGTTGTGGGTGCTTGGTAAATGTGTCATGCAAAAGTGTATTGTGATTGCCGTCACATTCCCGACAACGTTTGTTGGATGTGCAATTTTTTCCATAGTGACTGCAGAGGCAATTTACGCAATAGTTTAACCGCGTTATTGCTTGTCGTTTTTGCATCGGGGTCATATCTAAGAATCGCTGACAGAAATATATTCTGTGCTCATTACTATCGCATAGTGCGCAATTTAATTTGTAGTTACTTGATTGAGGTCGACTAAAAATAGCTTTGTTTGTTGAGCTATTGAGATGCTTCCTTGTTTGATAGGAATATTCTTGTTTTCCAGAGGGAGATGGTGCGTGAAAGGTAGACCGTTGATGCGACTCTTGTTTACGCCGTGATGATTCCATAGTCGTGAACTTGTTTTCCAAAAATGCCATAAAATCCACCATCTTTGGTAATTCTCTCGGATCCTTCAGTGACGTCATGTATTCACTATGCGTTTCCGCGTCTAATTTTTGAGATAGAATGTGTATTATCATAGGGTACCAGCTGTCAATTTTGATACCCAAGTTCTTGATAGCGTTTAAGCATTCCGTCGTCACGTCATGTATACGCTTTACTTGGTTAGAAGTGGCCTGTTGCATAATAGGCATACTCATTAAAATATTCATATGCGACGTAAATATTATCTTTTTGTTGTTGTAGCGGTGGTTCAAAATATCCCAACTAGCGGTATAATTTTCTGAACCAATTTGTAGGTGTTGAATCAAACGCTCAGCTTCTCCTCTTAACTTGCTCTTGAGATGTTGCATCTTTTGAGCGCTTGATAAGGCTGGGTTGTTATGGATTGTTTCACAGAAGAGGTCCTTGAAGGAGGACCATTGTTGGTAGTTCCCCGTGAAGATCGGTATGTCTAATTGTGGTGTGGACTTCTCCCTATGCGAAACAGACCAAAGCTTGTTGTTGATAGCCCGCTTGATATTATTGTATTTTGTCTCATGTTGCGTGAAACTCATTTCGTAGCTCATGTCGGATCCATTAAGGATGCTGTCAATCTCCCAGTGAAGAGAATCTATTGCTTGCCATCGCGAATGTAGAGATCGAAGAGTATCCTCAAATTCCCACTTCTCTGTGATTAATTCGATGTTGATTTGGGATACGGTTCTTGAAAATGCTTTGAAGTTAGTAGTTTGCTTTTTCATCAGGTCATCTAGCTGACTGTATGTTCCTCTCGATTTCTTCTCGCCCTCAGATTCTTCTTCATGCCATGAGAAAGAAGCTGTACTTTCTTCTTGTTTATTTTCCTTTTCCTTACTAGATCCTTTTCCTTGCAGATCAAGCAAGTATCCTTGTAGGTATTGTTTTGTTTCTTGATAACACCTCAAAATAATGTTATATTCATCACTCGTGAAGTAGTCATGATCTTCTCGTAGAACTTGGCATAACTTGTTATGATTTTCATGATATTCCCTCCAGTACAGATCCAACTTGTTGATCCGTTTTTGGATAAGTTCAGGTGTCTTGCGTTCTGAATTGTCTTTCTTGAAGTTACGTAACGTGTTCTTGATTGCTTCCGAAAGTTGCTCTTGCTTTGCGAGTACTTCCATTGTTAAATAAACTTGAGAACTTGAAATACCTTGCTGGTGATGAGTGTTGTCCTTGATAGTGAGTTCCGCGTTGCCTTTATTTTTCTTGATAGGTACGTACCGTCTTGATATTCTTTGTTACTTGATATTCTTGATTTTTCGATAGAACTGATGTAGAGCGTAGAACTTGTTTTCCACTTGGTGCTTGATCACTTAATGTTTCCGAAAACCCGGTATGGTCTATGATGCGCCTTCTCCACTCGACCGGTTAGACCCGCTTCTGGGAAGCCGGAGAGCTGACTCGCAACCACACCAGATTTAAACGAAAAACACTAAGTTTTTTATGCTCGAAGGACCATTAATGTTTGAACCCTTGGTTGGTTCAAACACTGACTTGATGTATCTTGGATGATCTTGATAATTGACAACACTCGAAGACTTGAAATAACTTGATTTATTGATAACTTGTAAATGTGTGCACAATAATAAAGGCTGCTATGAACTAACTTGATGTAAACAATAATAAATAACGATGACTCGTATTAGGTCATACGCTTAAGAATTCTGCTAGATTGCAGTAAACTGTACTTTGTACACTTGTATACGGAGGAAAAAAAAGAGGCAAAAAGATTGCAGATGGATTGCCCATCAGTAGCTTTGCAGTCACCGAGGGTCATTGATGCAGGGTAAGAGTTACTGTCACTATTCTGTTTTTTATTTTTAAGAAAACTCCAAAAGAGTTTTGGGTTATCAGCTAAAGATTGCTCCAGCTCCGAAATATATTTCAAATAGCAAGTGTCGGTTAATTCTATACATCTCTTTTTAATGGTGTGGAAGGCCAGTTCATCTAACGGATTTTTATATTTGCGATATTTAATTCGTAACTTGTATTTTTCTTGCAACAGATGGATGAGTTCCTTTGTGAACCAAGTCGGAAACTTCTTTGATACTGGTTTGCATTTTGGCACATGCTTAGAAATTAAAAGTCTGATAATTCTGTAAAACGCATCAACCATGTCATTTACCGAGCAGCATGAAGATAACTCACCCTCCCAAGAGATCTTACCCATTTCCGACACAATTTTTTCATAGTCCGCTTTTCGGAAGTTACGTTTATTGTTAGAAAGGTTGGAGGAGAGAGTAGGCGTGCTCTCACACGAAACACTACATTCAAGGGGCGGGTGGTGAGGGTCGAGATTACTCAATGGAGAGTCACTGCGCACTATACCCTTGACGGTCATGTTTGAAAGTATGAGGTCAAGCATCCGGCCGTTATCATTTTGGATATTATTAAATTGTGAAAGGCTATTTAATGCAATAAAATCCAACAACTCATTGTCAAGTGTGCTTTTCCCTACATGATTAGCGCAACCAGTGCCATTCCAAATAATGTTACCCATATTAAAGTCGCCCAAAATGAGACACTTTGAATGGGATTCTAATATTCGACTAGTGTTTTCAATAAAATGATCAAAGATATGCTTCTGCACGGGTGGCGGAAGATACACTGCACAAACTAATATTTTCTCTACCTTATTATCTCTCCCCCGACTATCCAGTTCGATCCATAAATCTTCACATCCACTCTCAAGGTGATAAAGCCTGCGAGAAGAGAAACGTCTGGATACAGCAATCAGTACCCCGCCACCAGCTTTGCCTTTATGAAACTCGCTTGTTTCTCGATCACGTCTATACACCGCGTAACTATTATTAAACAATTCCATATCGAAGATTGAATTATTCAACCAGGTTTCACATAAGACTATAATATCTAAATTGCAGCTCAACATATTTCTGTAAAAGGATGTGGTCTTCGTGCGAAGACCCCTAACATTTTGGAAATAAACATTTAACTTAGCGAATGTAAGGCCTTAATAGATTGTACACAAAAATTAAAAACAAAATATGCACTAACAACTAAAAATACTACATTAGGCTATCTAGAGTAGCCGCATTCCGCACTAAAACATACTCGGACGTATCTGTCTTGCGCATGTAGATGCGACCGCCTCTGACCCATACATGTTTATAGTGGAGTTCCCTGGCGCGAGCGCGAGCTGCAGCATGGAGCTGCTTATTCTCCGGTGAGAGATTTTCAACCACGTACACCTCCCTTTTTTCGGCTCCAAAACCTAGGTTTCCTGTGTTCAATCTTTCCTGGGGGTGGGTTTTATTGTATTTTATTGCGGCAGCCAAGAACGTATCCCGAGACCGAGGACTGTTCATCTTAACGAGAATGGAGCGGGGTCGCGGGCTCTCAGGGTTCTTCTTCGCCACTCGTGAGCAATAAAATATATCTGAGTCAGTGATTGGACAACTAATAGTTTTACCCAGCTGTTTTATGATAGTCAGTAGATTCTCAGAGTTGCTTTCTGGAACGCATTGGACCTCCAAGTTAGATGAACGAGTAATTTCTTCAAGTTGATTAAAACGGTTGCTGATTGTGTTTAACTCGATGCGGAGGGTCTCATTTTCCTTTGAAATGGAATCAATTTTGGTCTTGCAAGTAGTTAGTTCCGACTTCATATTTTCGAAAGTTTCATGTATGAAATTAATTGACTCTGTGAGGGAAACCATATCCTCTTTAAAAGTCTTTAATTCCTTGTTTATGTCACGTTTGAGATTTGCACTCGCCTCCTTCATAGCTGCTCGTATTTCCTCTTGTATAATCGTGCGCAACTCAGAACGCGACTCGGAACAGGTAGAGGACGGTTTAGTTGAGCCAGCCGCCGACTGTTTTGATGCAACGGTCGTCTGTTTCGGGCCCGTGGCCGTCTGTTTTGACGACCCCGCGGCCGGTGCCGACGACGATATCTGTTTTGATCCCTTTTTAGACACCCGGTGAGTAACATTTGCATCAGCATTAGAAGGGTTAGGCGTTAACGATCGCACCGGTGTATGTGTATTATCAGTACGCGGTTTCCTCATCAGACATTCAGGGCAAAGCCAAATTGCCTTGGCTTCCGACGAGAGTTTTTCCAGTTCTGCGTGAGGTATACTAACGCATAAGCTGTGGTACGATAATCCGCAATCGCAACACTCCAAGTTATTCAAGTCGTCATTTATTATATTAGACTTGCAAGCGCCGCACTGATGAGACATCTTTGGTAGGTAAAGAGCGGGCCGCGCAGGTAACAAACAGGATGGTGACTCAGCGCTGGGCAGCTCCGGTAGGCGCGATAAGCGAGGCGAGAGCGGGACGGCAATTATAGATATTGTCTCTTACCCTGGCGGGGTTGCGGCAGGGCGTCCCGCGCGGCGGCAGGCGGGCCGATTGCACTGTGATGAGTCGTTGATTGCGAAATACTATTTTGTTTAAAACGTACAAGCAATCGCACTATGTACGCGATTATAGATGGAACAATTTGGCTTTTATGTCCTTTAAGTAACAAGATCGCGTACACAAAGTAAGAGAATTTTGCTAACAACTGACGAGACGTCCATTTGCGACGACTATTCGGACGAGAGGTGTAATGTAAATGTGTAATGTAAATGTAAATAGATTAATGCTATGTACACAGAACGTCACGTCGAGTTACCTTTGTTGGACTTTGGACCATCTTTATATCCAAGACACAAGTGCTCTTTTAGCACTGCTTGGGGGTATCTTAACTTGACGCCGTCTGTATATAGTTTTATAAAATATATGTATTTTAGTAACTACCAAGTACTAAATAATGTAATGGTTACCTATAAGTGTCATACGTAGGTACGTACTGTAGGTACAGTGTGTAAAACATAATAGTTATTTTAAGAAATAAATCTGCTAAACAGAATACCTGTTTTTCATTTTCTTTTCCACATCTCATAATATAATTTATTTATGTAGGTAGCTAGATTGTAGGAGAAAACAGTGTTAAGCTTTTTAACACAATTTAGTAAGTCACCTCATAAGAGAACTTGTTGCGACATGATCAAGTAAAATACTATACACATGACAAATTAACCTATAACGTAATTTGATGCTCCACGTGTAGTAAATTTGTGCAATAAATATTTACACATTTGCAGTTTTAGTAAGTCACCTCATAAGAGAACTTGTTGCGACATGATCAAGTAAAATACTGTAGGTACACGTGACAAATTTACCTATAAAGTAATGTGATGCTCCACGTGTAGTAAATTTGTTCAATAAATATTTACACATTTGCAGATTGTGCAATCCAGCAAACATGCTGAAATGCAAACTTAGCGGTTTTGAATTTCGCAGCTTTACATCAAATAACGTCATTTGGTTCGCGGTCCTGCTGTAGATCGTACGTTACTTACATCAATTGTAAGTATAATTACTTATTTCTTGATTTCTATTTTAATACTTATGAACTTCATTTTAAACAAGGTGTTTTCTAAATTTACTTTTTATTTGTTACAGAAAATGGACAATTCTTCTGACATTATGTTCAGTCAGTACGCCCAGGACCCACTGGAAAACTTCACACAACAATATCAAGAACTCTTGGATCAGAATCAGAATCAGAATCAGAAATAATTTATTTGCAAGAATATGGTAATACATTTTGTTAAGTAATTTACATAGCCAACATATTCTATCGATGTAACGATGTGCAAATGTGTTATAATAACTAATAAAATTTGTCAATCCCACAATTTGACATTTATCGAAACAAATATAAAGAATAAAATTTTAAGCGGGTTGTTTAATTTTTTAAATAAAGTAATTATGTAGCATCATTATAAGTCATGTTTTGTTAGTAGATAATTGTTAGTAGATTATGTTAATTCACGAATATGTCAAATTTTATCATTTAAAAAATCATTTATAGTGTAGTACAATTTGCTCAATAAGAAATTATGCAATTTAAATCTAAATTCATTCAATGTAATTTTTTTTAAGTTGTCAGGTAATTTATTATAAATTCGTACGGCCATTCTTCTTTAAAGGAAGCATTTATTAAGGATTTGCATCTAAATTTAACGCAGTAAATGTAAAATGAGCCTTATATCTTAAAGTATATTGAATTACATATTCATATACAGAATTCTTATCAGACTTCAAAGGTAAACCAGTAGTATTAAATCCAATATAACTAACACCAGAATGATGATTATTAACAATGTCTGGACTAAACATAGCCATAGCAAGTTCATCAACTTTAATTTTTGAATTCAAAACAGATGTTTCAATTCTTTTTTTACATCTGGGATAATATGTCCATTTATAAGTCTTACCATTTTTTAAACTAACACGTTTAATATTTTCGTAATGACCGTCAATAACAGGAACACCAAATGATGCAGAATTTGCACTTATATAAAACATTATGTCAAAAGAATCTTGATTAAATAAGGGATCAACACGTAAATCACTATATTCACCACTAGCGGCCGCCCGCGACTTCGTCCGCGTGGAAAAGTAACTTTTTACCCCCCTTTTAACCCCTTACAACCCCCTTAATATTATTATGTTGATAGCCTATAGCCTTCCTCGATAAATGGACTATCCAACAAAAAAAGAATTATTCAAATCGCACCAGTAGTTTCGGAGATTAGCGCGTTCAAACAAACAAACAAACAAACAAACAAACAAACAAACAAACTCTTCAGCTTTATTATATTAGTATAGATTGGCTTTTTCCAATTTGCCAATATCATAATATCTGTTTAATTCTATATTATCAATAACATATTCAACTTTATTAAGTATTACCATACCATACTGATTATGAATATATGCATTAAAATTCTTATTGCCTAAACCATCTACATTAAACAAATTCATATTCTTAAATAAGTTATCATAGTGTTCATCGCCGAACACCCAAACATTATTCCTTAACAAACAACCGGTGTAAACATACTTTAACACTTTAGGCGTAGAAAAAGTCGACATCTTCTTGGGATAACCAAAACGCCTTCTATTCCGAATCACTCGACGACGATAATACATAGGTTTCCTGCGAATCGGGCGGCGTATCCAATACCTCTTCTTTCGGTACGGGCGCACGTACCGACGTCCAGTACGCCTCATCAGCACTAATAAAAACAAATCTTCCTTTAATGGCTTCATCCATTTTTTCATCACATTCATTAGATACAAATATTATTGGACCACTAAACTTGATCAACATTGAGTTAGAACCTTTAACAGGATACGAATATGGGCGACCTTCCAACAAACGTTTCAACATAGAAGGAACACAAAATGTATACGAAAATTCTTCAAATAAAATAATTTTGTGAAAATCAGGCTTAAATTCTTGCATAAAAAATTTACCAACACCTGGGTAATATACATGCGGCATTAAATGTCGACCAATAACATGTTCAATAAAAGATGATTTTCCAACATTAGTTGGGCCATATAAATACAACTGCTTGCGTTTTACACCGGTTGTAATTATAAAATTATTCCACCACATTGAAACGTCCATTGTCCAATTATGAAATGCAAATAAAACTTTAAGCAATTCAACATGTACCTTTGGAGCTCTAATATCGCTATATGCTTTTTCTAAGAACTTATAACAATTTCGATGCTCAATAACAAAAGGATCATCGTAACGAAAAGAATTAGTATTTAATGCCCATATTCGTATCCTCATATTTAAATGCAATTCCGATACTTTACAATTATATAACACATCAGTATCTTCTTTAGACACATACTTTATGCAAGACTTACGAGATTTACACGATTGTAAATCAAAACGATCACTAAACACTTTTATTCCATGTATAACAGATTCACTAATAAAATTAACAAACAATGGACGTACATTCTCTAATAACATAGGCTCATTAAATTCACAAAATATATGCATGTGATTACTCACTCTTTGAGAAGATAAACTTTTCTCTATCGCAACAACGTAAGTTAAAAGATACTGCTTAAACTTATCAACAAAGTATTGTCGAGCTAATTTATAATAATTGTCAAAATCTAAAGTAACAAAAAACAACTGTCCAGGACGCACTGACGTCTTCCTCTTAGCAGAGTCAGAAGCGGTCTGGTTCATTTATTTAGTATATATGTTTTTTGAATACATGGCTAATCTTTGCGGTGGGGTCCACAATCTTTCTCCTACTCTGCCTCTGTGTTGAAAATCTTTCAATTTTTTAAATAAATCGTCATATCTGTGCACGAAGATTCCAACTTCAAGTATGTACAGACAAGGAAGTGGTAATATGTTCAGCTTTTTAAATAAAGGTTTGCAACTATCTAAGTAATGAGCTCCACACACTGAGCGTATACATTTTTTTTGCAACACAAATGCATTTTGAAAGTTTACTGAGTTCCCCCACAAAATTAGTCCATATCGTAAGATGGATGATATATAGTGTTGGACGAACAAAATCGATTGCCTAGGACAGCACTAGGCGTACCCCATCCCTAACGTCATCTGACAGTAGAACTGTCATTCACTTCATTCAGAGATAGATTCGCGCGCTCTGGCGCTCTGTGATTGTGATATTAATTTATTCGAGTAAAACTGTGTAATATCATTTAAAATGCGTTTCATTGTTAATAGATCAGAAGTGAGACCGTAATTCATAGCCCGCAGCTATTTTCCCAACGTAATTGTACAGATTTTTGTGAAAATCGTGTCAAGTTGGCGGCATCCGCAAGACCGAGTTTGGTCGTGATAAGATCATGTTAAATACCGTGTTGACATATAAATACGCGATGAATCGTTGTTTTGTAATCATATAGTAACTTTATCTAACACTTCCTATCACAATAAACGCATTTTGAGTAAATCAAAATATGAAAGTAACCTATGAAAAGTACGACGCAAAAGTTTGTATACCAAAAGTTTATAAGTATAAAGGCAGTTCACTACCTTCATCAGTATTATCCATTATGCGTGGGTATGTGGGCTGGGGATTCCAAAAATATAGACGTGATACGATTGGCAACTAAAGTTTTAATCACGTACAATCATTAAATAAACACTCTCTCACTAAATCACTCTGATTAAGGTCGATTTAAATGGGACGTCGGCGATCCGTCGATGACGAGCAACCTCCGTCGCGCCCGTTCAAAAAGTGCGCCAACGGTGACTGTCCGTTTGACGTTTCGCCAGAGTGAAATCACCATTCACTTTCGTCCAGAAATCAATGGTGTGAAATTAAAATCTAGATGGCGCCACCGATGCGCCGTCACGGCCGGACTGACAATCGCCCGTCCTCGGGCGTTCAGAAAGATCTGCAATAGAATAATCACATTAACCTACGCTCGTCCAACCTGACATCAATTACTACACAACAATCTTTTTTTAACAAAGCCGAGTCGCCCTAGGCTAAACACAAGTGATCTAATAACCGGTTCTTAAAGCCTAGACCGGCCGGATAATATCGTCTCTTCTACCAGGCATGCAACCGACAATTTTAACTTCGACGAATGCGTCCCTTCGACCACCTCATCGTGAGCGTGGACCGGACAACATCTTGCACTTGATATGCCACACAACCACCAATATTGGCCCGGACAGCATCGTCCCTTCGACCAACCATACTACTCACAATTTTAACCTCGACACATGCGTCCCTTCGACCACCTCATCGTGAGCGTGGCCCGGACAACATTGTAATCACAATCAGCGCAGTACTACCCATGTTGGACCGGACAAATGCGTCCCTTCGACCAGCTTAAGGAAAGCCTGGACCGGACAACATCGTCCCTTCGACCAACCATACTACTCACAATTTTAACCTCGACACATGCGTCCCTTCGACCACCTGCCCCACCACCAACTCCTCGTACACACATATACACACATATCTACAATTTCAACTTACCTCTTTTTATGATCTATGAACATCAACTTCAACATCGAAACTTATCCCGTCAATACGATTATTGTCCTCAGAATCAGCAGTTAATGTGTCAGACCCAACAGACATTGTATCAGAGCCATGATTGGATAATGTGTCCAAATCATGGATAGATGGAACATCAACGTTCTGAACGGGTGCTACTTCTGCGTCATCATTCTGCCTTATTCCTTCATCTCCCGCCGTCATGGCCTCTTCTTCGCTCAGAATGCTAGTTGATACTTCGACTAAACCTTCATTACCCTCGGGTACCAAACGTAAATTTTCATGGGCGTACTTAAAGACCCGATTAGACCCATCAAGGCTTCTTAGGTTGTAACGATCATTATCAAGGACATTCGTAATTACATAAGGTCCCCTAAATTTCCTACTTAATTTGGTTTGATTTCGTTCAGAGCTTCGAATAAAAACGAAGTCACCTACAGCGAATGGTTTCACTGTGGCTCGTCCTTGATTAAACCGTATAGATTCAGAACTTGCAGCCCTTTCGATGTTATTAGAAGCATCATCACGTATCGTCTCAAGGTCGAGACGATCATTAATGGTTAATTCCGGGGATATTTTGGCTAATCCTAATGACGATGATTTAGTTCCAAACATGAGTTCGGTTGGAGTGTATTTAGTCACTGTAGATCTAGTGCTATTTAACGCCAGTTGGATATTGCCTAATTCGTCACGCCATGTTTTATTAGAGTCGTTTTCTACGATAGTCAGCAAGGCCTTTAGCGTCCTCATGACACGCTCTACTTGTCCATTTGCTCTACTGGAGCCCGTGGCAATAAAATGTAAATCAATGTTATGATCAGCACAAAACCGTTTAAAGTCAGAACTAACATAACACCGGCCTTGATCCGCAATGATGCGCTTTGGTGCTCCAAATAGGCAAACCGCCTTTTAAGGGCAGCGACCGCACTGGATGCATTAAGGGAAGTTGTGTGCTCAAGAAGAACATACTTTGTAAAACCGTCAATAATGACAGAGCAATATTCTTATTGATCACTCTTTCCACTTAACTTCCCTGTGAAATCTATGTGGAGAGTGTGCCATGGAATGGATACTTTGGGTATAGGGTGAAGACGAATAGGTTGGGCGCCCGAAGGCCCTTTCGATGCTTTGCACACTATACAGGACTCTACGAATCGCCTCACATGCTTCGACATATCTGGAAACCAGTATTGTTCATAAATTTTATCGAGCGTCTTATCACTCCCCAAGTGCTGGATTTCGGAATGCACATGATTGATAAGAGTCCAGATCAGGGAACGAGGCACTATGGGGAGCCACGATGTAATTTTATTCCTAGTGACTTTTCTGTACAGAATCCCATCTCGCACATCATATGTCCCTGCCACTGATTCCGGGAGCTCGGAGTTGAGGCACTTTGCAACGAGGTCCTTAATCTCGCTGTCCCGTTTCTGCTCTACGGAAAGCCAACTTTCATGCAGTTCAACAAAATTGACAGCTTTAGAATTAGAAGCATTATTGCATGGCTTTGATGAGTCTAACTTCTGAGGTAGGGGATTACGTGAAAGGTAATCGGCATGTTCCATTACCCGGCCTTGACGATATACGATGTCAAAATCGTATGCTTGTAATATAGCCCACCAGCGGTGAACTTGAGGCGTTAGGTCAGTTTTTGACTTTGATGCCTTCAGGGAGTTACAATCCGTGAACACAGTCAATTTTCGGCCATATAAATAATGGCGGAAATGCTCGACCGCACGTACAACTGCTAACGTTTCGAGCTCATAAGAATGATAGCGAGACTCGACTTCAGTTGTACGCCGGCTGAAATAACCTACGACATGAGGCATAAAATTATTCCTTTGAATCAAAATAGCCCCATATCCTTCAGCACTGGCATCGCAGTGAAGCTCCACGGGTAAGTCCGGATTGAAAATTGTCAAAACAGGCTCTGATGTGAGAATGCCAATTATAGTTTGACGAATCTTCTCATGTGACTCGGTCCACTTAATACTGCCTTTCAATTTTGTGAGCGGATATAATGGCCCTGCAATCTTTGTAAAGTTTGGTATAAACTTTCGGAAGTACGACGCTAGACCAAGAAACTGCCTCACTTGAGTTGCTGTTCTAGGAGGCGGAGCGTTTGCCAGAGCTTCGATTTTTAGAGAGTTTGGCCTAATTTCGCCCGACTCAATTTCATCACCCAGATAATTTACTTTACGTTTCAAAAATTTACATTTTTGTAATTTTAATGAGAAACCCGCTTGAGAAAGAGCCTCTAGAACTTCTTCTAGACGCCTTAAACCCTTCTCTTTATCAACGGAATGACAAAGAACGTCGTCCATGTATACTAATGGTTTCTGTTCGAGATGTTTTAACGCATTATTAATACACCTTTGGTAAACTGACGGCGCATTGCGTAAACCGAAGGGCATGGTCACATATTCATATTGCCCTTCAGGCGTCACAAAGGCTGTCTTTTCGATTGAATCTGGGTGAAGCAAGATTTGATGGAACCCAGCTGCCATATCCAAAGAGGAGAAGAAAGACGCCCCTGACAGCTGATCAATCTGCTCATCGATTATTGGTAATGGATAATGTTCAGCGCGGGTATTCGAGTTGAGTTCGCGGTAATCCACGCACATGCGGTCTGTACCGTCCTTCTTTTTAACGAGTAAAATTGGACTAGCGAAAGGTGAAGAACTCTCTCGAATGATACCCGCGCTCAACAAATCTTGAGCTTTGCCTCTGACTACTTCCTTTTCGGCAGGCGCTAATCTGTAGGGTGTTCTTTGCACGAGCTTATGGAGGTCAATCAAAGTGATGACCATTTGTCCAGTTTTAACACGTTGCGTAGGGTTAGTACTTGTAAAATTATCAGCATATTTATTAAGAATGCGTAAAAGCTCCAATTTATGTTCCCCAGACAAATCAGTGTCAATGATAGAATCGTCGATGCGCGAAACATTATTTTCACAGATATTTACCTCTTTTACCCCTGTTATGAGTAGGCCATTATCATCTATCACAACTCGTCCACCATTCTCTATAATATCCCTACCTATTAAAAAAGGATCGGAAATACAATCATCAGGAACCACATGAAACAAGAGAGAAGTTGAATAATCTCCTATTTTGACAGTACTGTAAATCTGGGACATGCATTCTACTTCCCCACTACCTATACCTTTTAAATACACATGATCATGACATTCGGTACCCGGAAGGTTCAAAGAAGCACTTAATTTAATCAATGAGCAATCCGACCCACTATCGAAAAGAAATGGAATTCTCTCACCAGATGACGTAAGCAAAGTCCCTCTCGAAGTCCCTCGTTCGCATAAGTTGACTTCCTTCGTCGTGGACATGGTAGTCTTCCTGTCTGGGCACGTTGTAGCTATGTGGCCAAGCTTTCCACAGACGTAACAGGTCACGTTGGGCTTCATCTCTTCAGTACGTGCATTAATGTCTGCTCTGCTTATGCTACTCGAATCCTCGCGGCGCCGACGACAGTTAGCTTGTCTATGTCCAGGTACGCCACAAAAGTGACATTTTCCAATAAACCGTCCATCTTCTAAACGAGGTCGCTTAGGTTCAAAGTCTTGTCCAATACTGTTTTCTGACCGACGCTTTAAAGAAATGCCACCAAGAAAGCGAAATAATTGGGCTCTACTAGTAAGCACTTGAGCACTTAGTTCTCGGCGTAATAAACCATCCTTTTGGCACAGCACAGAAATTATAAATCCTGTGGTTGCTTCTTCCGACATTTCAACGCTCGGTATTCTTTCGATTAAATCCCATAAACGTATTGCCGATTCACAAGCTGTTTCCTTCGCTCCGATTTGAAAGCGCATGATTTCATCGAAATAATCTTGGAACAATTTCGGTTTGGCAAACTTGGCCAGTAACGCTTCTTTTACTAAATCCCAAGACAGTCGATCCAAAGGTAGCTTAGTAAGACAGGTAGCAGCTCTTCCTTTAAGCGAGGTGGTCAAGGCCATCAATAAAGAAACACCTTCCAAATTTTTGCTTTTAACTATTAGCTCCGAGACACGACACCAGCCCTCGATGTCGGCATCAGTGTCATCAGGATTGAAATGAATCAACTGTACTGCTGTGTTTGCTCCACTTATCACACTAGGTTGCTGAGCCGCCACTAAACGGGATAGTAATGTCTCCATATTGCTCAACAAACTGCTACCACTATCTTTGTCAGGAGGTTTTTCTTCCTTTTTCGACTGCCCCTCGAATCCCACTTCTGATAAAGGCAGTTCACTACCTTCATCAGTATTATCCATTATGCGTGGGTATGTGGGCTGGGGATTCCAAAAATATAGACGTGATACGATTGGCAACTAAAGTTTTAATCACGTACAATCATTAAATAAACACTCTCTCACGAAATCACTCTGATTAAGGTCGATTTAAATGGGACGTCGGCGATCCGTCGATGACGAGCAACCTCCGTCGCGCCCGTTCAAAAAGTGCGCCAACGGTGACTGTCCGTTTGACGTTTCGCCAGAGTGAAATCACCATTCACTCTCGTCCAGAAATCAATGGTGTGAAATTAAAATCTAGATGGCGCCACCGATGCGCCGTCAAGTACGAAAGAGGTTTCCTGTAGTGTTATCAATGGTTTTATCCCAGAGAAGGGTGTATTGAAACCCATCAGCTCTGGAAGGCACCGGACATGGTGTAGACACGCATTTTTGACAGGTACTATTGTAAAAGTTTTAAGTTCCTAAAAAGTTATTTACAAGTGAGTGAACAGTGCCAAGGTAAGATTTGAGGAAACAGAAAATAATTATTAGCACTGTGTTATATGTATTACAATGAGTTCTTTTCATTTCATAAATAATATAAAATGTGGAAACAAATACCAATGAGTCCTAATATATGAGGCAAGGAGGCCATAAGAGGAAATGAATTGGAACGTCAACCTACAACCTGCCACTGGTGATGAGAGATGCATGAAAATCACAGCTGTAGTGTACATGGAGCTGATATTGTACTTGCATGGTGTTAGGTTTGTGCATGAAGAGTACCTATGGTAAGTCCAACTTACAATTTTAATGTGTGGCAGATGCCAGAGGGCCAAGATTTTCCAGTCATGCCTAATTGCCATGGTTGTCATATTACAACCCACCTAATCAGCATGGAGTTTATGGGCATAACCTGCACTTAAGGAGAGGCCTTGTCCAGCAGTGGACTACAACAGCAATGGCTAATTATGTGGAGTTACACTATGATATTATTGTGTGAATGCAAGTACTCATTCATAACATGAGTATTTTATCTTAATTAATTTTATTGCAATTATTTATTTTATGGATGTGTTTGTGTATTGATGTGTGCAATCAAGTTTTACTAATAATAATACTGGTGGTAGTATTATGGAAACCAATTCATAACAGCCGGTAATGCCCAAACTAACCTAAGCATTTTTATTATAACTGTTGCTATACATATTATTGTGTTGTGTGTGTTATGCTTTAAGAGTTGTGTCATGCAAAATTCAAATTCAGTATTACCATGGAAAATAACGTATTGGCATGAGTTTAAGCTCTTATCCCAGAAACTAAGTGGAAGATGTATAAAGGACTAGCGGCCGCCCGCGACTTCGTCCGCGTGGAAAAGTAACTTTTTACCCCCCTTTTAACCCCTTACAACCCCCTTAATATTATTATGTTTATAGCCTATAGCCTTCCTCGATAAATGGACTATCCAACAAAAAAAGAATTATTCAAATCGCACCAGTAGTTTCGGAGATTAGCGCGTTCAAACAAACAAACAAACAAACAAACAAACTCTTCAGCTTTATTATATTAGTATAGATATCTATAGTTGCAACGGTAACAATTCATATCAAGGTCTGCGAGAGAGAAAGTTTGGGAACCACTGTGTGATGCAAGTATCCACATATTCAACAATGATTTGGACTTATGTTTGTTATATCAAAGTTTAGTAAAAAGTGATGAAATAAATTGATATACAGAAGTCTTACATTTGCCCAACTATTCAAAATAAAGGTAAGAAAATTGAAATTAAGTTACAGGAATGGAATTGCAACTATCAAATGAATGCATTCTGTGAACTATGAAAAGTGTGTGGTTACATTCAAGTGCTATGAAAATACAATCATATAATTGAATTCAAAATTGAATATTATGTTCAGCTTAAAATTTACATAATTCATTTGATGATGGAGTCATTTTCTATACTAATATAATACTTAATACTAATATACTAATATAATATATAATATAATATATAATTATATAATTATTAATTATATTAATTATATAATAAAGCTGAAGAGTTTGTTTGTTTGTTCGTTTGAACGCGCTAATCTCCGAAACTACTGGTGCGATTTGAATAATTCTTTTTTTGTTGGATAGTCCATTTATCGAGGAAGGCTATAGGCTAAATAATAATATATAATATATAATAAATAATAATAAAGTTTATTGAAACAACATCAGCAAACACGGTACACAAGATTAACTTAACTAAAATAATACATAGATGCTAAGGTTGTTTGAATCGATAAATGCTTTTTTACATTACCAAGACTTCTACGCTAGGCTAGGCCTGTACTGTAGACAGTCTATGTTCACTAGTTACCATTTAAATAACATTACGCTATGACCAATAGGAGCAAAGACAGAGCGGTAAATGTGTAAAAAACGGGGAAAATTATTCATTTTTGAAGGCTTTCTTTGCGTGCGCTGCGAAAACGGTTCAAGATACACAAAAAATATGTATGAAAGAATTATTCCTCTATACATGATCTAAAAAAAAGTCCGCGACGGCATATGTCTATCTTTTAAGGTTTAGTCACAATGACCGTTTTTATGGTACCAAATTTGGTCGAAATAATTTGTTTAAGTTGTATCAACATAATAATATTAAGGGGGTTGTAAGGGGTTAAAAGGGGGGTAAAAAGTTACTTTTCCACGCGGACGAAGTCGCGGGCGGCCGCTCGTATGAGCTGTAATGTCATGAAAGATATGAAATAAATGAAGTTAAGAAGTTCTTTTCTGAAGCATAAAATTATATTTAAATGTCATATAATTATAAAGTATGAGAAAAACAAAGTGATCTAGTAATGAGATATCATATCATAAACAAAAGACAATAGTGTGGAAATACTAAGCTTATATGAATATTTGAGATTCATGGATTGTTTGAAGAAGTGAAAATTTGGATTACTCATTTATGTGTGACAAAAATTAAAATACTTGTTTTTTGATAACATTGGAATTAATTTGATAACTTTGAGAAGACATCGACAAATTTGATAACATTGTGATGAGGTGGTGAATAAAATTATTACCAAGTTTTTCAAAAAGTGTTATAGTTAAAAATCACTAAACTTTATTATGGAAAATTTACAAAAGTTCAAATACCTAAGTTAAATAGAACTTGGTGCATAAATAGTATTGATGGATAGAGTGAGGTCTACAATATTCATTTCTGGACTTATGGCTTTGTTTTTGGAATTTTGGAAAGAGCCTCCTCACTGTGACTCACAGACACTCCTCACAGACATTGGAATTAGTTCCAAGTAATTTAAATGTGATTTTGAGACAATAGAGAATACCTCTTGCAAATTAGATTTAGGGACAAAGGGGAAGTCTAATAATTTAAATATTATTCATCAAAATATACAGGGCTTCACCGGTAAAGAACTGGAATTGGAACTTTTTTTAAATACAATGAATATACATGTCCTCTGTGTAACTGAACACTGGTTGAGGCAACATGAACTTATTATTAATATTGATAATTATACAGTCATAAGTGCGTTCACAAGAAAGTCGGCTATTAGAGGTGGGTCACTTATTTTGTTGCACAATACATTAAAAGCAAAGGGACGTAAAGATATAGTCGCACTTTCAACTGAACGAACTATTGAACTATCCTGTGTAGAGATTGAACGGTTTATCATTATTTGTATATACAGACCTCCTTCTGGTAACTATCATTGTAATGTACTCCGATATCACACAACTCACTGGCTCGCCAACACACTATATGCGCAGGCGGCGCGTCCGCTCTCGCCTGTGGCTCGCGCCAGACTGACGCGCGCCCCGCCACACAGTGCGCACGAGACAGTGTATAGTACAGGTATATTTACACAAACACTACATCTCTTCCTTATTGGAAATCTTATTAATCAACTGATTCACAAATGGCATATTAATCACATTTAATTTCCTCCGGATTATGATTTCCTCCTTCATCTTCTTAAACGGATTTCCACTCACCTTCAACCTACATAAAAGATCTGCACTGCCTTACCCCTTGTGAATTCACTGCATTATTCCTCCACCCAAAGGTTGTCTGGAAGAGATCGCTATTAGCGATAAGGCCGCCGACACTGTACTTGGAAACCACCATTAGCATTAAGTTCTGCAATGTGTCGCGCAATAAAGAGTATCTATCCATCTATCCAACTTCAATTCTCTTCAGTTCCAGACGAACAGACGGATCACCCGATGGCAAGTGATCACCGCCGCCCATGGACACCCGCAACACCAGAGGAGTCGCAAATGCGCTGCCGACCTCTTAAGAAGGAACACGCTCGCCCCCCGGCCGTACCGGTTCGGAAACACCGCCGGTGACAGCTCATTCCACAGTTTTGTAGTTCGAGGCAGAAAGTTTCCCGAGAAACACACAGAAGAATTGCCAAGCATCCAAATGATGTGGGTGGAACTGTTGTCGAGTGGAACGGTGACGAAATGAAGCGGCAAGAATCAATCCGAACAATTCCTCAGAGCATTCCCCATGGTATAATCGGTAGAATAGCGAAGCTACATCTCTACGCAGCGCCAAAGGATCGAACCTACTGCAAATATCTTGGCAGACTACTACGCACCTACTACTATCTTAGCAGTTTACTAGGGATTTCAAATAATAGAGGCACTTTACATTTGAAAACGTAACTTTAATAATCCTCATCAACCTCATTTGATTCAATGTAATGTAACGTTCAAGACAGCAAGAGCAATGTAACATTTTAATTAAAATAACACGGAGATAAGGCGTTCGTCCCATAACACAAATAAGTAGTCAAAATGATAATTTTACGAGAATAAACAATGACTACATGGTACTCCCATGTACAACTCAGAGAAGAAACCAACAAGTTCTACATAGAGTCCTGTTGCACATACAATTGCAATTTTACAAAAATCAACTAATGAGAAAGATTGCATTTCAACTTTGTCCAACACGGTCTCTTACAACCAACACATGGTCCCCTTGGACCAATACAACACATATTGTGGTCTCTTTCACCCACTTCATCTACGTGCATCTCTCTATGCCACGTTACCGAACCCTCCAGGTTCCACGGCTTCCCAAGGAAACCCAACACCCACCAGAGTTATCCGCGTACCGCGTACTCACGGACTACACAGAGCAGATACCGATTTCTCTCGAGCTACGGCTACGAATAACCTCTGGTGCCATCAACACATACCAGCACAAAACTCAATGCAATCCGAATCTCTACACCGAAACAACTTTTACGAACTCTCGGACTCTACATCGTCATGATCGATTTCTTCAATGATTTCGTCATTATCAGGGAGCTTTCTTAGCCTATCACGCGCGTATTTGTAAGTGCGCCTAGAACTCACGATTTTAGAACATAACGATCTCCATCCAAGATCTCAACTATTTCAAACGGCCCTCTAAACTTAGCTCTTCATTTTCAATCAAAACATCGTACCATCAAATCGAGACTTATTGTACTTGCGGATTTTGCAATATTATCGGAAGCTAACTGTCTAACCTCATCCAAATCTACCAAATGATTTCAAAATAAAGCAACTTTTGACTTCTAGGACTTCATTTTGCATCTTAAGGAACAAATTATAAAGCTAGGTTTTCAGGCTCCTTTCCATTACTTTACATTAATTCTAGGGAACACAACATTGAATCGCACACTTAACAAACGAAAAACAATAACCAGAGTCACGTACCCTTTGATCTCTACATTTATTCACATCACCAACATCTACTATGTACACTACCAAATAACTCGAGTGATCACTCTAACGCCACGGCCCCACGGCCGAACTGAAAACACTCCTGGCTTTCCTCATACGAGCATCCACACGCTCACGTGTGCATCGCCCACCGACTACACACTACGGTCTGCTTAGACCACGACCTCCGCCAGAGCCAAACGCGCATCGCGCACCCACGGACTCTTTAGGTTTCCCCAAGAGACGCCGATTCCTACCGGGGTACGACTACGTAATGACTGCTGGTACGGTCGACTCTTTTACGGCCGTTAGAGCACCCACTCAAGCTACCACCATATCACACACTATGGCGCTATTTTTCAACACTGGGCTCACTATGTATCTCTACTTTAATCTCGACTGATACATGACCTACTGGCATCCTATGCAACATATCGTGTGCATATTTGTAGGTTCGATTAGAATTTAGCGCTTTTAGCGTGTAACGGTCACCATCTAGGGCTTTCACCACCTTAAACGGTCCTTTAAACTTCGGATCTAATTTGACCTGATTGCGTTCCTCATTTTTCAGGAATAAAAAATCACAAACAGAGAACTTTTTAATCTTTACTTTGTTACAATCAAACCTAGGTTTATCGTAAATGCATTTTTCCTAATATTCTCTACGGCTAAAGTACTAGCTTCATCTTAACCTACTTACGGTTCTGAGCAGTCAGAAAACATCAGATTCAGCGGCTGCCTACCTTCCCAATCCTATTTTCAATTCTAACAGATTACTTTTTTTTTTTTTTTTTTTTTAACCAACCAATAGCCACAGAGTGGGAACCCAACAATCGACGGCGGCCACGAGGTAGACCGAGGAGGCGATGGCGGGATGAGCTCGACACCTATTGCGCCAACTGGACCGTAGTCGCCCAGGATCGTGAAACGTGGAGGAGGGGTAGGGAGGCCTTTGCCCAGCAGTGGGACACGACGGGCTTTTAATAATAATAATAATTGGTTATTATTAATAATAATAACCAACCGCGTTACATAGTGCAATTTAGACCAATTAAACCACTAGTCTCTTGTTTAAGTTTAATGCATCCTAAGTTAGCTCATAGGGACGTCCAATATTGTTTTAAAATATTAACAATCCCAATGTATCCTATCTTGTGAAATATCCGTGTCTACCGAGTCAAAACTGTCGGTGGGAAACATATTTCCGTGAGATTGCATATACTTGCCACTGTCTGCCGCATCAAAATAAAATCAATCGCCGATAAATGTTAGCACAAAACCCGTTTTTTAAATCTCTCTTTTCTTCACGTCGCTAGGTGATATCCGCTGCTTCTAAATAAATCCGCAAAGACCGTTTCCATTTTTCCCAACGTTGGCCTAAAGACGCACTGTCACCCTCTAACTCCAATTTCTCTAAAGGTGGTAAGCCGTGTGACGTCATGATGAGTTAGTAGGGCGACCTGAAATAAATAAAACCTACCTTGCAATTTTTGTGCTTTCCAATTTAATGGGGGTACATCTCTTTGTATACCACATAATATCCAATTTAATGGAGGTACCTTTGTACCAAGGTTTCCCAATCTAATGGAGGCACCTTCGAACCATGGTACCTTTGTACCTACCAAGGTTTCCCAATCTAATGGAGGTACCTTCGAACCATGGTACCTTTGTACCTACCAAGGTTTCCCAATCTAATGGAGGCACCTTCGAACCATGGTACCTTTGTACCTACCAAGGTTTCCCAATCTAATGGAGGCACCTTCGAACCATGGTACCTTTGTACCTACCAAGGTTTCCCAATCTAATGGAGGCACCTTCGAACCATGGTACCTTTGTACCTACCAAGGTTTCCCAATCTAATGGAGGCACCTTTGAACCATATGTTCCCAATTTAATGGAGGTACTTTTAAGTACCAAACTTTCCCAATTATATGGGGCGAGCTTACTCCGAAAAATTTCAAATTTATGGAAATCCCTCTGTACCAAGGTTTTCCAATTCAATGGAGGTACCTTGAAACCACTCATTTACAATTTAACTTCATACCAAGGTATTCCAATTTAATGGGGCACCTTTACACCAAATAAGTAGGTCTTACCGAACTGGGTGAGTTGTCTAATAAATACTATTTATAATTTTATTATTGTTATAGCAACTCTTTTTTTAATTTATTCATAAGTAAATAATGCACTTAAAAATTAATCGACCGGAAATCGAACCGGGAACCCCCAAAGCGCAGCCATCACGCCTCAGAGGATGGTTCATCAGCCACTGCATCACTGGTCAGTAATTAAATATAAGGTCAGTAATTAAACAAATTTTAATGTGTTCTTGTTAACACTTAATTAAAATAATAGTAATAAATAATCAATAAATAAATAAATAAGTCCTGGATTTAAAATTCTAAAATAAAGATGGTTTAATTTCATTTAAACCACCCACTTTGTATATAAACAACATACAACACATTATTATATTTGACTATGTGTATATATTTTGTTATTTGCAGTTAGGTATTATTTTACATTATCATTATGACTGATTTATGAGGTTTTTCTTATAAATGCCTTGGTATTAATTTACAATTTTACTGTCGCACTCAGAATTGTTGATCAACCAATTGATCACTTAAGAAAACATATTGACACCCATTTCAATAAGCATAAAGACCACCGATACTTAAGTAATTGGACATTAGCTTAAATGATGACAGCGGCCGTTATTAATCTACACAAAAATATGGAACAAAGTTTTAACAAGTAAGTAAATAATGTACATACTAGCAACTCACTAGTCTACATGAAACAGGTTTGTTAAGACTCATTATCCTCGTATTTGCCTAGGCTACAAAAGGATATTCCATTTATTTGCTACCATTTAAGTATTTAACTAATTCCACTAGATATTTTAATAACTGTTTACGGGTATTTACGCTTTACACGAGAGCCCCTATACAAGCTGCGATATGCGCCGTACTAAACGGTGAATACGTTTTGTTTTGTTTATGTACGGTAGGAAACTTACACTGACACCTCGAGTGGATAATAGTTATCATTCCAGTAGGTACGAAAAATCACATCTCAAAGTAACTAATTAATAACATGTAATAGTGATCGTAACTAATTAATTAATAACATGGAATAGTGATCTTTCCTTATGTTGAAAAAAAATTTTTTTCTTCTTAATGATTAAACCTAATGTTAGGTAAATGATATAAGACCGACCTTTGTCCTCGTCGCCACTTGTAATGTACTCCGATATCACACAACTCACTGGCTCGCCAACACACTATATGCGCAGGCGGCGCGTCCGCTCTCGCCTGTGGCTCGCGCCAGACTGACGCGCGCCCCGCCACACAGTGCGCACGAGACAGTGTATAGTACAGGTATATTTACACAAACACTACAATCATAATTTTGAATCTGCCATGGAAGATGTATTGAGGAAAGTAACTAATTGCAACAAGCAAGTAATTGTATGTGGGGATTTCAATATTAACTTATTAGAAAACAGTCAAAGCTCGGGTATGCTTCTGAATCTATTTAAATCTTTTAATTTGCGCCACCTTTTTGTTGAACCTACACGCGTTACCCCCACTTCAGCTACTTGCATTGATAATATTTTTTGTAACTGTAAGGTAATTGAAAAATCAATAATTAATTTTGTCAATTCTGACCATACGGGACAGATAGCTGTTTTTGAACACCGTCATGCAACTGCTCCTTCCGTTTTTGTCTATAGGCCAATCACCACCAGTCGTGTGGAAAAATTTAAGGGAAATGTTGAACACAAGGTTTCCCTGATGCAAGCTGGTAAGAACAGTAATATTGATGAGCTGTACAATACTTTATTTAATGTCATTCAAAAGGAATTTGAAATAATTTTTACAAAGAAAAAAGTCCAAGTAGATAACACTAAAACTAAATTTAGTGATTGGGCTACCAAAGGCATCTTTAAAAGTAGACGCACTTTATTCAAATTATATGATACTAAAGCAAACACGAATGATCCTCAAATAATTGAATATGTTAGAAACTACTCTAAACTATTTAAAAAAGTATGTGCAATGGCAAAGGCTAATTACTTAAAAGAAAAAATTAGAAATTCTAGTAATAAAATAAAGACCACTTGGAATATGATTAATAAAGAGACTTGTAAAAATACTACTCAAGATCACAAGTACTCTCTAAAAATTGATAATAAACAACTTAATGAGGATGTTGAAGTGGCAAAGGCGTTTGAATCTTTCTTCTCTAATGTACCCCTTATTACTACTAGTCATTTAAATTCTAGCCCTCAGCTTGCTTATTGTCGTCTTCGATCGAGTGTAGATGAGTGTTTAACTTCTTTTAGTTTCCACCACATCAACTCGGAAACTATACTTAAAACTTTTAAAGATATAAATATAAAGAAAACTGAAGATTTGTGGGGTATATCAGTAGAAATATTAAGAAATATAATAAACATTATTGCCCCTTATTTAGCTGTAATATTTAATGAATGCGTAGATATCGGTCAATTTCCAAATTTGATGAAATATAGCAAGGTTCTACCACTGTTCAAATCAGGTGATAGAAGTGACCCATCTAATTATAGACCGATATCCATCCTACCAGCCCTTAGTAAAATATTTGAAAAAATTATATTCCATCAATTATTGGGTCATTTTAATCTCAATAAATTATTACATAATAAACAATTTGGATTTACTAAGGGCAGATCTACTACTGATGCAGGAGTTGCACTCATCAAGCACATTTTTGATGCATGGCAAAATAAGCAAGATGCTGTAGGTATATTTTGCGACCTTTCTAAAGCATTTGACTGCGTTAATCACCAAACATTATTAATGAAGCTACAGCATTACGGTCTCACAGACAGCTCTTTGAGCTTAATACGGTCATACCTAAGTGATAGAATTCAAAAAGTCAATGTTAATGGAACTGACTCTTCCGGTGCCCTCTTACACATGGGAGTGCCCCAGGGCTCGATATTAGGGCCCTTACTGTTTATTATATATGTAAATGACCTTCCTTACCTTACTAAAGACTTGTGTGACATAGTATTATTTGCAGATGATACTTCTTTAATTTTTAAAACTAATAGACAGAAAGATAACTTTGACGATGTAAATAATGCTCTCACCCAAGTGCTAAATTGGTTCACTGTAAACAATTTGCTTCTAAACGCTAAAAAAACTAAATGTGTTAAATTTACATTGCCCAACGTAAGACAGGTCAGCACTAGGATCAATATGAACAATGAAGATGTTGAAGTTATTAATTCTACCGTATTTCTGGGCATTAGGTTAGATTCAAAATTACAATGGGGCCCTCATATTGCAGCTCTGGCTGGAAGACTCAGTTCAGCTGCATATGCAGTCAGAAAAATAAGACAACTGACCGATATTGAAGCAGCAAGACTTGTATATTTTAGTTATTTCCATAGCGTCATGTCTTATGGTCTACTCTTGTGGGGAACTGCGGCTGACATTCAAGCCATATTTGTGCTACAGAAGCGAGCCGTCAGAGCCATATACGGACTTAGACCACGAGACTCGCTTAGAAATTTGTTCAAAGAAATCAACATCTTAACATTAGCATCACAGTATATTTTTGACTGTATAATGTATGTTTATAAAAATCTCAATTTATTACCGAAGAAATCTGATAAGCATAGCCTAAACACCAGAAATAAACACAAACTTGCTGTTCCAAATCTTAGACTTCATAAAATTGGTAATTCGTTTGTCGGAATGAGCATTAAAATTTTTAACAAATTACCACAAACCCTTGTTGATTTACCCATATATAAATTTAAATCTAAAGTTAAATCTTATTTGATGGCAAATGCCTATTATACAATTGAAGAATACCTAAATGACAAGAATTTGTGGAAATGATAAACTGTTCACCTACACAGTGTTATGTATTATGAAATTTGAATTTTATTTAATTCTTTAAATTTATGATAACAAATTTGAAAAGATTAAGTTCTACTGAGTTTCTTGCTGATTCTTCTCGGTAGAAATTGACCTTCCGAATCAGCAGTAGATTATAAAATTTGACATTCATAAATGTTCTGTAAAGGACTTAAATTGAATAAAGATATTTTGATTTGATTTGATTTGATTTGATTTGTGGTAATATCAAAACAAAATAAATGAAGTAATGAAGATAATGAGATTCGGACTGCAGAGGAACTGATTAATAAGAAGCCTCTATGCATTATTTGGACATGAGATTGCTGGTTTGATCCTTGTATTATTGAAAAATATGCAAGTTGATGAAAAGGATGTTATTCTTTAAACACCCAGACTCTACTACAGTTGGTGCATGGTTTTGTGTTTGTTATCTAGAGGAAGAACTGAGAATATATTCATGGTGGTTTGTCCAGACAAGCAACTAGTTATTACTAGCAACACTAGTAATTTTCCAAACTTCAAGTGGAAATACCCAGTTTATGTTAAAATCACTATAAATTTGGAAGTTTTGTTCAGTGAAGAGAGTTTGATGATGTCACATTATGTTTCACATTAATGGGCTCATGAAGCAAGATGATGCCTTCACATTGAAATGGAAAATATAGTATCTCATGAAAATTCAACATAGTGAATTTAGTGACATCATAATATTTCACCTGGTGAATTACTGAATTACTCTTGAGTGAGTGAACATTTTTGTAATGATGGTTCTGGTGTGATGATGATAATGAAGTACCCTTATTTCTTCACTACAATATTTAGATGTGTACAATTTAGTATGGCTACTGCATATAACATAACTAATGGCTGACCATTTACAGCTGAGTGTTTATGTGTATGTAATGTGAACAAATATAATGTGAACACATGAGTTGCTGCAAATACTTTTTGAACATTATGAGTTGGTGTGTTAGTGTAACACAACAGATCTTCTATACATATAATAAAAATGTAAAATAGCTGTGTCTGTACATTGAAGATATTTATCTCAAAATAACTTAGGACGACTAAAAAACAGTAACAGAACATGAATCAACAATTTTTTAAATTTTTGTCTGTCTGTTTGTCTGTTTATCTGTTTGTCTGTTTGTCTGTTTGTCTGTTTGTTCGCGCTAATCTCGGAAACTACTGAACCAATTCGAATGAAACTTTTTTTATTGTATAGCTGTAATATCAGGGCAACTTATAGGATATATTATATTTTGAAGACCAGGCTCCTTGATGTAGAACCACAACAGCCCAGCTAAACTATAAGAGGTATGTCAATGGCACCTTAACAAAAGTTGTTCAGATTGATGAGCAATTAATGATGCCATGAAAAAAAATCAAAGATCATGGAACAACTGGTTTGGACCTCTAAGAGCCCAGCTACACTATAACAAATATGGAATGAAATGGAATGGACAATTGTCAAATGTGATGAGCATTTTTGGATGAGATCCTATAAGGAAGGATATTCCGAACTTAAACCCCTAATGGAGCGAAAAGGGGGTTCAAAGTTTGTTCATGGGACTACGTGATTTCTTGGCCCAATTTACTCCAACCTTTGCATACACATTCTTTGACAGAATTGATGGCTAAAATATAAGATTCAAACTTTAATAGAATACTTACATCCCCTTGAAGTGTGGGAGATTATAGGTAATGAAATCAAATACGTGTTCGCGGTCCCAACTGTATATTATGACTGTTTGTCCCATATTACAATAATCACTTTTAAAGTAAAATGCTCCTTATTATTTTATGACACTACACCATCGGGGCTGATGAAGAAAAAAAAAAAAAACTTTTTTTTTTTTTTCAAAAGCACTTTTTACACAGTTCTATAGAGTTTTGTTCGATTTTTGTGTACAATTTCTATTTTGTTATCTTTTAGAATTTTGACATTCGGCTCATTGTCTTCAATTACAGTATATGGTCCTTTGAATAAATTTTCCAATTTGCTAGCAGTTTCATTTTTCAATAAAATTAAATCATCTTTTTTATACAATACAGGGTTAACATTTTTATCATAATTAACTTTCCTGATTTCCTTGCTTTTTAACAATTTATTTCGTGCATCATTTTGTGCCACTTGTAATCTATATCTTAATTCTAAACTATAATTCTCTGGATTATATAAAGGTTCTACATTATTACTTATCCTACATGGAATATTACACGGTCTGCCGAAAACTAATTCGTAAGGTGCATATTTTGTTACAGAGTGTATTGTATTGTTGTAACTAAAAGACCAAAATGGAAGCCAATGACTCCAAGTATCTGGAAAGGTATTACATTGTGTTCTTAAATATGAACCTAAATGTTTGTGAGCATTTTCGAGCGAACCAATTGATTCATGATGGTACGCCGTTGAACATAATTTTTCTATTTCTAATAGCTTACATATTTCTGTAAATGTCGATGACATAAATTCAGATCCTCTATCTGTCGCAATAGTTTTCGGTATTCCAAACCTTAATATAAAATTATTAACTAAAGTCCTAGCTACAGTAACCGTTTCTTTATTTTTAAGAGGGTAAGCCTCAACAAACTTACTTAATTCACATTGAAGTGTGAGAATATAATTATTACCATCTATATCCTTATCTAAGGGCCCAACTAAATCTAAGAAAATTTTCTCAAACGCATATGAGGCCGTGGTTGTAATAACCATCGGTTCCTTAGTTATCCGCGATTGCTTACATATCTGGCACTTTTCACATTTGCGCACAAAGTCTTTGACGTCTTTTTCAATACCTGGCCAGTAATATTTTTTCTTAATATTATTACACATTCTACGCACACCAGCATGACCGCTAGTAGGTAACAAGTGATAGTCATTTATAATAAAATTCTTGTCTTCGTCATTATCTATTCGTTTGACACCTCGTAAAATACAAATTCTGGGACTAGTCCATTCATTATTACTTTTAACTTCCTCAACTAATTCTTTAATAAATAACGCGTTATTTTCATTTTTTATTATACATATTTCGTCGACGTTTATATTTTTACAGAATTCTCTTAATTTTTTCACAAATACGGCTCGCGTGAATTGTGAACTAAAATCAAGATTAACGTATATTATTTTCTTTTTTGGAGAAAATGACAAGCAGTCAGATTCTACATTTATATCTCCTTTATTCTTTATTTGTTTCAATTTACTACCCTCTATTAAAATCATCTCAATTCCGGTATCTGGTATCCTCAACAACTCTACAACTTTCGGTTGATCAGGCCGATTGCTAGTATCGTTATTGTGGATTCCTGTATCACTTTTGTCCATCACTTCTTCCATCCTTTTCTTTTGCGCTCTAGTCATTACCGCGACAATTTTTTCATTTATATCCTTTAATTCATCTGATGTAATTATGATACGTGATAATGCATCCGCTACAACATTATCTTTTCCTTTAACGTATGAAATTTTGAAATCATATTCTTCGAGTACAAGTCTAAATTTTAGTAATCTACTGGAAGGGTCTTTCATTCCAAATAAATAGAGCAAAGGTTTATGATCTGTCATAATCGTAAAAGTTCTTCCAAAAAGGTAGGGTCTAAAATATTTAACTCCCCATACTATAGCTACTAATTCTTTTTGGATGGTCGGATAATTTTTCTCAGCTTTATTTAAAGGGCGACTGGCATATGCTATTGGTCGCATATTTTTATTGCAAAGTACTGCTCCAACAGCAATGCCAGAAGCATCAGTTTGAAGTACAAATTCATTATCTTCTGAAAAGTCTGGATATTGTAAAATGGACGGTGAAATCAAGGCGTTCTTCAAGTATACAAATGCGTTCTCACAATTGTCAGACCATACAAAAGGGACATCTTTACGACATAAATTATTTAATGGACTGGCAATCTCAGCGAAGTTTTTTATGAATTTTCTGTAATAGTTACAAAAAGCAACAAAACGTTTAACATCATCGGTATTCGCTGGTTTTGGATAACTCTCTATAACTTTAATTTTACTTTTATCGGGCATTATACCTTCTGATGTTACTGTGTGACCCAAGTACAATAGTTCTGTTTTCAAAAAATTGCATTTGTTTGGGTTCAATTTTAAATTAACTTTTCTAAGACGGTCAAAAATATTGATTAAATTTTTATTATGAATTTCAAGGTTTCGGCCAAAAACGACTAGATCATCTAAATAGATAAAGCATTTCTCATATGTCAAACCAGACATAGCGATTGTCATAAGCCTTGAAAAAGAACTTGGACTTGTCTTCAAACCCATTGGCATTCTTTTCATCTGGTATTGACCTGTGTTAGTAGTGAATGCGGTTAGTTTCCTAGATTCAGAATTCAAAGTCACCTGGTAATAAGATTGACTAAGATCTAAATGAGAAAAATATACAGCTCCCGATAATGATTCTAAGATTTCAGTTATGTTGGGTAATGGAAATTTATCGTCTTGTATAACTTCATTCAATTTCCTATAGTCAACCACTAGTCTCCATTTCTTATCGTTGTTATCAGATTTTTTGGGTACTAGCAGAATAGGGCTCGACCACTCACTTTGGGCTTCCTCAATAATATCATCCTTTAGCATTTGTTTAATTTGTCTGTCTATCTCTGGCTTTTGGCTATTAGGTAACCGGTAAGGCTTTGTGTAAATAGGACTGCAATTTGGTTTTAAGTAAATATTATGTTCATATAATTTTGTAGTTGTAAGTTTGTCACCTGGCAAGTTAAAAATATCTGAATACTTTGTACAAATTGACTCTATTGTTTTACGCTGGCTAGTATGTAAATGATCTAATTTGAGTAATGGTAATAATTGTTTTGCTCTTTCCGAATTTGATTCACTTTTACTAAAATTACATTGTTGATATTCATTTAATAATTGTAAGTCAGGCTGAAAAGTTGGTAAAGTGATTGTTTCATTACTAGTATTTAATACTTTTATAGGAATAATATTGTCAGTAGGTTTCACTATTGTGCTACCTAAAAATAAATTTTCTTGCAACTGTTTGCCTAATATTACACAATCATCGGTTATTATATTGCCTTGTAACTTAATGTAATGAATAGATTCACTTCTTGCCGGAAATGTTATGAAATCTAAGCACATTTTTGGAGTATTGTGAATTGGCATAACACACTCTGTTCCATTTTTTAAGGTCAACGTATTGTTTTCTAAATTAATATGTGAATTGAAATTTGATAGAAAATCCAATCCTAATAACCCGTCTGATTTGCAAGGTAATTCGTCAAATATGTAAAATTTATTGGTGTAACTATTTCCATCAGCTGTTTTTAAAGTTAAATAGACATATCCATCTGAATAAGTTTTACCGCCTATGCCATTTATAACGATTTTATCCGAGAATAATTGAGTATGTACCGATAATACTCGTTTATTAATAGCAGATATAGATGCACCGGTATCAAGTAACCATGAACATTTAGTATTGTTGACTTTAAAAATAACGTAACGAACATTACTATTACAAGTTAAAATATCATAGTGTTTAGGCCCGAAAAAACTGGTTATTACTAATGATTTCATTTTCACTTACCTGTAGATGATCGCTACTCGAAATATTGGGTGCTAAGTTGGCATCATGCTGTTCACCTCGCGTACGAAATTCGTCGTACGGTTGCGCTACAAACACATTGCTACGGTAGTTACCTCTGCTACGAATATTACGAGTGCTACGAGGAGTGCTACGAAATGCGGCACTACGACCTCGCGAGTGTCTTACATTGTTTTGTATAAATCCACGATTAGAATTAAAAGTCTCAAAAATAGGTCTCGAAAAGGTCTGATTTCCTCTAAAACGTGACCGTTGTTGCGAGTAGTGGTAACCACGACTTCCACTAGGTTTATAATAATTATTATAAGTCTTACCTCTTGCACTAAAAATGTTATGTGACGTGGAGGGCTGTGCCAACTCTTCGTCCTCAGCCGCACGTACTGCGTCCTTCAACTCCGAATAATCACGTGCTGAAATTATCGTGCTTAATCTTCTATTTTTCAAACCATCAGCAAAGCGTTTTATTGCTAATTTCTCGTTTATTGGTCTTAATATTTCGCATGCTTTCTCGTTACCGTCAGCTTGCGTAATAGTGAGGCCAATAAATAAATCGGACAGTTTATTACCAAATTCATTTATAGACAAGTTATTTTGGGATAAATTATTCAGTTGATAGAGTATAGTATTCGCCGATTTTTTAGTAAGTAAGTATTTTTTAATATCAATTACGAGACTCGCTACATCGCTATATTCACTCTTTAATTTCAATTTTGCTGATTTAGTAAGCCTGGTTTTCAAAATAAAAGATATAAGTAATTTCTTTTGCTCGATTCCTTGGAGACAGTCATTATACATTTCAATACTATCTATTATTTTTTCCGTTGTTTCTTCAGTATTGTCCATCATGGGAATTAATGAAGCAGCCGTTTTAATATCAAATTTATCCATTTTAGAACCTATCTGCTCTTGTTCTACGTTTGATTGAAAAGACAAGATTTGTCTATATGTAGATTCAATTGATTCCTTAATATCGTTTATATGTACCTCTAAATCTAACGAACTACTTTTTTCTAAGAAAATGCTCACAATATGTTTACAGTCTAGATATAAACTATTAGCTCTTGATATCTTATCATTAACACTATCCTTATATTTTAATCTTCTGGCTGGACCAAGTTTTCTTAAATTTACGTAAATATCTAATAACTCATTTAAAATTAATTCCAACTCTTTTTCCATATAGCTTCTATTAAATGTACGTTAGTGTTGTCTTTTATAAAAAAAAGAAAATATCCAATTATTTTTTTTTTTTAGTTAAGCAAAACTTATTCCGAACCAGATAGGAAATAAACTTTTATAATAAAACGTTATTGTGCAACATAATAAATGTTACTTAATACTAGTGGTATACTACTGTAATAATTATAAAACTAATTGTTCATATTTGTTCACTTCACTGTACTGGGCAAACAATTTTTCTTTATAAACTCACCGATCGGGGCAGTCTGATGTCATCAGTAGTGGGACACTTAATCACATAGATTGGGACAGGTGGACATATTCAGCAAGGGGACATTAAACGCAAAAGATCGGGGCAGATTGACGTCTTCAGTAGTGGGACACTTGATATGCAAATTGGGACAGTTAGACATATTCAGTAGTGGGACACTTGATACGCAGATTGGGACAGTTAGGGACTTGATACGCAGATTGGGACATATTCAGCGATGGGACACTCAAGCAGTAGAATCTTCTTCGCAGGCCTTTCTTCCTGATAGTCTCATCCTCATTCTTCTCACAAATTGCAATTGCACCTGTTTCTCGATCTCATTCTTTTGGTGTTTTTTCAGAAGCTTGTACAGTATGCCAAGAAAAACAATAGTGACGATAACGATCAGGGTTATCAACAAAATGTTATTTGTTCGGACGTGGGCTTCCGTCTCAGTTTCCGTGGCAGTATTCTTTCCAGCTCCCGCAGCCGTCTGCGCAATGATTACCTCCTTATCCTCGATCTTAGAATATGATTTCCCCATGGTGATGGTAAAAAACTTGGGTAGAATTAGACACAATAGTTATCACTCCGGCACACCTTTCTTGGTTGCGAGTCGTCACGTTACAAAACTCCATAATTTAAAAGAGTCTAAAACGGAGCACCGAGGCACACAGGAATCCGCCAAGTCCGCAAGTTTCGCCCGTTATCGGATACTCGGTACCTATTGTTGACGCGGGCGACTGCGCTGGCAGGGTCGCCATGAAGTGTGGGAGATTATAGGTAATGAAATCAAATACGTGTTCGCGGTCCCAACTGTATATTATGACTGTTTGTCCCATATTACAATAATCACTTTTAAAGTAAAATGCTCCTTATTATTTTATGGCACTACACCCTAATGGAATAAAAAATAATTTGGGGGTTACTTTCATTAGAAGTTGATATTTTAAATATTAAATGGGTTTGCACTTGACCTCATCTCACCTGATGGAGAGTGACAATGAGGTCTAAGATGTAGCGTGCTTTCCCAGAAGAAGCCTAATTGTAGTTCTCTGGAAATACATAAGCCGGCAAGTTGTTCCATTCCTTAGCATTTCGTATAAAATATTAATGAGCCGCCTTAAAGATCTATTAACCTATAAACGAACATATATAATAAGTACATAATATTTTTGTTAAATTCTATTTAAATAATCATCTTTCAGACAAGAGTCATGAAGTTCACGCAAACGAAGTTGCGGGCGGCCACTAGTATATGAATATTACAATTGATGCTATAGTGAATTCCAAGCAGTTTTGAATTTCAATAAGCAAAAGTACTAGTGGCCCGCCCTCACTTCGCTTCGGGACAGTGGTTCCAAATTGAACCAATAGATGGCGCTGGGCGTCGATTACATTGCGCTGGTGTCTAGAGGTTTTTGGTTTACCTATAACTTTTGTCGTTGTCCATAGAAGTTATCTAATTATAAATAGCATAGATATAATGGAGTAACACAAATGAAAATATGAAACACTATGGATGGAATGGAAATTTGGTTGAAGTTGAAATACTTTGAAGTTAATTGTGGTCTTATATGAAGATTGATTCTGTATGATAATAAGACTGATTCTGATGCTAGTCTCTACTCGTATGGCTTAAGCCAGAATACCTAACAGTGTCATTTATGTTTGTGATAAAATGAGGAGACAACTGATTATTACAAAATTACTGATTGTCATATTGAATGGATTGGATGCAAAGAGTTAGAGTGTATCATGGCAGCAAAAGACTATGAAGCTGCATAATCCAAAGTCAAGAAAATACACAAGTGGACATAAGATTATTAAATGCACAGATGGAAATGGTGGTGTTTTCACACAGACAAAGTGTATGCTTTAGAGACATGTGCGAACAAGGTCAGTGTCAGTCATAAATATTGTTGTTGTTGAGACTGTGGAAATGCTTGTTAAAGCAGTGCTATTCTGTGCTTGAGATGAGGGAATCTCTGGGAAATACCTGCGTGTAGTGCAAGCTTCAGAGGCGACCGAATAGAACGAAGCTGATTGTTCATTTGTACACCAGTCTAAGAGCATGTTCATGTAGACCCATTATGGAAAGAAGTTGATCCTTTCCCAATAAATTACTCAAGGACCATTGAAGCTCATTTTTCAATAGTATTGAAATGGTTGGTTCTTTTGTGACTGTATTATTGCTATGGGCTTGTGGATTTTTAAGCCATGAGTGTTTACTAGCTCTATTGTTAGAGTTTGACCAACGCAAAAAGAAGAGATGAAACACTTCTGGAATTAAATAAAATGTGATAATATCCGATGGAGACAATATCAAATATTGATGGACGTATTTATCGTCATGGGAAAAGTGTATATAATTATTATGGAGCAGGTATGTGACAAATTGGCGACCTTACAAAGATACAATGTTCGAGAATCGTACTCGATGTATAAAGCCTGCATGGAGGATCATGCATACAAGATATGCCCGCAGTTTCCCTGTTACGACGCAGAGTGAACTAGCCATCCTAGTAAAGGCATTTTGCGACATCTTAGAAGCAGAGGCTGGTATTGACAATACTGTAAGGCCATTGTAATGTAATACTACTACCATGGAGCACTGGTAAAATAATTTACCTTTCAGGATTTGTTATACAATTGCCGTTTGGGGCCTGTGGTACTATTTACCATAAAGAGACTTGTGTTTTAGCCACACTACATGGAGCATGTGACATTGTTATCATAAAGGAATTGTTTATTATTGCTGGAAGATCTAAATTGATCTTAAAAAAAAAAAAGAAAAAGGGGGTTGTTAATAATCCCATTGCCATAAGGAGCTTGTATGAGTGGTATGACTGCCGTGAGGGGATATAGTCATTACTGCCGGAAGAGCTATTGTACATAATTATCATCTCTAAAATGACATAACCTTCACACCAATAATACACACACTTACACCCAACACTTCACTTTTCATTATAAATGTACACATACAATGATGCTTGCTTAAGAGGCCTACATAGCGTCCACGCTTGCCCACGGGGCCTCAGCGTGTAAACACTTATTTTCTGTCTAATCAATGCACTAGGATTACACAAAAATTATAAAGTTGATCTGTCCGCGAATGATAACATTTCGAAGACGCTTGCAGTGTTTGATTTCAAAGACCAGATTCATATATAAATAAATAAATAAATAAATAAATAAATTGAGACAACATCACATACATTGTCCTGGTCCCAAACTAAGGTTTTCCCTTGTACTATGGAAACCAGAAACAACGAAGGAACTACAAACACCCAGACCCAACACAAATATCTGTTTCATCAACAAAGATTTGTGTTGGTGAATATCTGAAGGATGTTGATCCCTTTGAAGCCAAAAGATGTTGATCCTTTCGAAGACGCTCTCCTTAGCGTGTAGACAATTATTTCCTGTCTACTCAATGATGTACACAAATATGATAAAGTTCATCTGTTCACGGAACCGAAAGATGCATAACCTTTCGAAGATGCCTTTGCATATTATGCAGTGTTTGAGTCTCTACTACATTCATATCCGAAAGATGTTGATCCTTTCGAAGACGCTCTCATCAGCGTGTATAAAGTGATTGTCTTCAAAGTCTTTACACCAAATGTACACAAGTACAATGTTTGTCTTTTTCCAGACTTAGAATATGAGAAACTTTCCGTGGAAACAGTGTTTGCCTGTGGGGCCTTTACACTGTATTATTGTCCGAAAGATGTCGATCCTTTCGAAGACGCCTGCTTACGGGGCTTAGCGTTCACACTTGCCTAAGGGGCCTACATAGCATTCACGCTTGCCTAAGGGGCGTACGTAGCGTTCACACTTGCCTAAGGGGCCAACATAGCATTCACGCTTGCCTAAGGGGCGTACATAGCGTTCACACTTGCCTAAGGGGCCTACATAGCATTCACGCTTGCCTAAGGGGCGTACATAGCGTTCACACTTGCCTAAGGGGCCTACATAGCATTCACGCTTGCCTAAGGAGCGTACATAGCGTTCACACTTGCCTAATGGGCGTACATAGCGCTCACACTTGCCTAAGGGGCGTACATAGCGTTCACGTCTGCCTTAGGGGCCTCAACGTGTTAACAGTGCTTGCTTTCGGAGCCTTCGCACTGAGAGAATCTCACAGAACAGCAACGCTTGCCTGAGGGGCCTACACAGCGTTCAGACAAATATGATTCCCTGTTTACAGAACCGGCAGACGTTATACCTGTCGAAGACACCTGCCTGAGGGGCCTTTGTATGTTTACAAAATTATATGACATAACGAAGGAATGCTTGCCTTCGGGGCCCTTACAGCATTCACATTCATTCCTACAACACATTGACATAACAAAGGACCTTTGCCTTCGGGGCCTCAATGACGTCCTCGCGTGCTTGCTGAAAGAGCCTTGTAGCACTTACAGAACTCAACACCGAATGCTAGCCTTCGGGGCGTTCAAAGCATTCACACAGTGCATGCTTGCGGAGCCTAAGCACTAACGCCACACAACATACAGCGTTTGCCTTTGGGGCGAATATAGCGCTTTACCTACTTTGGATATTATATTAAATATCATAGTACATTTAACGCCTTCAAAGCATTCACACAGTGCATGCTTACGGAGCCTAAGCACTAACGCCAGACACCATACAGCGTTTGCCTTCGGGGCCAATATAGCGCTTTACAGACTCTACATATATGTAGTAAATATCTTATTACATTTAACGACTTCATAGCGTTACCATAGTGCCTGCTTTTGGAGCCTCAGCACAAAATTCAACCATCTGGAAACGCTTGCCGAAGGGGCCCTTATAGCGTTTGTACAGTGCCTGCTTATGGAGCCTAAGCACTTTTATTTATCCTATTCTGAAGTGGGGTTGATCATAACCCTGAACAAAGAACTGGAGCTTGGAGCCGGGTAGAGCAGAACCGGTTCGAGCGGAGCGGAGCCGGGTCGAGCAGAGCAGATCCGGGTAAAGCAGAGCGCAGCCGGGTAGAGCAGAGCGGGACCAGGCTGAGCTACGCTGGAGTGGACCAGTATCCTTCGGGGACCGAAGGAATGCAGGATGGCCGAACTGTTGGACGAACAAAATCGATTGCCTAGGACAGCACTAGGCGTACCCCATCCATAACGTTATCTGACAGTAGAACTGTCATTCACTTCATTCAGAGATAGATTCGCGCGCTCTGGCGCTCTGTGATTGTGATATTAATTTATTCGAGTAAAACTGTGTAATATCATTTAAAATGCGTTTCATTGTTAATAATAGCCATGATAAGCCATAACAGCTGCTTCTTGAGATGCTACGTGCCTAATCCGGTTCAATGCATATACAAATCTATCAAGTCTCTTAACTAGCAAGTCGATGTGAGCTCTCCAATTAGAAATTGTCAATGGTAATACCCAAGAACTTCGTTGATTGTACCTCGTCAATAGAATTATTATGGTAATGTATGTCAATTTTATTAATCATATTTTGAGAAGTTTGAAATTTAATGAATTTGGTTTTATTAACATTAATATTTAAGTTATTTTTATCTAGCCACTGTATTACCTTTTTCAAAGCATTATTTGCAAGATGTTCCAATTGATTTATATTTTTAGACTTTATAATAAGAGTAGTGTCATCTGCAAACATAATACATTTCTGATCAGTGACATTTGGCAGGTCATTTATATAAATCAAGAACATCAAGGGACCTAGCACACTACCTTGAGGGACGCCACATCTGTTAAGGGAATATGAGGACGAATACGTTTCTTTTGTTTTTTGTGACGTTTTAGAAATTTCCACACATTGTTCCCGGTTGGTAAGGTAGCTTTCTAACCATAATAATGCGTTGCCGCGTATTCCATACCTCTCGAGTTTGTCGAGTAGCAATTTGTGGCATACAAAATCAAATGCCTTACTCATGTCCAGAAATATTGCCAGCGTGTGGAATTTGTTATCTAGGCTTTGCGTGACCTCTTTAATAAGATGAAAACAAGCTAAAGTTGTGGAGCTATTTCTCCGAAGTCCAAATTGTTCCTGTTTTAATAATTTTTCCGTTGAGAAAAAATTATAGATCTTGTCATACATAACCTTTTCAAAGATTTTCGAAAGTACAGGTATAAGCGTTATAGGTCTGTAATTACCCAATTGATCGCGAGCGCCGGATTTATGCAAAGGCTTTACAATTGATCGTTTCAACTCTTTGGGAAATGTTTCTTGTGTAAGAGACAGATTAATTATATGTGTTAAGGGAGTAGCTAACAGAAGCGCACTTTTTTTTAATATTTTGGTATTTATATTATCATATCCCGTAGAGTTCGTTTGTTTAAGTCCTTTTATTATTTTTATTATGTCATTTTCATTTATTGGTGTTAGGTATATGCTATTGTGATGTATTTGTATGTCAGTCAGTATGCCTTTGTAGTCTATCTTGTGGTTAGTTTCTTTATTTGTCATATTTATGTAATAATTATTAAATTCTTCACATATTTTGATTGGATCATTTATTAGAGTATCATTTCCTGTCTGTATGTTTTGTATTTCAGTGTTCGAATTTGTGTCGTTTGTGTATTGTTTTAGTATATCCCAAGTTGTTTTACAAATATTTTTAGATTTGGATATATATTGTGTGTTAGTGTTCTTCTGTGCCGTAAAAATACATTTTTTTAATATCTTGGAATATTTGTGATATTGTTTCAATTTTTAGTTATTTAAGGTAGAGCTGTCGCTTACGAATGCAACACCTTTTTATTCCCTTAGTAAGCCAACTATTTCTAATAGGTTTATTTGTCATTTTTACCTTAATAATTGGAAAACATAATTTGTAGAATAGTAATAACATATTGTAGAAGTTAGCAAACGCTTTCTCCATATTATTTTCTGTAATTACGTCACTAAACGATAGGGATGAAATACAATTTAAAAATTTGTCAACATTTTCGTTACACATTGTAGTGTTTGTGTAAATATACCTATACTATACACTGTCTCGTGCGCACTGTGTGGCGGGGCGCGCGTCAGTCTGGCGCGAGCCACAGGCGAGAGCGGACGCGCCGCCTGCGCATATAGTGTGTTGGCGAGCCAGTGAGTTGTGTGATATCGGAGTACATTACAAGTGGCGACGAGGACAAAGGTCGGTCTTATATCATTTACCTAACATTAGGTTTAATCATTAAAAAGAAAAAAAAATTTTTCAACATAAGGAAAGGTCACTATTCCATGTTATTAATTAATTAGTTACGATCACTATTACATGTTATTAATTAGTTACTTTGAGATGTGATTTTTCGTACTGGAATGATAACTATTATCCACTCGAGGTGTCAGTGTAAGTTTCCTACCGTACATAAACAAAACAAAACGTATTCACCGTTTAGTACGGCGCATATCGCAGCTTGTATAGGGGCTCTCGTGTAAAGCGTAAATACCCGTAAACAGTTATTAAAATATCTAGTGGAATTAGTTAAATACTTAAATGGTAGCAAATAAATGGAATATCCTTTTGTAACCTAGGCAAATACGAGGATAATGAGTCTTAACAAACCTGTTTCATGTAGACTAGTGAGTTGCTAGTATGTACATTATTTACTTACTTGTTAAAACTTTGTTCCATATTTTTGTGTAGATTAATAACGGCCGCTGTCATCATTTAAGCTAATGTCCAATTACTTAAGTATCGGTGGTCTTTATGCTTATTGAAATGGGTGTCAATATGTTTTCTTAAGTGATCAATTGGTTGATCAACAATTCTGAGTGCGACAGTAAAATTGTAAATTAATACCAAGGCATTTATAAGAAAAACCTCATAAATCAGTCATAATGATAATGTAAAATAATACCTAACTGCAAATAACAAAATATATACACATAGTCAAATATAATAATGTGTTGTATGTTGTTTATATACAAAGTGGGTGGTTTAAATGAAATTAAACCATCTTTATTTTAGAATTTTAAATCCAGGACTTATTTATTTATTGATTATTACTATTATTTTAATTAAGTGTTAACAAGAACACATTAAATTTTGTTTAATTACTGACCTTATATTTAATTACTGACCAGTGATGCAGTGGCTGATGACCGATCCTCTGAGACGTGATGGCTGCGCTTTGGGGGTTCCCGGTTCGATTTCCGGTCGATTAATTTTTAAGTGCATTATTTACTTATGAATAAATTAAAAAAGAGTTGCTATAACAATTATAAAATTATAAATAGTATTTATTAGACAACTCACCCAGTTCGGTAAGACCTACTTATTTGGTGTAAAGGTGCCCCATTAAATTGGAATACCTTGGTATGAAGTTAAATTGTAAATGTGTGGTTTCAAGGTACCTCCATTGAATTGGAAAACCTTGGTACAGAGGGATTTCCATAAATTTGAAATTTTTCGGAGTAAGCTCGCCCCATATAATTGGGAAAGTTTGGTACTTAAAAGTACCTCCATTAAATTGGGAACATATGGTTCAAAGGTGCCTCCATTAGATTGGGAAACCTTGGTAGGTACAAAGGTACCATGGTTCGAAGGTGCCTCCATTAGATTGGGAAACCTTGGTAGGTACAAAGGTACCATGGTTCGAAGGTGCCTCCATTAGATTGGGAAACCTTGGTAGGTACAAAGGTACCATGGTTCGAAGGTACCTCCATTAGATTGGGAAACCTTGGTAGGTACAAAGGTACCATGGTTCGAAGGTGCCTCCATTAGATTGGGAAACCTTGGTACAAAGGTACCTCCATTAAATTGGGAACATATGGTTCAAAGGTGCCTCCATTAGATTGGGAAACCTTGGTACAAAGGTACCTCCATTAAATTGGATATTATGTGGTATACAAAGAGATGTACCCCCATTAAATTGGAAAGCACAAAAATCGCAAGGTAGGTTTTATTTATTTCAGGTCGCCCTACTAACTCATCATGACGTCACACGGCTTACCACCTTTAGAGAAATTGGAGTTAGAGGGTGACAGTGCGTCTTTAGGCCAACGTTGGGAAAAATGGAAACGGTCTTTGCGGATTTATTTAGAAGCAGCAGATATCACTAGCGACGTGAAGAAAAGAGAGATTTAAAAAACGGGTTTTGTGCTTACATTTATCGGCGATTGATTTTATTTTGATGCGGCAGACAGTGGCAAGTATATGCAATCTCACGGAAATATGTTTCCCACCGACAGTTTTGACTCGGTAGACACGGATATTTCACAAGATAGGATACATTGGGATTGTTAATATTTTAAAACAATATTGGACGTCCCTATGAGCTAACTTAGGATGCATTAAACTTAAACCAGAGACTAGTGGTTTAATTGGTCTAAATTGCACTATGTAACGCGGTTGGTTAAAAAAAAAAAAAAAAGTAATCTGTTAGAATTGAAAATAGGATTGGGAAGGTAGGCAGCCGCTGAATCTGATGTTTTCTGACTGCTCAGAACCGTAAGTAGGTTAAGATGAAGCTAGTACTTTAGCCGTAGAGAATATTAGGAAAAATGCATTTACGATAAACCTAGGTTTGATTGTAACAAAGTAAAGATTAAAAAGTTCTCTGTTTGTGATTTTTTATTCCTGAAAAATGAGGAACGCAATCAGGTCAAATTAGATCCGAAGTTTAAAGGACCGTTTAAGGTGGTGAAAGCCCTAGATGGTGACCGTTACACGCTAAAAGCGCTAAATTCTAATCGAACCTACAAATATGCACACGATATGTTGCATAGGATGCCAGTAGGTCATGTATCAGTCGAGATTAAAGTAGAGATACATAGTGAGCCCAGTGTTGAAAAATAGCGCCATAGTGTGTGATATGGTGGTAGCTTGAGTGGGTGCTCTAACGGCCGTAAAAGAGTCGACCGTACCAGCAGTCATTACGTAGTCGTACCCCGGTAGGAATCGGCGTCTCTTGGGGAAACCTAAAGAGTCCGTGGGTGCGCGATGCGCGTTTGGCTCTGGCGGAGGTCGTGGTCTAAGCAGACCGTAGTGTGTAGTCGGTGGGCGATGCACACGTGAGCGTGTGGATGCTCGTATGAGGAAAGCCAGGAGTGTTTTCAGTTCGGCCGTGGGGCCGTGGCGTTAGAGTGATCACTCGAGGTATTTGGTAGTGTACATAGTAGATGTTGGTGATGTGAATAAATGTAGAGATCAAAGGGTACGTGACTCTGGTTATTGTTTTTCGTTTGTTAAGTGTGCGATTCAATGTTGTGTTCCCTAGAATTAATGTAAAGTAATGGAAAGGAGCCTGAAAACCTAGCTTTATAATTTGTTCCTTAAGATGCAAAATGAAGTCCTAGAAGTCAAAAGTTGCTTTATTTTGAAATCATTTGGTAGACTTGGATGAGGTTAGACAGTTAACTTCCGATAATATTGCAAAATCCGCAAGTACAATAAGTCTCGATTTGATGGTACGATGTTTTGATTGAAAATGAAGAAAGGAATCAGACTAAGCTAGATGCTAAGTTTAGAGGGCCGTTTGAAATAGTTGAGATCTTGGATGGAGATCGTTATGTTCTAAAATCGTGAGTTCTAGGCGCACTTACAAATACGCGCGTGATAGGCTAAGAAAGCTCCCTGATAATGACGAAATCATTGAAGAAATCGATCATGACGATGTAGAGTCCGAGAGTTCGTAAAAGTTGTTTCGGTGTAGAGATTCGGATTGCATTGAGTTTTGTGCTGGTATGTGTTGATGGCACCAGAGGTTATTCGTAGCCGTAGCTCGAGAGAAATCGGTATCTGCTCTGTGTAGTCCGTGAGTACGCGGTACGCGGATAACTCTGGTGGGTGTTGGGTTTCCTTGGGAAGCCGTGGAACCTGGAGGGTTCGGTAACGTGGCATAGAGAGATGCACGTAGATGAAGTGGGTGAAAGAGACCACAATATGTGTTGTATTGGTCCAAGGGGACCATGTGTTGGTTGTAAGAGACCGTGTTGGACAAAGTTGAAATGCAATCTTTCTCATTAGTTGATTTTTGTAAAATTGCAATTGTATGTGCAACAGGACTCTATGTAGAACTTGTTGGTTTCTTCTCTGAGTTGTACATGGGAGTACCATGTAGTCATTGTTTATTCTCGTAAAATTATCATTTTGACTACTTATTTGTGTTATGGGACGAACGCCTTATCTCCGTGTTATTTTAATTAAAATGTTACATTGCTCTTGCTGTCTTGAACGTTACATTACATTGAATCAAATGAGGTTGATGAGGATTATTAAAGTTACGTTTTCAAATGTAAAGTGCCTCTATTATTTGAAATCCCTAGTAAACTGCTAAGATAGTAGTAGGTGCGTAGTAGTCTGCCAAGATATTTGCAGTAGGTTCGATCCTTTGGCGCTGCGTAGAGATGTAGCTTCGCTATTCTACCGATTATACCATGGGGAATGCTCTGAGGAATTGTTCGGATTGATTCTTGCCGCTTCATTTCGTCACCGTTCCACTCGACAACAGTTCCACCCACATCATTTGGATGCTTGGCAATCTTCAACTGTGTGTTTCTCGGGAAACTTTCTGCCTCGAACTACAAAACTGTGGAATGAGCTGTCACCGGCGGTGTTTCTGAACCGGTACGGCCGGGGGGCGAGCGTGTTCCTTCTTAAGAGGTCGGCAGCGCATTTGCGACTCCTCTGGTGTTGCGGGTGTCCATGGGCGGCGGTGATCACTTGCCATCGGGTGATCCGTCTGTTCGTCTGGAACTGAAGAGAATTGAAGTTGGATAGATGGATAGATACTCTTTGTTGCGCGACACATTGCAGAACTTAATGCTAATGGTGGTTTCCAAGTACAGTGTCGGCGGCCTTATCGCTAATAGCGATCTCTTCCAGACAACCTTTGGGTGGAGGAATAATGCAGTGAATTCACAAGGGGTAAGGCAGTGCAGATCTTTTATGTAGGTTGAAGGTGAGTGGAAATCCGTTTAAGAAGATGAAGGAGGAAATCATAATCCGGAGGAAATTAAATGTGATTAATATGCCATTTGTGAATCAGTTGATTAATAAGATTTCCAATAAGGAAGAGATGTAGTGTTTGTGTAAATATACCTGTACTATACACTGTCTCGTGCGCACTGTGTGGCGGGGCGCGCGTCAGTCTGGCGCGAGCCACAGGCGAGAGCGGACGCGCCGCCTGCGCATATAGTGTGTTGGCGAGCCAGTGAGTTGTGTGATATCGGAGTACATTACACACATATCGCGTATGTATTTAAATCTGGCTTTATGATTATTAATATTAATAGTATGTACTTCAAAAGTGAGACTTTGACCTGTTTCATGATCTGATAGACAGAGATAGTGTACTTTTGACTGGACCTGGTTTTGCATGTTGCTTGCAATTAGGTCTAAACATGCATTCTTTCGTGTAGGACTGTTTATGTGGGTCGTTAAATTGTAGTTACGCAATAGACTTATTAGTTCGGTACTATATTTGTTTGTTTCAAGTAGGTCTACATTGCAGTCCCCGCATAAAATCACCTTTTTCTTACTTTTTTGTGATAACAGCATGTGCAACAAAGACTGCAGCTGAGCAAGAAACATCTCAGTCTTTGTAGATGGCGTTCTATAAATGCAAACTACAATAATATTATACTGGGTCAGTTCAATTGCGCAAGTCTCAAATAAGTAGTCAGTAGCCTGGGGAACATTAATTTGTTTAAAGTAGATCTCTAGAGTAGGAAGCTGCTACTTTGTAGTTCTTAAGTATTAAATTTTTCTCAGATCCTTTTTTCATAAATGTTTCAGAGAGACATATGATATCTATGTTTTTAAGTTCTTGTCTTAATTTGTCCAAAGTTACTTCAAATAAGTCTTGCTTACTTAGTATACTAGCAATGTTTTGATGGAACAATGTTAGTGTATTAGTGGGTTGAGTCACGAAAAAGCTCGTTATGTTCCTTTGATTTTGTTGTTGGTTTACTAAAATAATCAGGTATTAATTTTTGTGTCATTTTTGTGTGTGCGTTGTGTATAGTTTGTAGTGGCAACATATTATTTTTGTGTCTGAGATATTTATTTTCATATGTCAAATAGTCTATTTCTATGTTAATTTTATGGCATAGTTCCGTTAAAAATACATTTTTGTCAAAATTATTTGTCTTTATAAATGAACAATTATTATAATTACTAGCTATCAATTTTAAGTTATAATTCAATAATTCGGTATTTAAATATGGATTAGATAATACATTGGCTATATATACTTTACATTTTCTTAACTTACATAAAGCAATTCCAAGCTCTGTAAACAGTAGGTAAGGATTCTTGTCATTGGAACCGATAGCCAATATAACTACGTCATTTTCCTTAAGACTAGTTTGCAGGCTATCGCATGAGTTCAATATTTGTTGACCCGTTGCTCCAGGTTTCAATATAGTTGTAATCGTGTAGGGGTCGTTTGTAAGTGAATTTCGGCTGTTATGAATCTTTTTCGATAATCCCCTGAGTTGTTCATCACCAAGAATGTAGGCTTGATGCCGCTTACTCATGCATTCTTGCTGTTCTTTCATACTACAAGTATTCTCTTCCTTTTTTCTTCCAATTTCATCTTCCTTGACATCTTTGGGATGATGTCCTTGTATAATTTTCGAATTAGCGATTTGAAGTTGTAGCTGTTCGTTATTTTTTTTAAGGTTTTGACATTATTTTTGTAGTTTGTTTACTTTATTTGACACGCTTCTAAGTTTTTTAATCATCTGTCGGCTTACTTTTACTTTATTTCCAGATAGTGGATATTTTTTGCGGTGTTTTGTGGGGATAGGTCTGTTACTATTCTTCTTTTTTTCCTCTTCCTGCCATTGACGAAGTTCTAAAATTTGGTTGTTTAATTCTTGTATAATTCTTTGTTGCCTTTCATACTCAAATTGTTGTTGTTCCAAGTTTGTCGAAGTTGAGGCTTTTCGCGGGGTTTGTGATTCTTCTGCGAGCATGGAGATACGCTGTCGTTTCCGTTTTCTGCCTAAAGATGGGGTTGCATCACTGTACTCAATTTTTTTATAAATTTCTATTAGTTTTTTGCATTTTTCAAGCTCTTTTGCTTTTTGCCCATCCTTTATTATTAGATTTTCAATTTCATTGTTTGCAGAGCATAGTTGGGTCTCTAGCATTCTTATTTTTTCCGTTAAGGTTGATTCTAGCCCACTCGAGTCTAGATTACTATGCGGTAAGCTAATTCTAGTCGATTCGAACAATGAGGCTCCCTCCATCAAATTTCCTAAAGAGTTTGCTCTAGGACGTGCACGTTTTGTCACATTATCAACATCCATGTACTCAGTAAAAATATCTCTAAAATTGTGCTTCTCCATTTTCATACAGTAATGATAAGTAAATAATTCAGGAACAAATCAAAGACACAGCAAAAAAAAAAAATTTTTTTTTTGGTGTTCGGCTGGGTTTGAACTGGTGTCGGATTGATATGTAGCCTCGGCTCAGTCGCTACACCACTGCACCACGAGACGTTGAAGTTCGGTGTCGAAAATTGTGTACGCTTTGTCAATATTGTTGACGATCGTGAGTAGAACGAGCTGCTTCGGTTGTGTTCGGGTTGAGTGAGCGATCTCAGCTCGCCGAGTCACACACAGCTGTTTAAAGTCAACGCACTTTTTTGTACCGGCACAACAAATAACTGGAAGCTTTTCTTGTTTATATCACTCCACTATGTCATTTATTATTGAAATAATTGTGTTTATAGTAATCCATTTTGCGTAATACACTGATTGATACACTTTTTATTGCCAAAACGTTGTATTAACCACGGTCTTAGATTTTTTTCGTACAGAGCAACGCTAGAACACATCCACTCGGACGCGGGGCGCGCGGCGGCAAAATCGCCGACCGAAGAAGCAACCAAGAAAACTCAGCCTTGCAAAGAAGAAAACGAACGTTTCTAAGTCGTTCGTCCTATGCAAGGAGAAGCGCGGATTAAAATTAATCCAAATTAAAATTTTGGACTTGCCGAATGACCTTGCATCGGTGAACACTTCTGAGGAAGACGATCAAGATGTGGAACTCAACGCCCAGTACGTGGTACAAGATTTAGTTGATGAAATTTTGGACCTTACGCACGTTTTAGTTAGAAAAATATCTAAGAGACTATGTGGTGACATTGTTTAGTGTAATATAATGAAATAATTGTTAAATTCTAAGTTTATTATAATAAAAAATGATTTTGTTCTCTTTAATGTTTATATTAAATATAATCAAAATAAAATGTAAAACTAGGTACCTGTACATATAGTATTAATAAGTAATTGATAATAAATGTTTTACATACTTATTAATGTTTATTTTAAATATAATCAAAATAAAATGTTAAACTATGTACTTGTACATAAAGTATTAATACGTAATTGATAATAAATGTTTTACATTCTTATTAATGTTTATTTTAAATATAATCAAAATAAAATGTAAAACTACGTACTTGTAATAAAGTATTAATAAGAAATTGATAATAAACGATTTCGATTAAAAACCGTCTTTAATTATTTATCTAAAAAGTAAATAAAACTACAGTTAGTCAAATTTTGGAAGCGTTATTTCTCTTTTTTAAAAAAAACTATATTTAAATATTACAACTTATTTTATTGTGGTCGAGTTTTAGACCTTAATCTAGATTCGGTCGATTTGGAGACCGGAAACGGAGTGCCACTGGACGCGCTCTGCTCTTACTTAATACTATTCTTATATAAACAAAAATGGTTCTGGGAACTCTGAGTGAGCCCCCTTAGTCCAGTGGTGAAGGGCGAGGGGGTTCCATAACTCCTCCCTCCCTAAGATCAAAATTATCGGAATTTTCATTTTTATGTACTTTCCGATAATTTTGTATTACATGAATTATTTTTTCTTTAAAAATATTTAATACAATAACAATACAAATGATTATAATTAAGGAAAAAGTCATACAAAATAATATGTTAATTCTAAAATCATTATCTCTATCACTAACACTGTTGTTTAGTTCATTTTCTTTTAACACTCGTGACATGTATTTCACTTCGTCCAGGTTGACGCCGATCATGTTCAGTGCGGGTGCACCGGATAAGGTTCGTAGCGGGCTCGTAGTCGCCGTAGCCTCCGTAGTTCGTAGCGTCGGCAGGTTAATTACTGGTACAGGCGATATTTCTTCCATCTCCATGTACACGCTATGGCTGCTCATATGGATTCCTTGGATCTCCAGGCTGCAAGGCTCGTCCAAGGTGACCAGGTAAGTTCCTTTAATTGGATAGTTGCTTATTTCATTGTTACATTGCTTCTTTAATGCATTTTCTTTTTCAGTGTAGAGTATCCAGCTTTCAGTGTTAATTTTCTGCACCTTGACGCTTTCGACTTGGATGCGGTGTTGGTGACAACGAGTCAGGTTGCGTCCGAAGTTCATCAACTGTTCCACGCAGGTAAGTCCAGGGTATACAGCTTTATCATCTTCGTCGCAGAGGAAGAGGTCTCCCGCAGCGAGTGCTTGGCACGGTCTCAACATCGGGAAGTATTTCAAACCTTTCGCCAGAAGGTAAGGATATTCAGGAAAAATGGCTAGGGTTTGGTTTTCAGGTTCTTGGAAAATCGGTAAGGTATACAATTTGAAATAGTTATATGTGCTATTTCCGACAAGCGGTATTTCCATAATAAACGTGATCTGATGACCCTTAGTAAATGATTTCACTTTCATTGTTTCCTCTAACTGTACTAAATTAGACTCGATTGGCGGATAAACCAAGTTTCCGTTTTTCTGAATTAATTGCAAATAATTTAAAAGCTCTGTGGAATTGACAATAGATTGGTGTAAGACTGAACTTTTACTCAAGGCTAGGGCTGTCTCTATTTCACTTAATTTGATGAAAATTGTACGGAAATTACTTATGAATAAACTATATAATCCTAGAACATATGATGCAAATAAAGTATTACTTTCCTTAGTCATTAGTTCTCTAAGAGTTGCTTCTACCTTTTTCAGACGTGCATTCAAAGACATTTTGTTGCATAATTTCGGTTGTGTTTATAAAACTATCCATCATTTGGGAAACCAGAGTGATTTTCTTTGAAATTATAATTTGATTATGGTTAAGTTTAGAAGTCAATCTGTCGTATTTAACGGCATCTTCGTAGTCTAAATTTCCTGTTATTACCTTAATAATAGAGCCTAGTGGATTTAAAAGTCCTCTTTTAAACTTTTGCTGCGGAACTAATTGACGGTACTTATCTATAGTTATATCGCGGATATAATCAGTATGCATCAACATGCCTATAAAATCGTGAGGAAATGGTTTGTTTAAGTCTATCAATTTCTTAAATTCACTATACTTATTTATAATTAAACTTAAATCGTCAAAAATCTGATCTAAACGTATTGTCTTAATAATAGTCCACTTATCTACTTCTATAAGTGCTTGTCCTTCTTTTACAGGAAGAAGCCCAGGGTTATCCTTAAGGCTTTGCAGATGAAGGGCCAGCGCCTGCATCGCGCTCAGGGTCGCGATGCACCACCACCTGCGGAGGGCGTTTTATATTTTTAATTGGTGCCTTCGTGACTCTTTCACCTGTCCTAACTGGAATTATGTTCCTAACGTTTTCTCCACATATTTCCTGTTTTGTATATCGTGGTTTATCCTTACTCTGCCTTTTATTTACCTGCTTTACGAAGACAGTTTCCCCTTCTGTAAAACTTATGTCCCTTTCACCTCCCTTCCTTTTTCTGATCTTTTCCTTATTTTCTGTCGCTTTTTCTGCTAGATACTGATATAAAAATTTGGTTCGTTTTGCATGATCTTTTATTAATTGTTGCATGTATGTTTTATCAAAATCTATATTAAATGGGTTGTCTGCGTCTGTATGGCCAAAAACTACTTCGAAAGGGGTTAGGCCCGTTACTGAATGAATGGTGTGGTTGTATGCTAGTACCGAATATGTCATAACAGATGCGGCATCCGTGCATTTCTGTTCATATTTGGCTAACCTATATATTTCGATTATAGTAGAGTGGAATCTCTCTATAAGACCCATTGAGTTAGGATTATTAGGAGTCCCAATATGTAGTTCTATTTTATGTAACGATAAAAAATCTTTAAGAAGGGCGTTATTGAATTCAGTTCCAGGGTCTGCGCTAATTCTTTTGGGTGTACCGTAATATGAAAAATATTTTAATAAAGCTCTAACTATCTCTGGTGTGGATTTACTCGTCGTCTCTATACATTGACCTAATTTACTAAATGCATCTATGATTGTTAAATATATTTTTCCTTCTATTGAAAACGTATCTATAAAAAGTTCTTGGAATGGTGCGTCTTGTGTCTGTGTTAGTTGTAAAAATGGCTTTATTGGTTTTCTGTCATATTTCATTTTACGGCAGGCTTCACATGAATTAATTACTGCAGCTACAGTTTCAGGCATATTTTTCCAATAATAGGTTCGTCTAAGCCTAACTAACGTTTCCTTTATCCCCCTATGACAGGTTTTTCCATCATGGGTCTTAAGTATAATGGCCTTTTGTTCATTTTCATCATCTATAGTTATTACTCTTTGAGTGCATTCGTAAAGTTGTATCATATCCTTTTTAAACAGCTGTGTGATAACATTACTAAATATTCTACGGTGGTCCTTATGTTCAAAGTAAATAAAATACTTTAATTTGGGTCTTATATATTCTTTTAAGAAATTCTTTACTAATTCTGCATTATTTAAAGGTAAAAATACTTCTAAGATTTTCTGACTATTAGTGGATAGGTTTTTTACTTGACTATCATTTTTATGCCAGAAAAATACTAATATTTGATTAGGCTTACTGTCTATGGCTTCCTGTAAAATTGGAATACCATGTGATTCTAGATCTTCCGCAGAATGTATTGTTTGCGAGTTATCGGACGGTGACCTAACTGGATAGTCCGGAACTTCAGCTATACTAGGTGTATCGGAAGATATGGTCATTGGGCTACTATTATTGTCGGATATAGTTATAGTGGAGGATTCATGTCTGGTCTCGCGAGCTGCTAACCGTTCAATGTCCCTTATTACTTCATCAATATGTTCTTGTAATTTTGAATCGCTATCTTCGACATTAACCTTCATAGATTGGTTTTCGTCATCGGAATCTAGAGCGTTAACTTTTATTCGCGATAAGGCGTCTGCATTCGAGTTTTGTTTGCCCTTTTTATAGATTATCTCGAAGTCAAAGTCTTGGAGACGTAAACGCCATCTGGTAAGTTTACTGTTTGGGTCTTTCAAGGAATTCAGCCATGCTAAGGGGCGATGATCGGTATAAATATAGAATTTTCGTCCATACAAGTATGGTCGGAAGTGTTTGGTGGCCCAAATTATTGCAAGTAGTTCTCGCTCTATTGTACTGTATCTTGCTTCAGTCTCACTCAGGGTTCGACTAGCATATGCTATTGGCTTGTCGCTACCTACTTGTCCTTGAGATAAGACTGCTCCTATGGCTACATTTGACGCGTCGGTCGTTAGTATGAAAGGTTTATCATAGTCTGGATATTGTAACAGGGGTGCATGCGTTAATAATTCCTTACACTTGTTGAAGGAATCAATATAATCTTGATCTATCACAATTTTATTTCTTTTTTTTAGGCAATTCGTGAGGGGTTTAGTTAGCCTTGCAAAGTCAGGTATAAAACGTCGGTAGTATCCTACTAATCCGAGGAAACTCTTAATTTCTGTCGTTGTCTTTGGAATGGGGAAGTCTAATACGGATTTGATTTTATCGTCGTTGGGTCTTAGTCCGTCTTTGGTTATTGTGTGTCCTAAGTACAAAACTTCACGTCGTAAAAATTCTGTCTTGTCTAGTTGTATTTTTAAGTTAGTTTCCCTAAGTCGGTCAAATACTAATTGTAATTTCTGTATGTGTTCGTCTAGACTGGAGGAGAATACGATGACGTCATCTAGGTAAACCATACAATGTAGTCCCTGCAAGCCTCGTAACACATTATCCATCGTTCGTTGGAACGTGGCGGGTGCTGTTTTTAAGCCGAAAGGCATTCTGATGAACTCAAAATGGCCGTTCTGTGTGCTGAACGCTGTTTTGGGTTTATCCTGATTTTCTACCTCAATCTGATGGTATCCACTTGCCAGATCTATGGTCGTGAAATATACACTCTTCCCTAGTTTGTCAAACAAGTCATTTATGTTTGGAAGTGGGTATTTGTCATCTATTGTTATGTCGTTAAGTCGTCTATAGTCGATCACCATACGCCATTTCTGTTCACCGCTTGCATCCATCTTCTTGGGAACCAGATGCACAGGTGCATTCCAAGGGGAATGAGATTCTTTTATTACATTGTCTTTCAGTAATTTATCTACCTGTCTATTTATCTCATCAGCTTGTGCTGGAGCCTGTCTATATGGTTTTACATATATAGGGTCCTCGTTCTTAGTTCGTATTCTATGCTTTACTTGATTGGTGAATGTGAGAGGTAGTCCTTCACAGTAAAATATATCCTTGTATTGACGGCAAAGGTTATAGATTTTATGTTTTTCCTCTGCATTTGTATGATCGAGTCGAAGCCTATTTAAGTTTTCTTCTAACAGTCGGTCAGTTTCTAATTCGGTAGTATTTGTATAGTTTATGTTACTATTCTCAGGTAGGAATTTAACTACACTTAAGGGAGTAGTAATCGTAAGAAGTAATTTCCTACTTGTCGCATTTTGTATAATAGTGGATGCGTAACCATTGACGCAATTCACTATGGCACTTGGCATTCGTACGCCTTCACTAAATTGTTTAAAATCTAAAATAGCTTCTCCTGAATATTGGTCTGTTGGTAATTTAACACGGTGTTCGCAACGCGGCTGAAGTACTATTTGGTAATCCAGATTTTTATTTATTATAGGTATAGACGTGGTTTTTGTCCTAAGCACTGAATTTTTTAAGTCGATTACTGCATCTAACTGTTGTAAAAGGTCATTTCCTATTAAACCATCGTAACGCGAATCTACGTCATATAAGTAAAACTTATGTACATCGCTACTCTGAAAGGTGGGTAAAAGTGGAATATTTATTACTTCGTTGTGTTCACTCGAAGCATGTGTGCTAACAACTTTAAACGGTTCAGGTTGTATATAATAATAAAAATATTCATATGCCTTTTTAGGACTTATGAAAGATCTAGTACTTCCAGTGTCTATCATAAATTTGGAATTTATTTCAGGAACATAAATGTAAGGTAATTTTAATGTAGGATCACAATTTACACTAATTATTTCTCGTTCTGTATAGAGGCCGTTTCGTGAAAATTTTCCTCATTTTTATTTTCATACTGAAGTTGCTCATCTGGGTGAAGTACTGATGGGTGTTGGTTATCATGCTCGTAATAATTATCAAATTGATTATTGTAATGATCGTATTCTTCTTCTAGGTATGCAGCAAATGGGTGCGACGGATTTTCCTGCAGTTCTAAATCATTTACTTTAAAACCATCTTGTTTTATTGGGGCGGTGCGCATAGACACATCCGTAATATGGGGCTGTGCTTGCGGAGGTTTGTAGCCAAACTGTGGCTGATTGTTATTGCCGAATTGTGGGCGGTATCCAAACTGTGGGCTGTTGCCAAACTGTGGGCGGTATCCGAAGGGTTTGGGCGGAAACTGATTATTTATTTGGGGACGGTACCCAAACTGTTGCGGTGCAATATTAAAAGGTGGGCGATAACCAAATTGGGGTTTATTGATTTGAAACAGGGGTTTGTACCCGAAATTTTGGCCTGGTTTATTGGGCTGAGGTGCACCGAACCTCTGGTGCAATGTGGGTTTTTGAAGGAAAGGCGAATTATTCGCAAAATGTTGCCCGACTTTTATTTGGAAATCTCCACTTTTGGGGAAAGTAAACGGTTTTGGGTTTGTATTTTTGTTTCTTAAGTTATATCTTTCGTGGAAGTTTACTTCCTCGAGAACTATGCGTAATGCGTCCTCTAACGTCTTGGGCGCATTTAGGCGGACAATCCTTACCATGTCCTCCGGCAGATTGTATAGAAAAACTTCTAAGGCCTTACTATTACTAATAATGATTTTACTCTTCTTTAAAGGTTCATCCTGTATCATATTGATTTTAGACATAAGATTTGAACGAACAGATTGAATTCTATTACAAAAATCTAAAAAGCTTTCGCCATGTTTAATCTTTAAGTTTTCCAATTCAATAGCAATGCATTCTTCTGAACGCGGGTCTCCGAAATGTTGCTCTAATAGTTGTTTAAGTTCCGACCATGATGCAACATCTTCACGTTCGGATAAGAGGGCGGCTGCGTCACCCGTGAGGCGACTAGTGACGGCATGATAAACATAGAGGTCTTGGAATGCGGAGCCCCTATAGCGAACGATAACATATTCGCTCTTTCTAATAAACAAGTTCAAGTGGCGTTTGTCACCATCAAATAATGGTATCAGCTTTAACATCTCACCAGGAATTGGTGTTATTGTTTCTACCGTAGGTGCTGATTGCTGTTCCATTTTGTTACAATGTAAGTGTTTATGTTATCTGATTGGTTTGGGGCGATCTATTTTTAGATCGGCTACCTAATTTAAATGTTACGTTTCTAAATTCTTATTTAAATATTTGTGATCTACCGTAGTGGATGGGTATACTGGACTCGATCTGGATGATTAGCATATCTTAATTAAGTAATTTATAACTATTTATATAATTATGTATTTAATCTAATTAATTATGTATTTATTTGATTTAAATAATTACGTGTTAAAGAAAGCTATTAGACGTAATAACTTCTATATATAAACGTTTTTAAAAATTATATTATATTTGATTAAAAATTAATTTTATTTTAACACTTTAATTATATGTAATTCACTTTTCTTATAATTTTTGTATTTTTCATTAGACAATAATTTATTTTTGTATTTATTTTATGTAAATTACTTATTTATTTACTTTAATATAACTAATACATATAATTCTTAACACTTTTTCTTTTACAACTTATTTACGTATTTTAGTTAATTATTTTCTTTGATTACCTTTACTTTATTTCATCAATACTTAATACTATGTTACTGTAGAGTTTTATACACGTAACAAATTGCGTTAAAACGAGAGAAGGCTTATCCCGATAATAACACATATAATACTATAACAAATTGCGCATGGAAAACACAGGATTAGGTAAAGGAAGGCGAAAAGTTTTACTCACCAACCGATGGATCCCATGCTCGGCACTGCTTCTTTTGACGAATTTATTTGGTTCGACGGATCTGCTACTGTTAACGCGCACTTGTACTTTTTTTGGCACGAACAGCTTTGAGCAAGATCCGCTCCGGCTGCGCCAGTCAAATTTTGGAGGCGTTATTTCTCTTTTTTAAAAAAAACTATATTTAAATATTACAACTTATTTTATTGTGGTCGAGTTTTAGACCTTAATCTAGATTCGGTCGATTTGGAGACCGGAAACGGAGTGCCACTGGACGCGCTCTGCTCTTACTTAATACTATTCTTATATAAACAAAAATGGTTCTGGGAACTCTGAGTGAGCCCCCTTAGTCCAGTGGTGAAGGGCGAGGGGGTTCCATAACTAGTTATAGACAATATGTTTTTATTAATTTTATTATTATAGATTTATGCTATTTTCAAAAAACCATTTTTTAATACATAATACATTTTTTTAAAGCACAATATTGCTTATCTCTGTGAGTAAAACAATTAAATGAATTTATATTTTTACAGTACATTTTTTAGATTAGGTATGCCCTTATCAGTTATATCTAGAATATTTTCATGGTCACATAGATCTTTTACCCATTTTATTTTTTCTTTACCTTTCACAATAATTTTTAAATCTTTCAAATACAGTTTTATTTATCTTTGGAATTCTCTATAGTCAATGTGTCCTTCGCTCCATCGGTATCCTCTGTTTCTTTCTATCCACCAAACATGCTTCCTTTCTTCGAGAGTTAAAGTCGAGAATGGATATGGAGGTTTTATCAAAAATTCTTGGGTATGCTCTTGAGTGCTTATAGCTAATTCCTTTACTATAAACTCATTATTCCGATCTTTGAAGCCTTGCAAGTCCACAAACACCGTATTGTCATTCATGATAATTTCTTTACAATATTACTTAACGGTTTGTATTCAAATATGCAATCGTTCAGTATCAAACAGTAGGCAGAAGTCTGATCGGGTATCTCAGCATCGGTTTCTATTTACAAGCGTACATCGATACACCCCTTCAATGCTTCGTGTTGGCGAGAACAGTCAATAACAAATAAGGGAGCAATATCTTTAAACTCTCTCAAATCCCAACAATTGCTCAGCTCGACGTCCTTAATAAGACTGTTGAAATCTTGCATATCTATCTATCTATATAATATAAAGCTCGATTACCACTCACTGACTCACTCACTCACTGATCAGGGCTGTTTTGCGGTGTGTTGGAGTTTATTTTTGCGGAAAAAGTTTTGACAACCCTGAGTGATTTTTTAATCAATCCAGGTTTTTGACATTTTGAAAAAAAAAAAAACAAAATGGCGGCCGTTTTTGCGAAATCAACTTTTTTGTTACGGCAGTTATTCGAGATGTGAAAAGTGTCTCAGAATCACCCTTTGCTATTATGTACATGACAGGAAAAAAAAGTTGAAAAAACAAAATGGCCGCGCCGCCATCTTGGATTGAAAATTTGATTTCGAGCACTTTTCACGGGATCGTAGCTGAGGGGGGCGCCGCTCAATTTTCAAAATTCTTTTTTTAATCTGTGGCGTATATGTTCTACTTTCAAACGTCTTTTACGATTTTTCAAAATCCAAGATGGCGCCGCCCCTGGCGGCCATTTTGTTTGGAGAAAAAAAAGTGCACTTTTCAAACGAATTTTGCGGGGTGATGGCAACACTGGAGAGATTTGAAATGTTCCGAGCATCGGTGGGTATTTTATCACAGTATTGCCATGACTGAGAAATTCTACCAAATTCATGGTAGTTTTTGGGCCACGGCCCCGAATGGTAGAAAAAAAAAGTTGCCATGTTTGCAAAATTCGAGTATGCAGTTTTGTAGCCATTGAGCCTCGCAATGTCCTTCAGATAGTTTTTTGGAAAAATACTGGCAACACTGGAAATGGCGGCGAAAATAAATTTTCGGGTGTCGCTGACTTCTAGAAGTTCTTTGGACGAGGGTATAATAGATAGAAAAAAAATAAAAATTGTCTCTGATAGGTTATGCTACGTAGTATATGGGAAAAATACGCGCTGTCAAAAAAACAAGATGGCGGACGAGCTGGCGGCCATCTTGTGAAATCGTATTTTTTTGAAAATTTTCAAAGTGATTTTTTTGACTGATGGCGACACTTGAGAAAGTTTGCATGTATGAGGCAGGTGTGAGTCTTGCTTACATGTGTTGCTATGTCGAAAAACATTTTTGCGTTTTTTGATAGTTTAAGCGTCAGGGCCCAAAATAGTAAAAAAAATAAAAATTGATTTCCAGGAAAAGTAAACACATCAAGCCTTTCGTTGAGTTAGTCTTAATGACATTAGGTCATTTTTAACAAAATCATCTGGCAACACTGGGAGATATTGAGAAAAATGTTTTTTTGACATGGTCATTTTTGAGAGGTTCCTTGGGGAACCAGTATTATTTTAGAAAAAAAATTAAAACGCCATTCAAAGCGATATATGATGTAGTATATGGAAAAAATATAGGTTGTCAAAAAATCAAGATGGCGGACGAGTTGGCGGCCATTTTGTAAAAAAAAGGAGATTTGAAAAAAATCAAAGTTGTTTTTCGACCAGATGGCGCTACTTGGGGAACTCATGATGTATGACGCGAACGAGTGTCTTTCTAAGGTGTGTTGCCATGTTCAAAAATATTTTCATAATTTTAAATAAGTTTCGAGACTTGGTCAAAAAATAAAAAAAATTAAAATTACAGTTGTTGGGGAAAAAAAGTACATGCAGGCTTGAATTTAAGTATTTGAAATCTCTTTTGTCCATTTTTACTAAAATTAACTGGCAACACTGGGAGCAGCGTCCAAAAGAAAATTTTGACAGGGGCATTTTTGAGAGGTTCCTTGGGCGAGCAGTATTATCTCAGAGAAAAAGTAAAAACGTGGTTCGACGCGGTATATGTTGTAGAATATAAGAAAAATATGGGTTGTTGAAAAATCAAGATGGCGGACGAGTTGGCGGCCATTTTGTAAATGTTGAGTTTTTTCGCACTTAAAAACCGATTTTTCGGGCAGTTGGCGCCACTTGACGAGAATCATTGTTATAATCTTTATGGTAGGTATTAACAAGAGCTACAAAATGGTAGAAAAAAAAAACTTCATCCTCAAGGAAAATTTTAAGATTTAGTACAAAACTTGTGTAAAATGTACGTAAAATTGTAAATACTCAACGTCTGTGTATTGTGCCCTGTCAAAAAGTGACATGTATTGTCATTCTCAACCAACCAGAGCATTTACAAAAACATGCGACGAAAAAAAAAAAGAAAATTTTTTTTACTCTACTACGAAATTTTCCCATACATTTTGTACTGAAGTCGGCTGAACCCTACACATAGGTGTATAGGAAAACATGCGAAGGAGATACAAAATATTAGGGTTATGGGAGAGATGGCAACTAAACCGGGACTATGGAAGGGAATTGAGTTGAGTTGATATTGATGATACAACGGGTCGCCTGCTTTATCGACCTTCTGTCTTAAGTTTTTACGTAATTCTCAAACCTAACAACTTACAGTGACCATATCATATTGAGGAACTATAAAGATTCAATAACATACAAAACTAAAAAACTCAAGAAAATTTAAAGTTTCAAACGAAACCACTTATGTAAAATCAATGAGAAGAACCGCAAATATAACTTGGTAATTTCATATATTTATATAGTATTACCACAATATTTATGCGGTTAGTGTAACTAAAAATTTAAATTAAGTTGAATCAAAATTTCATAAAGTAATTTTATCACTTGTGCTTGTTAGCACTACCTACTGACATTAACGTTACGATTATGAACTTTGAATCGCTTAGCCAGCTCAGCGTAGGCATCAAGTGTGGGCTTATATGGAGCTTAAATGGAAAAATCTAAATACTCGACACAAGCCCCGAACACTGAGTGAAGCGCCGCGTAGGGCGAAGCCCGGAGCGGCCATTTCATCACGAGTTTTCTTCACAAACCCATGCGAAGCGCCGCGTAGGGCGAAGCCCGGAGCGGCCAATACATCGATTGTTGCACCGGGAGAATCCCGCAACGGCCATTTCCTCATCTCATACAGCGGCAGAGCCAAGCGGAGCGCCGCGTAGGGCGAAGCCCGGAGCGGCCATTTCTATCACTCGTTATATTGCAAGAATATAGCAGAGCGCCGCGTCGGGCGCAGCCCGGAGCGGCCTTCTAACTGTACATATGGACTTTTTCATCGTGTTCAACGTTACATTGCGGAGCAAAGGCGAAGTGCCGCGTAGGGCGAAGCCCGGAGCGGCCACTTTCATATGGGTGCGACGAAAAATGAATGCGGAGCGCCGCGTAGGGCGAAGCCCGGAGCGGCCATTCCATTACAAGTTTGAACTTCAAAACCAAGTGGAGCGTTGTGAAGGGCGAAGCCTGGAGTGGCCATTTCAACCTGACTTTCAGGGGCAGTACCAAGCAGAGTGCCGCGTAGGGCGAAGCCCAGAGCGGCCATTTCAATCACTTGGTGTGTTGCGAGAATATAGCAAAGCGCCGCGTCGGGCGCAGCCCGGAGCGGCCTCCTAACAGTATGTATGGACTTTTTCATTGTGCTCTATGCAATAACTAGAAGCAAAGGCGAAGCGCCGCGTAGGGCGAAGCCCGGAGCGGCCATTCCACCGCAAGCACGACATATCAATCTAAGCGGAGCGCCATTTAATAGAAACACGACGCATGACATTAAGCGGAGCGGCTTTTCATCGTTAGATAGACGGGCAGAACCAAGCAGAGCGCCGCGTAGGGCGAAGCCCGGAGCGGCCATTTCTTTGTAAGTTTCATACGCAGAACCAAGCGTAGCACCGCGTAGGGCGAAGCCCGGAGCGGCCATTTCTTCGAAAGTTACACATGCAAAACCAAGCGGAGCGCCGCGAAGGGCGTAGCCCGAAGCGGCTACTTATTTCTTCTCAAGTTTATTATATATAAAAACCAACCGGTGCGCCGCGTAGGGCGAAGCCCGGAGCGGCCATCCATCTCAAGTTTATTAAACATAAAAACCAACCGGTGCGCCGCGTAGGGCGAAGCCCGGAGCGGCCATCCATCACAAGGCTTACGGACAAAACCAAACGGAGCGCCGCGTAGGGCGCAGCCCGGAGCGGCCATTTCATCACAAGTTTATCTAACACAAAACCATCGGTGCGCCGCGTAGGGCGAAGCCCGAAGCGGCTATTCCATCACAAGGCTTATCGACAAACTAAGAGGAGCGCCGCGTAGGGCGCAACCGTCCCAAGATCATACATTTGATTTATTTTTCCGTTGGCAAAAAAGTATAAGAGCAGCCGTGACAGACAGAGAACCGCCCCGTGTATCTTCGCGAGGCCGCAGGCCGAGCTGCGTCTCGCGAGGCCGAAGGCCGAGCTCCGCGGAGGGCGAAGCCCGTAGCGTCGCCGCGCAGGGCGCAGCCCGTAGCGGCTAAGCGTCGCAGACCTAGCTTGAAGGCGCACCCGCGCAAAGCGCGGGGCGGCAAAAAGCTAGTTGATCGTATATTAATGAATATTTATTTTCAGCGAAACTAATGTTTAAGTTTTCGTATGGATGGTAGGTTGAATTAAGGTAAACCCTTACGTCGCGTACAGCACAATGATCGAATTCCGCCATTGATATGGTGGCATTTTCTTTACGATTCGTTTATAAAGCGACCACAACCATTCGAGGTTTTTCAATCTGTGATGAAGTTTTAATAGACCAAGTATGTTTCCGGGTTTTAGGCATCAATGGGTATTCGTACAAATCCCAATTACGAAATGCGACTGTTATCGCTCGATCTCTTTCTAAATGTTTTAATAAATTAATTCTTTCGCGGTCTGATACTTTGACATGCGGGACTCGCCAGACAATTTTATTTATTATTATGTCTTGAACAACTTCGCCAGCAATTAACTTTAAAGCATTAAGATTTGTGTTACTTCTTAAAAGAACTAATTCATGTTTACAATTCATAATGATTTTTTGGTAATCTTCTGCAAAACCTAGCACTTTATTAAGTGGAATAGAGGCTGAAAATACGCCATTAATAGTATTGGTTATACCAGAAGGGGACCAACCCCAAACACTTGCACATTTAGATTCATTATCATTTAACGATAGATATGATTTTATTGTGGTTGTGATACCTGCATTTTTGATTCTATCTATTTCAATACCGTTTATTTCATAACGGATGTCTTGAAATAAAAATAAGGCGGGATTGTTAGCAAAATGTACATTTGATACTCTTTCCTTTTCTTTTTTTGTACTGTTGTGTTTGTACACATCAGCTCTGCCCTCGATATACAAACTGCTGAGCGCAGGTAACACGTACAAATCTTGCTGATTAATCGGTATCCGTATTTCATCATTCTTGTTGAAACTTGTCACATATGGTTTGTATGAATGAAATTCAAAACTTTCAATGCTGTTGTCATGTGACGGAGATTGAGCGATATTTAAAACGTTCATTTTGTCAATCCAAGTTTCTTTAAAAATTCTTTATTTTTTTTGGTTAGCTTATTCTTAGCGTAATGTGGTGCTCTTTTATGCGGTGTTCTCCTTGAACTGATTTGATTTCGAGAGGTAGTAGGGTTTTTATTGAAATTTAACATTTTTTCCTGAAGTGTAAATACAGCTGAATCTCTTCACCACGTAAATTAATTTGTTTATTTTCTTTGTCTAACAATCTTATATTGATAGAATTTATGGAACTTTGATTGACAGGAAAGTAGATTAAGTTTTTAGGTATTTCTATTATTCGATAACCAGGTGGTACGTTCGGCACAAATTCATAAATTATATGACTTGCTTCTTCGTTCACAAATGACCCGCTCACAATATCACATTCGATGCGTACTATATACATAATAAACCGTTCCATACTAGATTGTGAGTTTCCAGAGCACTGGAAGGTTGCTGTGGTGAAACCTTTGCCAAAGACAAACTCACCAAGCTCGGTACAAGAGCTTAGGCCCATAAGCATCCTTCCTTGCCTTTCAAAGATACTGGAGAGGGTAGTATGCGATCAGTTGACAAAATACCTGGAAGAACATGATATTCTCCCACAGTGTCAATCGGGGTTCCGCAAAGGCCACGGGACAGCTTCAGCCCTTGCCGATGTAGTGGACAATCTTCTGGCAGCCCAAGATAAGGGGATGTGCTCATTTTTGTTGCTACTGGACTTCTCACGGGCATTTGACTCAATTAATGTGCCTCTGCTGCTGTCTAAGCTGAGTTACTATGGCCTGGACACTGCAGCTGTCAAATGGTTTCACAGCTATCTAACAAATCGCAGACAGTATGTTGAGCTGAAGCAGCCGGATGGTACAGTGTTGAGATCACCGCCACTACCGGTAACACGTGGGGTACCACAAGGATCGATACTCGGCCCAATATTATATGTTTTATATAGTGCTGACATTATCAATTGCATAGGACAGTGCAGTCATCATCTTTATGCAGATGACTTACAGCTTTTTATACCGTTCAGGCCTGTCAGTTATGTCGATGCAGTGGCGAGAGTCAATGAGGACCTTAAAAGAATTTCGGACTGATGTACGGCTAACTGCTTGGTTCTGAATCCAACAAAATCTAAAGTTATGGTACTAGGAACTCGCAAAAATATATCTAAATTAAATAGCATCTGTCTAAACATAAATATTAACGGAGAGTCAATAGAAAGAGTAGAAAGAGTTAGAAACTTAGGTCTTAATTTTGACACTAATCTGAGGTTCGAAAGCCATGTAGCAGAGTGTGCTAGAAATTGCTTCTATAGACTTAAGATGCTCTACAAAATCAGAAAATACCTGAAAGAGGAGCTTACGGTTGCCCTGTGTGAGTCCCTGGTATTGAGTATTTTTAATTACTGTAGCACAGTGTATGGGCCATGCTTGTTGGCCAAATCTGCCAAGCTCATCCAAAGGGTTCAAAATGCATGTGCCCGTTTTTGCTTTAAAGTTCCTCCAAGGTCGCATGTTACACCCTTCCTCAATGATGCTGGCATGATCAAGATGGAGGCACGTAGAAGGCTGCATCTGGCTGCCATCATGTTCGAAGTCTTGGCCACGGGCAGGCCTAGATACCTGTACGAGAAACTCGCGTGGGCAGAGGACCGTAGTAGGTATGCCAAAAGGACTTGTGCACCCATCTTCTCTACGCCTAAGCATCGTACAGCAGCGTTTCGCGGCTCCTTCAAGTTTGCCGCGTCACGCTGCTGGAACGATCTGCCTCCACCATTGCGCGCCCTAAAAACAAAAAACACTTTTAAAAGTAGGTTCAAGCAATTCCTCCTGGAACAGCAAAGGAGAGATACAGAGCGTATACTCACCATCCGGGTATGCGCGCAAAAGAGGGGACAGCGGTCCCGTCCCGGCAGCGATTGTAGTGAGCCTATTTTACAATAGTACACACGACGTCACGTTGAGTTGCACTAGTTAAACATTGTGTCCAATGTTAAAACTTTCTAGTCCTTACGTACGAGGCACTAGTGCTATTTTGCTCTGTAGCTTTGGTGTAACTTGACCTGACGCCTGTGTATGTCTGTCAATCCTTCTGCAAGGCCTAAAAAAATAACAGGAAGCAGCTCATATATTGCCTAATTTAACGGTTTTTATATTAACAAAATGGTGTTATATGTATGAAGTTAAGTACTCACCTTCTGGATACGGGCTCAAAAGCGAGGTACAGACATGCTCTTGCCCGGCTTGTGCCAGTATTGACGCGTGATTGTTTTGTGTGACTAACGTGTGAGGCTATCCCACAGAACCTTCTCCATGATTTTTTTTTCCATCACATCAAAATACCTACGAGTCTTCAATTTCATTATTCTTGACCTTTGCTTTTTCTTGACGGAAGGATGACCATCATGCATTGTTCTTCGTCAAACTGGATGATATTTTTATGGAAATAGTCACTGCAGCAATTTTTATTACGCGAATTGCGTATTGTTTGTTGTTGTTGTTAACGTAAAATGCACAGATAACTTTACAGGGTAAAAGGTAAAATGTCAACCAGCCAGAGCCAGAGAGAACCAAACTTTTTTTTTTAATTTCACTTCTTTTTTTTTTCTCTCTAATTGTGTTGTTATGGCCGTGGTTTTATATAAATAGTAATATGTGTTATTGTTATAGTTAAGTTTGTTAATTGTTTTTGTATTATCTTAAAATATGTAATTACGTCCTACTTGTTTATATATATTTTTCTTGTGCTTCTTATATATACCAAATTTTTATATGTCGACCAACACCCTGTTATGCACCTGTTCCATTGGTACTGCTTTTCTATTAATTTTCTTCCTTTTTCTTGGCACTGCAATGGAACAGGTGCATAATAGTACTACAAGGTAGCCGCTGAAAACCAGCGTCGGGGCAGGTCACTCGGACCTGCACCGACAATCTGCTGAGCGGCCGCCTATTTGGCGCATAAATATCATAATTGTTCTTGTCTTTTTTTTTTGTGTGTATTTTTTCTTTTATATTGTGTGTATTTTACTGTGTGTGTTTTGTGCCAAACAAAGTTTTTCATTCATTCATTCATTCTATGGTTGTTGGTAAAATGTTGACAGGATATTGAGATTCAGTTTTTATATTCGCTTTTACAGTTTCAAGACCAAAACCCAAAATCTTTCCAATCGAATCTGTTTTATCGAAATAAACATTTTCCGAACAAAAAATACATGTTTTTAAAGTATTGTTGTTAGCAGTTAATTTTAATGTAGCATTTTTTATGTTGCTCTGAAGATAATCACAAATATCTTGTAATTCATACGATCCTTCAGGTATTTTTATCACTTCATCATTTCCATAATAACATTTATTATTTCTTTCATCTATATTGGGAATAGAGTTGAATGTAGAAAAATACAGAAGACCGCACTCATACTCCCCACTTAATTCTAATGTAGGAGAGTAGTTTGTTGTTGAATAAGCGTCTCTACCAGTTATTGACACAGTGAAAGACATGTTCATACTGAACACGATTCTTTATTTTATCCATTATTTAAATGTTTTTTTCCAATAGTTTTTTAAAAAATTTTAACAGAGATGACCACAATTTATGGTGCCAAACTTTTGATACCGTACAATATTATAACTAATTGGCATGTTTCTTAAATAATTTCTTAATTCTAATGGAGGTTTTAAGTCGCCAAAACTATCAAAGTATTCACAGTAGTTGTTTTGTTTGACGTAGGCTACCCAGTGTGTTCCAGGACTATCAGAGCTATCCAAATTAAGTACCGCACATTCTTTTTTTCTTGGCTTCAATGGAAGTGTATCTCTCATGAATACTCCCCGAAAATATGGAATGTCAGTAGCATGTTCTAATATATCTAAATCTGTTAGTGCACGTCTAGGCAGCCGTTTAACTAGTTTTTTGAAGGGTTCAAGTATAACCCAGCACCCTTTTTATGAGGTTTGATGTACAATCCTCTGCCAAGAGCCACTGCTTCCATTGTTCTGTTATGACGTTCAAACTCTTGAAGTCTTTTCTGAGCTGCTTTGGAGTCATTCACTGCTTTTGCTATACCGGCTGCTCCACCTGCCAAAGAACCCAAAGCCGACAAGCCTGCAAAGATTGGGATTAAAGGTAATAGTCCTCCACATTTTGGCAGAGGAATACAGCGCGGCAACTTGGTTCCTTTTTTATTTTTGAAAATTTTTTTTGCTGCAGCGCATGCGTATTTAATAGCTGTGTGACTGCCTTTGGTTTTTAACTTTTTTAGTTGAGATTTAATTTTGTTCACAGCTGCCATAAATGAACGAGCACCCGCACCAGTCTTGAGTTTAGCTTTCATAGCATTTTTGACTATCCATGATGCAAACTTTTTCACCCTTCTTAGAATCTTTAGGCTAAATGATATGTCGGTGAAATGTATGGTCGGTGAAATAAATTTCGATAAAAAGTTTTTCGATGAGTCGTTACATCGGTGAATTAAATCTTGTTTCAAACCGGGGGCGACTTAACTTAGTCAGTTTTAACCCCTTAAAAACACAAGTGTGTACATTAATTGCTAAAAGACGTCCCTTCAAACTGGCAATAATTTTTCAAGGCATTTCCCTTAAGCCTCATAGGGATTCTTGGCATTAACATTTCGAGCGATGTCACATTTGGCGGTCATCTGGAGGATAAAGCTAAAATAGCTTTAAATAACTAGGTGTTCTTAATAGAGCCGGTGAGTTTTTCACGCCGGCTCATCGACTTCAACTTTTTAAGGCACAAGTTCGGCACCATATGGAATACTGCTCCCATCTCTGGCTGGAGCACCTCAGTACCAACTTCTTCCATTTGATCGCATACAACGTAGGGCTGCTCGAATTGTCGCTGACCTAACTCTCTTCAGTCGGCTTGATCCTCTGGCTTTGCGGCGGTAATATAGCTTCCCTATATTTTCTTTATCGCATTATCACGGAAGTGCTCCGAGGAATTGTTCAATCTACTTTCTGCGGTTGAAGTTGCAGCGGCCGTCATTCATCTTCATCATCTTGATGGAAGCACTGTGTGTTTCTCGAGGAATTTTCTTCCTCAACCTCACTTTTGAGGAATAGTTTAGCTGCGGCAGTATTTCCTGACGGTTATGACTTAGGGACCTTAAAGAGAAGAGCTTGCTCTTTCTTAAAGGCCAGCAACGTCGTAGCGACCTCTCTGATCTCGCAGATGTTCAGGGCAGCGGTACTGACCAGCAGGTGACCCACTTGATCGTTTGCCACCTCTATCATAAAAAAAAATCAGGAAGGTAAAACAAAATGCTGAAATGTAACAAACAATGCGTGCAAATACCAAAGTGACAGAAAGCCAGACATAAGATCGCGTAATGACCAATCACAATGTATCTTATTACACTTAAACTGATTCAGTGTCAGTCATTCGACACGCCGTGATCAAGGGATAATGCCCGATGTCGCTCATTTTTGGCGCCATATTCGAATAGTTCACATCCATAACGACTTATTTCTAAATTAGCCCACCAATCCATTTACAAAGTTACTAAAACAAAAGGCATAAAGTCGTATATCTGGATCCGATTAACATTATTCAAAGGAATCTTAGAGGCATAATGTCGAAAGTTTACTTATGACGAATATTTTAAAACACTGTTTGAACCATAAAGGCGTGACTCCTTTTACGTAGCCTTTGTGTAAATATTTTTTTTAAGCATAAGGGCCAAATTTTGAATCCGCCTTGAGAAAGTAGAGGCAATGTAGACGCAAAGAGATGAAGTGTAAATTAGACCTTAAGGTTCTAATGATTTAGAAAAGCTGTCAGAACCGACATTATGCACTAAATTATCTCAGCCCAGAAAAGGGATAGAAATACATCTCAAAGTGATATAGAAAGAGAAAGAACGCTCATGAAAGTTTGAATATTTTTGTAAATCTATGAGGTCGGCTTGCCATAGATCATCAATTCCTTTTATAACTGTGCACCGACGTGGGAAATTTCTTCTGGCTGATTTGTGAAGTTCATCAATGATGTCCTTTTTGCTCATTTTTCTTTATTTTCACATGAATTAGATTGTCTATTTCCGACTTTGAATAAAATGATTTATTCAAATGGTCTGTTGTAAAGGTTTCGAAATTTTTCAAATGTAATTTCAGTTCCAGCTTAATTTTTTCAACCTCATTCCTTAATTCTTGAACCGTTTTGTCTAAATAAGCTTTGTTAACTGCTTCGTCGTCGTCAGTTGGATATGATAACCCTTTTAATTTAGAAGATTTTAAATCGTAGTGTCCGGTATCAGATTTCACCAATGTTTCATTGTAGTTTCCAATGTATTCTGTCAATCGTAAACGTTTATGGACATGATGACCAAATTTGTCTACGTTCATTGCTGTCTTGATCTGTTGACTCTTAAAAGAAGACTACCCAATTTTCCAGGTTTCTTCTTTATATGTTCTACATTTATGATACCAGCTTCATGAAGTTCCGTAATAATTGCAATTATTTCATTGTTTACGCCAGTGTTGCCTGCTTCCCAAGATGCAAGTAGTAACTTTAATCGTTCAACTAACTCGTTTGGATCATCCCAGTAAACTAGATCAGTATTTGATTTCACTGTCTTTAAAAGTGAAATTCCTTTACCCTGTGGAATACTTTCAACACTTGTAGTTGGATTTCTAGAAAATTTGAACAAAGGCTTAATTACATTCGTATATTTAAATCCTTTGTTGCTGTTAATAGGTTTTGATGATTCGCAATTACGTCGATTAGCATTGGTTTCTATTAGTAATAATTTGTAATATTGTAAATCATCATCTGTTACAACATCTAAATTTGGTTTCTTTTTGAACAAAAGTTCTTTTAAGCCATCAGTTTTTTTGACAGTAAGTGTTCCTATTTTAAGAATTCCACCGTCGTCATAAACACGAGTTTTTCCCAGTAATAATTTACCTCGTTCATTTCTGACTCCAGATGGAACATCTTTCATTACTTCAGAGGATGTTGACCAAGATAGTGATTGATTTTTAAGACTTGGCGATGACTGTAGAGATTTGAATGATCCTTCGCTAATGTTATGGTCTTCGGACGGCGACACAACAAGGGTTTTGTTGTAATTGTATTGCTCTTGTTCATCATCTTCATCTTCCTCATTAACAGATTCATTACAATCTTCATCAGAAGCAAATAATGACTGGTTTTCGTCTTCAAATGACTGATTATTGTCATTTTTAATTTTTTTCATCACTGGTTCACAGTGTTCTTCTACCGTAAGAGGAGGGTCATATTTTTTATTTGTCAACAATGTAAGTGGATCAACAATAGGTTTTAATATTGTTTCTAATGTTTTATTGTTTGTATTTTTTCAATATCTTCTATCATCGCAACTTTTCTTTTAACAGCTGCTGCTGATTTCACTATTTGTTCTTTAAGATTTTTCTCCATTTCGAAGTATTCCGCTCAGTTTCAAACCACGAATGAGACTGGTTAAAAGATAACACAACCGTCTTTTATGTATGTTCATCTATCACTATGAAGGTATCAAAAGCCAATCGGTAACATCCGTTATTTTTGCCACAATCCTTATTTATAACAAGATAGCTGAATGGTTTATTCCAAACGGTTGAGCACATCTCACGGAATTGGGACCATGACATGTCTGATCCAACATGTTCTTCATAAACATGCTTCAAATTAATGTCATCTTGCTTAAATAGAATGACGAGATTTGAATTGTCCCGTACAAGTTGTTTTGGAATTTTCGTGTAAGTTTGATTGATGTAAAAACAATCTATATTTTTATGACGTCCCATGGCGAAATAATCTCTAATGTTGTTTTGATTCTCACAAGCAACGTCGTCAAAAATAATAATTGAATCAGGCAAAGCATCATGGGGACTTAAAATTTCTCCATTATTATAGTATTTATTAAATGATGTTCCAGGTACCATATCCAAAACCTTTTCAAGATATAAATATTTAGGTTGATATAAAGACTTTGAATACACATAAAGGTTAGATATTGCATAAAAATGGACCAAGATTCCGTAAATCTTGGTCCATTTTTATGCAATAATAAACTTATTACTAAATTGGTTTTTCCACTATTAGAGGGACCGCACACGATACAACGTATTGTACTTGGTAATAAAGTTCCATGCCGCCGAGGGACGTTAGATGATGCAGGACAGATGCAATCCAATTTAAGTGATTCCTTTTGTTTTACAAACTTCATGATTTCGGTTTCAGCGCGACTGCAGTGTTGCATTAGAAACAATTGAATGAGCTAAAGTTACAATATCATCGTTTTAAATGAACTTTTAGATAGTACAATGCTTATAAATGACATGCTGTCAATAGTTACTTTGATGCTGAGTTATTGGTTTTTCTAATAATCAACTGAGGTTGCATAAGATACATCGGAGACTCTAACGGAGGCTCTACCCGCCCACGGTTCCAAGCTATGACTTCGAAAGTCGTTTCACCGATTTTTATTTCATCGAAAACTATTCATCGAATACTCAATTGATCGACGCATTATTTCAACGAAGTTTTAATTCACCGATGTTACGACTCATCGAAAAACTTTTTATCGAAATTTATTTCACCGACCATACATTTCACCGACATATCATTTAGTCGATGTAACGTTTCATCGAATTTTACGTGAAGGACTAGTGGGCTATTAGTGGGATATTTTTTATTTTATTTTTGAAAGTGCATAATCAAAACAAATAAATATTTGATTATAATTATTGATATTTGATTTTTTCTATAGTCTATAAAAATATAGCTTGATTAAAATTACAACTATTGATGTCACAGAAAAATTACGCGAAGAATACACAATAGATAGATAGATAGATACACATGCAAACTTTCTAAAATAGGTAATACCATAGGTAATATCATAATCATAAAGTATAATAATGTAATGTAAAAGCCCACTAGTCCTTCACGTAAAATTCGATGAAACGTTACATCGACTAAATGATATGTCGGTGAAATGTATGGTCGGTGAAATAAATTTCGATAAAAAGTTTTTCGATGAGTCGTTACATCGGTGAATTAAAACTTCGTTGAAATAATGCGTCGATCAATTGAGTATTCGATGAATAGTTTTCGATTAAATAAAAATCGGTGAAACGACTTTCGAAGTAACGTAGGGAACCCCTTGTAAATATGATTTTATCCACTCAAGACTTTGCCCGCGTATTCCTATTCCATGAAGTTTTTTTATTAAGATGTTGTGTTGTACCCTATCATAGGCTTTCGACATATCTATTAATATTCCTATAGCATATTTTTTATTATTTATCAAATTGATGGCTTCTTGCATGAATTTAAATACCGCTAAGACTGTCGACCGTTTTTTTCTAAAGCCGTTTTGGTTATCATCCAAAATATTATACTTTTCGCAGAAATTGAGTATGCGATTACACATGGCTTTTTCAAAAAGTTTCGATGCTGTAGGCAAGAGTGCTATAGGTCGGTAGTTATTCGGGTCGGTTTTATCTTGTTTTTTATGTATTGGATGAATGATTGTTCTTTTTAATATGGTCGGGAACTTACCCTCATTGAAAGACTGGTTTATGAGAGTAGTGAAGGGAGACGCTAACTCATCTGCGCACCTCTTTAATAAAGAGGGTGGGAGTTCGTCTATTCCCGAGCTATTTTTATTTTTTAAGCTTTTAGTAATAATAATAATAATCCGTTTATTTCAGGCTACAAGATACATTTAACAAACATTTCGTTGGCCCATATAATAAATACCTTACAGTCTAACATACATATTATTTAATTACATTATATATTTTATTTTATTGTTTGCGGCGCAAATCGGCTGGCAGCCGTCCTCGAAATTTCCGGAAGACGACTCCCTGCGGCCAGAAGTCCTCCTTCATAAAAGTCGCCAGAGAATGCGTCGGGACTCGCACCACAAACGAGTTGAAGCTCATTTTGTGGCGAGACTCCAAACGCTCGACCCTCAGCGTCCAGTTGGACTTTTTTCGCACGTAGTCTACGACCCCCTCGACCTTCGTAGACCAGTGTAACCGGGACACATACAGCTGCGTAGTGTGAGTCTGTGGTTGCAGCAAGCGTTCAGGTCCAATTGGTGCAGTACCACGGTGGTTATGGCTGGAGGGCTTCCTCTTCTTCTTCTCGACTTTGATGAAACCCTCATCACTGCACTTCTTCGGTGGACACAATGTTTGTGTCATCTTCGGCTTGTTTCCCTTGGGTTGTTGATGCCGAGGTGGTGCGGCAGCAACCGCAGCATAAGCACGGGTCGGGGGGTTCGTGCCAGCAGCTGGTGTTGGCTCCCCGGCTGGGCGCGCGGCGGGGGAGCGGGCGGCGGGGCGCGGTGCATTGCACTCAGCAACAGCAGGCGGCGAGTCGAAATTGCTGACCGATGCGTTTTGCGCTCCGCGACGTGTGTTAACATTCGTGGCCTCGGGTGACCTACTTACCGAATCATTACGTTTTGTAGACAATAATTCGGCACGCAGATCGGAGATGGTAGATTCCGAAGCCCCTACTTTCAACAACACTTCGGCCAGGCTTGCCTTTAGGGTTGTGATGTCCTTCAGCAGCCTGGTGACGTCGACGTGGTCAAAGGTGACGGGACGCAGCCTATGAAGGTCCTTCGCCACAAACGTTGGCACGTCGTCTGGATCGGTCTCCTGCAGTAGGTTGATAATGTCTTGGAGACTTCGTTCACCCTTTTCGTCCCTTCTACGAGACGGCATTCGGTCGGCCTGGCCGAATTAATACTTTTGTGGATTTCGTTAGTGTTAACTTGGCTTAAAAACATTGTATTTGTGGTTGGATGGAGTACAGCGTAATGCTGAGACAAAGTGTATGTTTGATTATTATCGGTTGTCTCGCCTACTGTAGCGAAGTAGTTGTTGAGCGTATTAGCAACTCTGGAGGGGTCTGTAATAAGTATGTCGGGTAATTTAATTTCTGAACGATATTTGGGTGACTGCTACTGAGTAGCTGTTACCGGATACCTGTTACCGAATCACGTTATTTGGGAATATTTGGATTTATTTGAGTCGCAACACTCAGTACGAAATGTCAACGTCAGTTGAGTCTGTCAGTAGTGCGTTTGACTTGGACACTTGCTCCTGAGCCAGCGCCTGCGCCGGACGTGCGCACTGATAAAATAAAATCAACATGGCGGACACCAACGACGAGCACGCGGATTCAAATCCGTCTGAATCTGCGACAGCAGCGGTGGGATTGCTTCCACAAGCACCCTGCGAGTCCACCGCGATGCCTGCTACCAAAAATAAAGAATATTTCACGCCGGAATATGAAACCCAAGAAAATATGGCGGGAGGATCTTCGTCAACAAATGTCGCACCTGCACCCGGTTCATGGGCGACATTTTTCGAAAATATGATGGCTGGCTTTCAGAATGCTAACCAACAACGCACTCCGAGCGCGGTTCAGCACAGAAAATTGAAAGCTAGCGAGGTCTATCTACCGCCGTTTGACCCGGACGACTGTCAGTTTACTGCAGCCCAGTGGTTTGAAGAGATCGAGCATCATAAAAGAAACAACTCGTGGACTGATTATGAAGCCCGGAATGCTGTGTTTACGCATTTACAAGGACGTGCGAAAAAGTGGGCGACTCGTTCGTATCCCCTGTGCAGGACTCGGGAAGAGCTGAAGGAGCGGCTTACTCGTCAGTTTGCGTCTACGAAGAGGTTCCATGATCTTTTTCGCGATATGGTGGAGTACAAAAGTGACCAGGCAAGTACCTACGTCGAGTATTCTACCAACAAGCTGGCGCTGATTGATCGACTCGAGACCGGATGGGGAGAATCAAACAAAATTGAGGTGGTAATCTCGGGCATTACTGACCTGCAGGTACGTTCTGATTTACTTAAAAATACCCCATCAGATTTTGTTGCTCTTGACAGACATTTGAGTACGTATTCTAGTATTAGAAAGCGTTCTTTTGATACAACCCGGAGAGAATCCGAACCTTTACATCCCAAGAGACCTAAACCTAATGAAAAACCTAGTGATCGGCGTTGTCACTATTGTCATAAAATAGGCCATTTGAAGCGCCATTGCTTATTACTGCGAAATAACAACAAAGTTGAAAGTAACGTTCGTCCTCAAATGTCAGTCGATAAAACAGTTGACAAACCTAATGTGTGTGCTTACTGTCATAAACCTGGGCATTCTGAATCCACTTGTTTTACAAAACAACGCGATGAAAAATCAAAGGAGTTCAAGGACCCTAAATTACAGACAAAATCGGTTAATGTGTGTTCCCCTTCCAATGATTCCTTGATTACGCTGCATCTAGGTGGCTATAACTTACAAGCTCTGATTGACAGTGGTTCAGAATGCTCCCTTATAAAGAAAGAGATTGCTGATACTTTACCTGATAAAAAGGAATTCTCCTTTACGCGTCTCAGTGGTATTGGCCCTGTACCATCCTATTCACTTAGTAAAATGAACAGTTATGTTGAATTTGACGGTCTTCACACTGAAGTCACCTTTGTTATTGCGGACTCGAATCTTTTGCCATATGATGTGATTCTGGGTAGGGATGTTTTTAAAATCCCTGGATTAGTTTTTACTCTCGATAGTAATGGTGCCAAGATAACTCGCGACGCTAGTGTGAATATTTGTGAAACTCAAAAGGAACTCGCGGAGTTTGATAAAATCAACACAGATCTTGTCGATCAGAGTGTGATATTGATAGATTAAAGTCTGTATTAGAAAAACAAAAATAATTTTGCGAATGGAAACTCTAAATCGACTGTCAGTACCGGAACGATGCAAATTAAGCTCAAGAACCCCGATAAAATCGTGCAACGGTCTCCGTATAGACTGGCTCCTTCTGAGCGTACTATAATGCGAGAAATTATTGCGGATTTCGAAAGCAAGGGTATAATTCGCCAGAGTTCGTCGCCATTTTCAAGTCCAGCTTTGCTTGTCAAAAAAAAGGATGGGTCAGACCGCCTCTGTGTTGATTACAGAGAGCTTAATTCGAATACTGTGCGCGATAGTTACCCTTTGCCTTTAATATCGGAACAAATAGATGCACTAGGACAAGCCTGCTATTTCTCGTGTCTCGATATGGCCTCTGGGTTCCATCAAATTTTGATGGCATCCCAGAGTGATATCGAGAAAACAGCGTTTATTACGCCTGAAGGTGTTTGGGAATACTTAAAAATGCCCTTTGGACTTTGCAACGCTCCTTCCGTCTATCAGAGAGCCATAAATACAGCGCTAAAAGGGATAAAAGACAAAATCGCCCTTGTTTACATGGACGATGTCCTAGTATTTGCGAAAACGAAGGAAGAAGCGTTCCAAAATCTGGAGCAGGTACTATCTGCGTTATCTGAGGCCGGTTTTACTGTAAATTGGAAAAAGTGCACCTTTCTGAAGTCCTCAGTAGAGTATTTGGGCTACGTTGTTGGCAACAATAGCGTAAAGCCAAATCCTGGGAAAATAAAAGCTTTAGCTAATGCTCCCTTACCAACTTGCGTTAAGGAATTACGCCAGTTTAATGGTCTCGCTGGGTACTTCAGAAAGTTTGTACCAAATTTTTCATCTGTTATGGCACCCTTATATGCCCTTACTAAAAAGGATGTCAAATGGACTTGGACTGCCGAGCATACGAAATCTCATGCTATTGTGATCGAGTATCTGACCTCCGCGCCGGTTTTGACAATTTTTGGTTTTGCTTTAAACTGCACAGTGTCAAAGCGCACGGGCATGAGTCCTTTCCAACTGTTGACTGGTTTTAACAAGAGCCCACCCAGATTAAACTTTTTAACATCGAACTCTGATAGCCAAGACGACCCTGATTTATTGGATATTAGGCAGGAGGCAAAGGACAGGATGGACAAGATACCGTCAAAAGACAAAACACGCTACGACTCCAATAAAGCCGTTATACGTCCATTTGCTATGGGCGATTTAGTTTTGGTTCAAAAGAATCCTCGCGTTATCAAAAAATTGAGTGAAAAATTTAGTGGTCCATGTAAAATAACGAAAGTTTGTAAGAATGAACGTTACATGGTTGAGCCAATATGTGGCGGGCGTAGCCCATACGTTTGTCATGAACGGTTACGTAAATATCCTTCTGGCCTGCCACAACTGTCTGAATGCTTAGGCCCTGTAGAATCTGTTACAGGATAACGTATTTTTGTTTATTTCATTGTTTGTTTGATTGCTGATTCGAAACTATTTCAGCAATATCTGTTTTTATTGATTGTTAAGTTACGGATTTACGAGTGCTATGTGTTAAGTTACAGATTTGTTATGGTTGATTTAAGAATCAAAAATACATGGCTTGTATGTGATGCGTGTTTTTATTGTCCACTGAAAGCTGTTACGCTTTGTGGCAGGCTGGATTGAAAGCTTTTCGCTTTGTCCACTTTGGTCGGTGAAAGCTGTCACACTTTGTAGGAGGATGGATTGAAAGCTTATCGCTTTGTCCGCTTTAGTTGCTGAAAGCTGTTACGCTTTGTAAGAGAAAGGACTGAAAGGCTTTTCACTTTGTCCACGTTAATTCTGAAAGCTGCTACGCTTTGGATGATGTTTCATAAATTTTAGTAAGGATTATGCTGAAAGTTTCTACGCTTTGCATGTACGACATCTAAATTCACGATGATCTTTCAGTAATGCTGAAAGCTTTAACGCTTTGGTGATACGGTGTACGAGTCTATATTGACAGAGTTTTGCGCTGAAAGCTTTACGCTTTGCAATGTGTGGCTTGTTTGTAAAAAGTTACTTAAAGTCCTGAAAGCTGTCATTAACTCTTTATATCGATTGATGATGGTAATTGTGATGTGTGTTGTCATTCAGGTTGAAGATTATTAACAACGCGAGAGCGCGTTGATGTTCAGAATGGCCGTGTCGGGTAATTTAATTTCTGAACGATATTTGGGTGACTGCTACTGAGTAGCTGTTACCGGATACCTGTTACCGAATCACGTTATTTGGGAATATTTGAATTTATTTGAGTCGCAACACTCAGTACGAAATGTCAACGTCAGTTGAGTCTGTCAGTAGTGCGTTTGACTTGGACACTTGCTCCTGAGCCAGCGCCTGCGCCGGACGTGCGCACTGATAAAATAAAATCAACATGGCGGACACCAACGACGAGCACGCGGATTCAAATCCGTCCGAATCTGCGACAAGTACATTTTCTTTTTTTATATGTGACGGCGCGTTAATATTACTCGCCTTCTTTTTGATAGTTTAAATGCCATTTGATTAATTTTGATTACAGTATTAAATTATTTGTTGATTTAAAATGTCATTATTTAATTTAAAAAATAATAATAATTGTAAAGTAATCTAAAGAGGGGACTACATAGTCCGTGTGGGCTCGCGAGTGGCGCCAGCGCCGGTATGAGTCAAGCCACTAGTCACCGGTTGTCATGACGGCATAGTGGGGGTAGTGGGGGCGACAGAGCCCTTTATAAGCGGCGCGCGCGCGCTCTGCGAGTTAGTCTGACTTTAGCCGTTGCGCTGGCCGTACGCTCGCAATTCCACAGACCTCTTGTGGTTCCTATTAGTTGGTACGATTGTGCAGTGCCTAGTACGTAGTTAACTTCGTTTCAATAAAAACGTTCAGGAGTTAACGACTGTGTCTCATTGCTTTCACCTGAGGGAGCCCTATTCCTACTGCCTAAGTGAATTAGTGCAATCGTCAGCTCGGAAATCCTACATCAGAAGTGGAAATGGACCAGGAAGCCGAAACCCGTGATGGAGAACAGGTCAGTCCTATACTACGTCCTATACGTACTGAGCGAGACCAATGGCATAATCTATTGGAATTGCAACAGCGTAATATGATGGAATTAATGACATCATTCCTTGATCCAAACCTAAGGAAAGTCAAAGTTACGTTACCAGAATACAATCCTGACAATCCTGGAGATGCGGACGCACAAGCATGGTGCAATACCGTAGATATTTGTTTAAAAGAGAACCCCTTAAGTGGTAGCCAGCTAATAATGCTCCTTAGCAAGGCTCTGAAAGGTTCAGCTGCAGCATGGTTGGCACGAAATAGTCATCCGAACGTAACTTGGCTAGAATTAAAATCCCTTTTTCTATCTCGATTCGACACCATCGAAACACCCGCCGCTACATTGTACAACATCTTATCAAGTAACCCAAATGATGGCGAAAATATGTCAACATACGTATCTCGTATTTTGAACACATTAACTACGCGTTGGCAGAATATGACCATGGAACAAGTAGCCATAAGTGTCGCGTTGGCACATGCAGCTCGCTCCGATAGCCAAGTCCAAAGGATGGCCTTTACTACCGAAATTAAGTCTAGAATTCAACTGCAACGTGAGTTAATGCCATTTGTGTACCGAAAGAGACAGTTACCGCCTGCCGAAAAATCGAATCCACTAGGAGATCCCAAGAAGCCACGATTAGAGCCACCACGACGATGTTATAATTGCGGAAAGCAGGGCCACATTGCTAACAATTGTCAAGGCAATACCAGCAAAGATCAGAACTCATTTAGTTCAACGAGTCGCTTTCAGTCAACAGCTAGCAATTCACAGCAACGCAAGGAACCGAGAACCATCATCTGCTTTCGCTGCAGCGAGCCTGGGCACATAGCATCGCGTTGTCCCCATAAGGAGAAGAAGACAGAAGATCGAGAGGAGCCTGCAGTTGAAAGAAGGGTGAATATCTGCGCCATCAAGCCTGCAACCGACCACCTCTTCAATTTGGGTGAGAAGTTTTCATTTTGTTTTGATTCCGGGTCTGAGTGTTCGTTAATAAGAGAAACAGTGGCAAATTTTTTTCCTGGTAAAAGAAATTATGACTCAGTTACGCTTTTAGGTATAGGGAAATCGAGCCTTTGTTGCAATACACAAATTATGGCCACGGTTACACTCCAGAATTATCCTGTCGAGTTATTATTTCACGTTGTTCCTGATGCCTCACTAAGTAATGATATTTTGATAGGTCGAGACTTTGTAAATTTAGGATTTTTGGTAGAAGTTTCTCAAAGTAACTTAACTATCCATAAAACACAACTTATCGCGAAATGTGATATTGGGGAAAAGGTAAAAAAATTCAACGATATTAATACCGATGTCGCAGCCAATTCTTTTGATGAACTGAAGCGAGTTCTCGAAAACTACTCTCACTCTTTTGTTGAAGGCGTACCTATAAGTAAAGTTAATACAGGGCAGCTCGAATTAAAACTTATAGACCCGAGTAAAACGGTGCAGCGTCGCCCATATCGCATGAGTCCCAACGAACGTGAGTTAGTGCGTCAAAAAGTAAAAGAACTTTTAGATGCTGGTGTCATTCGCGAAAGTTGCTCCCCTTTTGCAAGCCAAATACTTCTTGTAAAAAAAAAGGACGGCTCCGATCGCCTATGCGTTGACTATCGCGAGCTAAATAACAACACAATTCCTGACAGACATCCATTACCTTTAATTGGCGATCAGATACAGCGCCTAGTAGGCGCCAATTATTTCACCTCATTAGATATGGCCAGTGGTTTTTACCAGATCCCAGTACATCCCAACTCAATTGAAATCACTGCCTTTGTAACACCTGACGGGCAATTTGAATATCTTGTAATGCCATTCGGTCTTCGTAATGCCCCAGCTGTATATCAGCGAGCAATAAACAAAGCTCTAGGCAATCTTTCTGAAACATTCGCTATCTGTTACATGGATGACATTATAATTCCATCCCAAACTATCGAGGAAGGTATTCAGCGATTAAATTCGGTACTGGAAACTTTAACAAAAGCTGGTTTTTCCCTTAATATAAAAAAATGTGCTTTTCTTAAAACCAATATAGAGTATCTTGGATATCAGGTATCTTCTGGCCAAGTAAGACCAAACTCGCGCAAAATAAATGCTTTGTCCCAATTACCTCCGCCACGAACCGTCACACAGCTAAGACAGTTTATCGGTCTTGCATCATATTTTCGTCAATTCATTCCTGGCTTTTCTCAAATAACTGCACCCCTTTATAGACATACTTCTGGCAAGGGCAACATAAAATGGACGCCTGAATTCGAAAATATTCGCCAGAAAATTATTACAATCTTGACTAACGAGCCAGTTTTAACAATTTTTGATCCTGATTGTGCCACGGAACTGCATACGGATGCCAGTTCTGAAGGATATGGCGCCATCCTAATGCAATGAAAAAATGGTAAACTTCATGTTGTCGAATACTACAGTCGCCGAACAACTTCATGTGAGTCGAAATACCACTCATATGAACTCGAGACGTTAGCAGTAGTTAATGCAATCAAACATTTTAAACATTACTTGCAGGGCCGCAAGTTTGTAGTAGTCACAGACTGTAATGCCGTGAAAGCATCCAAGTCAAAAACAGATCTAACGCCTCGTGTTCATAGATGGTGGTGTTTCCTTCAGAGCTTTGATTTTGATATTGAATATAGACCCGGGAAGCGAATGGAACATGTAGATTTCTTGTCTCGAAACCCCCTCCCTCAAACACAAAAATCAAAAATAATACAAAAACAGGTTAACCTAACTGAAATAAGCGATAATTGGTTTCAAGCCGAACAACAAAAAGACCCTGAAATAAAATCAATTACATCCAACCTACAAAATAACACTCTCGATCCTAATATTGCAGGGACCTACGAGATTCGACGGGGAATCTTGCATAGGAAAATAGAAAGAAATAGCCGAAGTATTTGGCTACCTATAGTTCCTAGACCATTTCAATGGGCTGTTATTAACCACATCCATGAGAGTATTATGCATTTAGGATGGGAAAAAACCTTAGAGAAAGCTTATTGCCATTATTGGTTTCCTCATATGAACAAATACGTACGAAAGTTTGTAGAAAACTGCATTACCTGTAGATTATCCAAATCACATTCTGGTAGGGTTCAAGCCGAATTACATCCTATCCCTAAGGTGTCTTCACCCTGGCATACCATTCATATAGATGCCACTGGGAAACTTAGTGGAAAGAACGATACTAAAGAGTATGTGTTCGTGATGATTGATTCTTTCACCAAGTATACTATTCTGTATCACACGCTTAATATCGACACCAACAGTGCCATTAAAGCTCTTAAATATATTGTATCTTTGTTTGGCGCCCCATCTCGCGTTATAGCTGATCAAGGTAGATGTTTCGCTAGCAAAGATTTTAAAGACTTTTGTAGTTCACACGGTATTTCCCTCCATCTGATTGCTACAGGAACTAGTAGAGCAAATGGTCAGGTAGAAAGAGTAATGAGTACTTTGAAAAATATGCTTACAGCTGTTGAAGTTGGAAACAACAAGTCATGGCAAGACGCTTTACCTGAAGTACAAATAGCTTTAAATAGCACAATTAATCGCGTTACAAAGTCGAGTCCCCTAGAGTTATTGATAGGTAAAGTAGCAAGGCCTCTAGACTTATTGACTTTAGACGATGATACAATTAATAATAATGTAAATTTAGCCGAAGTTCGCTTGCGTGCAGCAGATGCCATAAAAAACAGCGCTGTTACTGAGAAACAAAGATTTGACAAAACAAAGGCAAAAATAAATCGTTTTAAAATAGATGATTTCGTACTACTGGAAAACCATGAAAGGAATCAAACCAAATTGGAACCTAAATTTAAAGGCCCGTTTAGGGTGGTTGAGCTACTTGATGGGGACAGATATTTGCTCAAGGCTCTGAATTCCAATAGAACATACAAATATGCTCACGACCGTGTACGTGCCATGCCAAATTGTTATGTTCCCTTGGAATTGAATGCTAATTTGGAAGTATCTGGATGCGCCGATGACGGCAAAAGTAAGTACGAGTAGGCCTTACAATCTGTCTATGTGACGAAACCTGTCTTTGTGACACAACTTGTCTGCGTGGACCTGTCTGCGTGACATGACATGTCTGTGTGACGTGACCTGTCTGTGTGACGCGAGCTGTCTGTGTGACTCGAACTGTCTGTGTGACGCGACCCGTCTGTGTGACGCGACCCGTCTGTGTGACGCGACCCGTCTGTGTGACGCGACCCGTCTGTGTGACGCGAGCCGTCTGTGTGACGCGATCCGTCTGTGTGACGCGCCTTTAACATGTCAATGCATCACCAACTTGTTTCCTGTGTATGGTAATAATCACTCGATCCTTTTGGCCAGAATGGCCGAGCTGGAGTAGATGTTTACCTGAGTTTTATTCTTTGCAGATACTTCTGATGACGAGACACGCGAGGGCGCGTGAGGGCGCAGGACGGCCGTGACGGCGCGTTAATATTACTCGCCTTCTTTTTGATAGTTTAAATGCCATTTGATTAATTTTGATTACAGTATTAAATTATTTGTTGATTTAAAATGTCATTATTTAATTTAAAAAATAATAATAATTGTAAAGTAATCTAAAGAGGGGACTACATAGTCCGTGTGGGCTCGCGAGTGGCGCCAGCGCCGGTATGAGTCAAGCCACTAGTCACCGGTTGTCATGACGGCATAGTGGGGGTAGTGGGGGCGACAGAGCCCTTTATAAGCGGCGCGCGCGCGCTCTGCGAGTTAGTCTGACTTTAGCCGTTGCGCTGGCCGTACGCTCGCAATTCCACAGACCTCTTGTGGTTCCTATTAGTTGGTACGATTGTGCAGTGCCTAGTACGTAGTTAACTTCGTTTCAATAAAAACGTTCAGGAGTTAACGACTGTGTCTCATTGCTTTCACCTGAGGGAGCCCTATTCCTACTGCCTAAGTGAATTAGTGCAATCGTCAGCTCGGAAATCCTACATATGTATATTTCTTTTTTCAGGGATTTTTTTCTTATTTGTATTTTCATTGACTATATCCCACATTTTTTTTTTGTTCACGCAGAGTGAATGCCGCTTTATGCACACCCGGCCGCTGGGAGACGACCAGGTAGTGTGAGTCTCTCCCCTGAATTGGGCCTCTGCTGATCAGAAGCCGTTCAAGGGCATACCCACTAAACACTCTGCGACTTTTCCCGGCAAATCCAGGCTCGGGGTGGGAAAGCGGGAAATAGGACGAACCTCATCACCGCAGACCCACTGGCTGTGGGACGCAGCGCAGACCAGCAACTAAAGACCCCCACAAAAGATGTGGGGGGTGGCGCCCGAAGGCGCTCCACTCGGTGGGGCCCACGTCAAGGTGCGCCCAAAGTGGAGGAGATCCTCACAGGGCGCCGGACAGGGCCCCGGCCCAGACAGAGCTGGGCCTCAAAGTGCAGCTGTCAGCCGTCGGGTAGCAATATGGCGATAAGCCAATTGCTACCCGTCGTTGCCCAGGGACACCAGGACCCCTCCGGTAGCAGTTCCAAACAGAAAGAAAATACTACCGGGGAGGCCACACGAGGAGGTCGCCGCACCGTAGTCCCCGACTATATCCCACATTGTTTTAACCGTATTTGAAGCGTTTTGTATTCTAATTTTATTATTGCGTTTTTTGGCGATTTTTACTGTTTTTTTAAGGATTTTCTCGTATTTTTTATAGTAATTTAAGAGAGTTAAATTCTTGCTTTTTTGTACTATAACTTTTAAAAGTCTTTTATTTTGGCATGATATTTTTATCCCTTTTGATAACTGAAAAGTATTCGGGTACTCGTATCAAGGGTAACGACGCGGGCGCACGAGTAAAACGCTTGCTGGCTGATAGCACACTACTTTATTGTTTGGTCGCGTCAGGCGACGCGGGGTGCGCGGGCGCGGGGCGGGACGCAGCCGCGCCATCTTACTTATACGCAACACTCCTCCCTCTAGTTCGTATTATAACATAATTACGAACTTAATTTAAATAAAACATCAAAAAAACCTCTTAAAATCTACTCTAGGGCGATTCCATAACAATCTACTAGGGGGCCGCTCTTCTACTTGGACATCATTCTGATTCCTATTAATGTCGACTGCGTCCTGGAATTCATCATCCGGGTCCGACCCTGGTGCTAAAGCATTGTCTATCATATCTGAGACACCAGGTATATCAACCCTAGGGCTATCCCTAACGCTCTCCCCCAATAGAGATGTCGTTGCTGGAACATACAACTCAGCCCTCCTCCCTCTGGCTAAGTCACTATCCGGTGAGTAGTCCAACTCGAACCGATTTGACACCGTTGGAGACGTAGAGCCTAAGACCGGCGAAGTTGGCGGCGGCGGCGGCGGCTGGTGTGGCGGCGAAGTCTGAAGCAGCGGCGGTGACTGGAGCAGCGGCGGCGAAGTCTGGAGCGGCGAAGTCTGGAGCGGCGGAGTCTGGAGCGGCGGAGTCTGGAGCAGCGGCGGCGACAGGAGCGGTGGCGGAGTATCAGATGATGGACCCGGACCAGGTAAGTCAGTATTATTATTCCCTATAACTATATTGTTGCGGACACCCCTATCCAGAACTAGTTGATTCTTGTGTCTTTTAAAACATTCTGAACTGTTTGAATCTTTAACCATATAAGTAACATTTCCTAATCGTTTCATAATAGTGCCCTTACACCATTTGAAAATATTTTTGTTAACAATTTTTTTAAATAGAACATGATCATTTGTACTGAACTTTGTAGTTTTATTACATCCATTTAGTTTAGATTGACTTTCGACTTAAGACTTTGAGGGATGGGTGACGAGAAGACTTGACGAAGCCTACCAAATGCTGCCCAGCCTAGCTGAATTCTTCTATTGGCTTCTCTCTCGAAGTTGTTTTTGCCTAATTGGAGCGTTTGTCCTAGATAGACATATTCCTGGACAACTTCGAGAGGTACTCCATTAACAGCGACCGGTCCCGGATCAACGAGCTCGTGTAACGTTGTAGTTTTTCCGTAAAACGGAACGTGAATTTTTTCGCATTTTGAATTTCCCGCCTTGGAATTAAAAAGTCAAGGACGAGATTTTTGTTTATTGCATTCCCATTGGTGGATTTTGTCATGCAAAAATAAGTTTTGTTTTAGCGACTTAAGAGTTACTTTTGTGCTTAAGTGGTTTTTAATTTTTCAGTCTTTGGAAAAGACTCCTTACATAATAGGGTCCTATACTCTGCTAGACAAAATACTTCAAAATGTTGATTTCGAAGTAAAAAGCAACGAAAATTTTTATTTTGACAAAATACACCCGCTTTCTCCCCAAAAAAATTAATTAAAATTACAACTTTTTATTTACCCCGCGAAAACGCTGTGCGACATTACGTGACGTCATCATGGCACAAACAAAATCTGACAGGTGGAAATGCTCGCGCGTCTAACCTAACCTAACTAAACGATCACACAAGTTTTTAAATATTAGTGACTACTTGTGCTGTGTGTTTGTTATTAAAATAAATTGATTTAATAATTAATTATGAATTACAATCGCTATCATTGGTGTGTGGCGCCGAGCTGCAAAAGCACAAGCAAAATTACTCCGGAAAGTTATTCGTAAAAGTACCAGACGATATAACAATGAGAAATATTTGGTTGGAACTCGTAAACAGAGATCCTAAATCATTGTCCACTAAAAGTCGACTGCATCTTTGTGAAGATCATTTTAATGTAAGTAAACTTTTACATTTAATCTAATAATACTTTGCCTGTCAGGTAGGTAAATAACCAACTTTAATGATTAACGGAACTAACTTGTATAAATCTTCCACCCTCTTTATACTGTTTAACGTAGTGATTATATTCTCTTTGATTGTTTTACTACTTTTATGCCCTGTAGGTTCATGTCAATTGTCATCTTTACATTTATAAAATAAAGTCCATCGCCACGTCTGTCTTTTCACGATAAACTCAAAAACTACTTAACGGATTTTGTGAGGTTTTCACCAGTAGATAGAGTGATTCTTCCCGAAGATTTTAGTGTATAAACATACCCCAGGTGCAGCCGGGGTAGGCCTCTAGTTCCATAAAATTTAAATACCTACAAAGAAAGTTCAATAAATTTAATACATTTTGTTTCAGTTGGAAGAAGATATGGAAAATTACATGGAATATAAAATAATGGGGTCCGTGAAACAAGTAAAAATAAAACCAGGAACTATTCCATCCAAATTATTATCATGTACTATGACACAAAGGCTGGATTTAGTTCAAGAGACCGGAGAATCGTCTCAGTCAGGTAATATGGGACTACTCAATCAGTATGCAGTTAAAAGCACTTCAGACTATATCCACCTTTAGACCCGTCGCTCTTATTTTGTGGGCCTAATAATGATTATTAATTATATAATGTACTACTTTATTTAGCACAACATTAAATCCTCTTGCCTGTTTTGTGGACCAATCTGAGTTATTGATATTCTTTTTTATCATTTCCAGATATTCAAATTTTTGGATCTGAGAATAATAAAGCAGACAAAACAACCCAAGTTCAAATAGTGACCACTGACCAGTCCATCCAAGTGCAAGTAATATCACAGGAGGACAAATCAACACAAGCAAATCTATCAGCTCATTACAGAAGTAAATCTACACAGTTCAAGCTGAAAACAAAACATCAGTGTCTCTCACCTTTGAAAAACACTAGTGTGACTACTGCAACTTCACCTCATATTAAAGAAAGCCAAATACATAATAAAGCAAGTACGTCTGGAATCACAAGATCCGCTAAACGAAAATTATCTGTTATGCTTGAAGATCAGTCTGATAGTGAAATGACATTTACACCACCATCTACGGCAAGTGAATGGCCTTCACCATCAAAATCCAAGACTACTTCTGACAGTAGTCTGCCTGAGGAATTAAAATTAGAAGACCATAAGTTAAATTACCAAAATACTCTGTCTAAAATTAAAAAATATAGTAGACTGTACTTGGGTATTCCTAAGGAACTTTATTTTTGATAGAAATTATAAGAAAGCATACTCATATAACAGAACAGCACATTTTGTTATGTTTGACAAAAATAAGACTCAACAAAACATTTTCTGAATTGGCTAATGATTTTGGATTATCACTTGCACAAACCAGTAAAATATTTCTTGCTAAGTTACCACTAATAAGCAATGCCCTGTCTGCTTTTATAAAAACTTTTAGTGCTAATACAATAAAATTAAACCTACCCATTGCTTTCCGACATAAATTTCACCAAGTTACATGCATCATAGATTGCTTTGAAATTGAAATTCAGAAGCCAACAATAGCTGTCCGTCAAGCACTTACCTGGTCGGAATACAAGAAAGCAAATACGATTAAATATTTAGTTGCTTGTACACCAGATGGACTAGTCAGCTTTGTATCTGCTGGATATGGAGGCAGGATTAGTGACGTCAATTTAGTAGAGCACTGCAATTTTTTGGATAGTTTGGAACCTGGTACCTGTATTTTAGCAGACAGAGGTTTCAAACATCTAGAACTTTATTTAAAACAAAGAAACTTTACTTTGATAAGACCTCCTAGTGTTAGTAGCGGTTCCAAACTTACAAAATCTGAAGCCAGATTAACCAAACAAGTAGCGAGTCTCAGAATTCATATAGAGAGAGTGATACGCAGAATCCGTGAATTTAGCATATTGAAACCTCATTCTGTAGTACATTCCAATACAATACCAGTTCTTGATGAGTGTATTAAGGCAGCTTGTGGTCTTATAAATCTGCAAGATTCCCTCATCAAATAATTTTTTAGGTATATATTGAGTTGTCTAGTAGAGATTGCTTACAGCGAAAAGACCACCCTATGTGTACAAAGTCTGTATCATATTATAGTTTTAAGTCTTTTGTGTTTATTTTAATTTGAACAGTAAATAGGTAAATATAGGATACAAAGTAAAATTTATAATAATTGCTATGGCATTGTACAAATTGTTTAAAATGGCAACTTATTCTATTTACCCTTCCGACCTTTAGCTGGTGTGTTAAATATTGTATTTGCAGTAAAAAGTTATTAATAAACAGCAAATTAGTTATCCAAACTTGCATTTTATTTACACATTTTGTATCTTGTGCAATACAGTCCCATGTTTATAGATTTTACACAAAATTGTTAACAAATCGGTAAACATTTCCAATATGGATGGCTGAATGAAGGGTTGAAGGGGGATAGTACTTGGTCAACTACTACACATGGACTAAAATCTATCTTTATGAATTAACTAGTAATCCATCCTGTTATTGCCCATAGGTGTCACTCAGGAATAATGTATCTTTCCAGAAGTGAAATAATTCTTCAAATTGGTCCAGTAGTTTCTGAGTTTATTGGTAACAAACAAAAATGCAAACCTTTCCTATAATAAACAAATACCAAAATACAAACAGACAACACTTTTGTGCGATTTATCTGGTTTTAGCATATCTACAGGAGATAGATCCATTGTTGATGTGTACAAGTCACGGGCACAGCTGGTATTTTAAAGTAAAAGACTTCCATATTGTTAAGATTTATTTTATTCTAACAGTTTCATACAGAACTGGAAATATGTTTTGTTTCCAAAATAAAATAACACTTTGAAGTATTTCCGATACATATTCTTCATCGTATTCAATCTCCACAATATCCACTTTATTGTCATTTTCAAAGTCACTACTTGCAACACAAAAATAACTTTTTTTCAAATTAGCGCAATACATTTGCATCTGCACTTGACCGTAATATTTTTTACAGATAACACCATTTTTGATATAATTTTTTTCAGTTTTGTTACTGCTAGGACACTTAATTTCTATAGTGGTATTCCTTTCCAAAATGCCATCTGGTGAACCTGCAATCACAGGATTCTTGTCAGATATAAATAAACCACATTTTTTAATTTTTTTGCCTATCTTTTTTCTACTGTTTGTCTTACTGCATCTTCCAAATTCTTTCCCTCGTTTGATTGCAGGTGTTTCGATGGTTCTTGCACCAAGAATACTCGCCACCAAAGCACCATCAGTGGTTTTGCACCGACTCACTTCAAAACATTTTGAAGCAGTAATTCTCCCATATCTTAACTCGTACCAAAATCCACTGTTATGTTGAAGTCTTGTCTCTTTTTCTGCATTTCTAATACTTATGTCATTAAAATATGGTGCTATTTCAGTCAAAAATGCATCACAATTATTTTTGTTAATATTACACATTAGGTAATGTAAGGAGAGCATATGGCTTTTTCTAAAAGTAAAATACTTTTCATGTTTTATGTATTGACATGTAGTAATTTTTCTTTTTTTACACTCACTCACAAATTCTTCCACGACTTGGAGACCTACAAGTGTATTAATGCTCTCATCGGTTTTGACCTTCTTTTTACTCATTTCTTTAGTAGTAATTATTTTTATTGAAGATCCGACCTTTGCTAGTGTAGATTTTTTCCAATAACACTGTACTGAAGTGCATGATGGCTCTTCGCTCCGACGATGACACCACATCAAAACTGCAACAGCATGTTTACATCCACCACTAGATGCAGGACAATCATGGCATGTCACTTGTACCACTTCAGCTTCTTCCTCATTTACAATGAGGGTCACTGAATATGGTTTGGAGCGCACTTTATGTTCCGGACATATTGTACACTTTAAAGTACATGTTGATGGCTCCTTTGAAGTCGCACGTACCCAATAGCATCGTCGCCGTATGATTCTCTTGCAGATCTGTGAAAATGATAAATTTTAAAGTAAAGTCAACAACACTAGAAAACAGAACATGGTTAGGTAACCTAAACCTATCAAATAATTTGTAAGTACTAAGTATTAGGTATATTTGGCACTATTAAAGATTAAAGATATTATCAATCATAGGTTACTTACAAAGATGTTTTAATATTCCGGAATTCAGCAGAACAGAAGTCTGTGTTCGATGCAAAAAACTTTGCAATCATCATTGAGTCAATTCTCGGTAGATTCGTACTATCTGCTTTAACAAAACCGGTTTCCATTATGCAATCTGCTTTTGTATTATTATCTAACATAAAATACGCGAAAAATAAAATATACTGGAAGATAAAGTATTATAGTTGCAGTCCATAACCTATAAACCCTCTTGACAGGCAGATGACAGATAGCGACGAGAGCTTCAGTGCCATTATGACGTCACACCACGGCGTCTCGTGTTTAAGTCACGTGGTACACAGATTAAAAATACGAGTTTTTAAATTAAGTTTATTAAAACAATCATGAAAAAATATAGGTTGAAATGTACATATTTGTGTTTATTATTAAATATATTTTAATTTTATATGAATGACATATTTTTCTGTTCACCACCGAAAGTACCCTATTGGTCAAGCCGCTGTCAATTTTGGGAAAAATCACCAAAGTTTTCCGCGTGTGGTCGATTGTTTATTTCGACCAATCAGCGACAGGGATTTGTATTGACAAATTAGATTTATCCACGATGTTGTCATTGGTTGGGATAAAACTACCAAATGGTAGTTTTATGCTCGGAACTCGGGACATTTCTTCCAAGGAGTATCTTCAAGGATATCATGATAGCTTTTAAATTCTTTAAGGTTTACAGTTTAGTAGTATTATCTTTAATAAATTATAAATTTTAAAAAGTAAAAGAAATACTTTAGTTCAACAAATAATATTTTTTCTCTTTTCAAAATTTGTCTTTGGTAGAAATGTCTTGAGTAAAGGAACGTCTTGGTAGAATTTGTTCTTAGCCTGATGGCCACTCTCAGATGATTTGGTGATCTGAGAGATAACGAGATCGATTTTATCCCGTTTAATTTTTGTTTTAATTCAATTTGGAAATTTTAGTGATTGTTTTGGAGACACTGAAATTAACTTTGAAAAAATATTCTTCGTCGCATAGTTTTGCGAATACACGGGTTTGTGGAGGGTGCAGCGATCTTCAAACGTAACACAAACGTTCGTACTGCAGATCCTGCTTTGGGAAATTGAACATTTGGACAGATTCAATTAAATTAAAACTGAACTTTGCAATTTGTACGCTTGCAAGAAGAGATAACGCACAAGCTTTGAGCATACGAGATTGAAGAGGCCTTTACTGAGCTGCCTGACTGCAAGCCTGCCCCTTGCACAAGCTGCTGCTGTAAGGATTGTGCCCGTAAGGTTTCTTCAGATCCAGGTTGGTGCGTTCCGATATACAGTTAGTGTCTCCGTTGTTACTCCATCACAAAAATCTTTAAATAATAAAACGTTTGGTGATATTTATAGTATTTAAGAGTATTTTTACTCGTTTAAAGATCAAAGTTACCATGTTAACCAAAAGAAGTGCCATATATTAAGTTAAGAACCAAATTTTGTTATACGGCCCATGCCGTTGAGCTAGTAGTTTTAGTTTCATTTTTGATCGGAAGGTTCACTGTTCCTATTTAAAAGTCTTACACAATAAACACTTAAAAAGAAAAAAATCTTTATTATTTATCTCCCTTTACATTTATATTTATTTATTTTGCCACCTTGTCCTCAACGGGCAACTCCTTCCACTGAGGACAACGTGACACTCGTTGAACATGACCTTGGTTTTATCCAAGTTCATCCGAAGACCGATGTGTTTAGAAGATTCAGCCAAGCTGCTCACCATCTCCTGTAGGTCCTGTAAGGTTTCCGCCAAGATGACGATGTCGTCTGCGAATCGTAGGTGTGACATGTACTCGCCATTAATATTAATTCCGCGCTCTTTCCAGTTTAGCGTTTCGAACATGTCCTGCAGCGCAGCGGAGAAGAGTTTCGGAGATATAACATCTCCTTGTCTCACACCACGTCGTAGCAGGACAGGCTCGGTTTGGCTATTCTGGATTACTACGGACATATTAGCGGCGTCATATAGACACTTCAACACCTCGATATATCGCCAATCGACTTGGCACCTCTGCAAGGCCTCGAGAACAGCCCAGGTCTCGACGGAGTCAAAAGTCTTAAGTCGAAAGTCTTCGACCAGTGCGTCCTTCCGGTCATGACTTATGGTGCCGAGACGTGGACACTCACGGCTGGACTAATCCAGCGGTTCAAAGTCGCTCAAAGAGCTATGGAAAGGGCTATGCTCGGAGTATCTCTGAAGGACCGCATCAGAAATGATGTAATCCGACAGAGAACCAGAGTCACCGACATAGCCCACCGAATTAGCAAACTGAAGTGGCAGTGGGCTGGTCACATTAGCCGCAGAACTGACAACCGTTGGAGCCATAAGGTCCTTGAGTGGAGACCGCGACTCGGCAAACGTAGTGTTGGACGCCCTGCTACAAGATGGGATGACGACATTCGAAGGCTGGCTGGAGTGGGCTGGATGAAAGTGGCCGAAAATCGGGAGCGGTGGCGTGCATTAGGGGAGACCTATGTCCAGCAGTGGACGAACGTGGGTTGCTGATGATGATGAGTTTAGATTGCGAACACTGTTTATTTAACACACGATTAAAGACAGACGGCGGTGATGAGGGTGACGACGGCTTCGGATCCATTAGGTCCAACCTAGATTTTAACTTGCGACCGAAAACCATTTCCGCCGGCGACAAACCCGTGGTGGTATGGACCGAATTTCTATAATCCATGAGATACCGGAGTAATTTTAATTTAATCTCTTTCGCAGTACAGTTGGATAAAAGACAAGATTTAATTCCCCTTTTTACTACCTTCACAAAACTCTCGGCCTGGCCATTACTTGCCGGGTGATACACTGGAGACGTAATGTGAGATATGCCATTAGAAGAACAAAATTGTTCAAACTCATGAGAACAAAAAGCGGTACCATTATCACTCGCTAGCGTTTTCGGCATTCCGAATCTAGACATATAATCGCACATCTTTTCTATAACCGAGCTAGATGAAGTCGACTGATTCATGTTATAAACTTCCACCCACTTGCTATGTGCGTCAACGATAACTAAATACACACAACCTTTGATAGGACCCAAGAAATCGATGTGTATGCGCTGGAACGCGCTAGTAGGGTACGCCCAACTCGAGGGGGGTGCGCGGGGAGGCGACGGACGCAATTGCACACACACATCACACGAACTTATCATTTTTTCTAACGCTTGATCTATGCCCGGAAACCAAAACCTTGACCTTGCTTCGGCTTTAGTTTTTACAATCCCTAAATGGGAAGAATGAAGTTCCTTTAAAATCATTTCGTGTAGACTCTCAGGTATGACCACTTTGTGCCCTCTCATTACACAACCATTTTCTAATGATAACTGATTCCTACACAAATAAAACGGCTTTAATCTTACATCATCACTTTTAGGTGGCCATCCATTTAAAATACAGCTTGCTACACGACTTAGAATCATATCGTTGTTCGTCGCTTCTTGTACATTACGTAAAGTTACCGGCATCGTTCCGTCCACTACAAAACAAACGTAAGTCGCGCGATCGCATGTTGTCTCGCTCTCGCCGCACTGTTCAGTGCACGCGCACGCGTTAGGATGGCGGGACTCGAGCGGCCCGGTCGCGGTCGGCTCCGGCAAACTCGCGCGAGATAAATAATCCGCGTTATTGTCGCCGCTACGTATGTATTCAATTTTGTAATTATATCCGCTGAGGAACAATGCGTAACGTTGAAGTCGATTCGCTGATACTTCGGGAATACCATTATAAGGTCCGAAAATCGATGTCAACGGCTTATGATCCGTTCGTAGTATAAATGGTTCGGACCTTCCGTATAAGTATTGGTGAAAGCGCCGCACCCCATAAATGATAGCCGTTGCCTCTTTTTGTATTTGTGCATATCTTTTTTCCGCGGGGTTTAAGGTTCGTGACGCAAATGATATAGGCCTTTCAACACCATCTGCATCAACCTGTGATAATATGGCCCCCAACCCACTTGGTGACGCGTCTACAGTCAAAATAATCTTTGCGTCGGGATTAAAATGAGCTAGGGTCTGTTCTGAGGTGAGCAGATCTTTTATTGTTTGAAAGGCCAAATCGTGTTCTTGAGTCCAACTCCATTTACAACCTTTTTTCAAAAGGTCGTATAATGGACTAAGAACAGAGGAGGCGTTGGGTACGAAATTTCGGTAGTAATTAACTAGACCGAGAAAAGACTGCAACTGACTAACATTAGATGGTATCGGTGCATCTGTCATTGCTTTTACCTTTTCGGGTGCTTTTTTAATTCCGTCTTTCGAGATAATGTGACCCAAGTAACCGATGTCCTCCTTAAAAAACTCGCATTTTTCTTTTTGAAGGGTCAACCCGCAGTCTTCTAAACGTTTAAATACAGCGTTAAGCCTCTCTAAGTGCGTTTTTCGATCGGAACTAAAAATACAAACGTCGTCGAGCATGCACAGCACTCCTTCCAGCCCCGAGAGCATATTCTCCATCACGCGCTGGAATATGGCTGGTGCGCTGGCTAGCCCGAACACTAGACGTGTATATTTATACAACCCGCGGTGAGTATTTATACATGTTAGAGCTTGCGACTCACTATCCAGTAAAAGTTGGTTATACGCCATTGAAAGATCTATTTTACTGAACACCCGCGCTCCGTGTAGTTTTGAAAAAAGTTCTTTGACCGTGGGAAGAGGATATTTCTCAACGAGCAGCTGTTTATTGAGACTGACCGAATAATCTGCACATAATCTTACCGATCCATTGCGTTTCAAGACGGGCACTACCGGCGATGCGTACTCCGAGTATTCCATGGGTTCAAGAACCCCTAATGTGACTAACCTATCAATTTCTTTTTCCACTTTATCACGCAATGCGAACGCAATCGGGCGAGCTTTGAAAAAAATAGGTTTCGCGTTGTCCTGCATTAATAATTTAACTTTATATTTGTTAAAAGTGCCTAATTTATCAGAAAATAACTGTGAGTACTGTTGTTGCAATTTACTTAAAGACATACCCGATTCCTCATCACAGTAATTAATTGGCGAAAGTTGCAAGTTGAACCGTGAAATAAAGTCCCTTCCCAACAAAGGTGGTCCGCCATCCCGCACAACATGCACATCGAGATCGTGCGTTTGTTCGAGGTACGACACGGGGAGGCGCGCTACACCTATACATTCGATGTGCCTGCCCGTATACGTCACCAGCCTTTTACGCGCGGTAGATAATGGTACCTCCTTAAAATGAGACTTGTAAAACTGTTCTGAAATAACTGTTACCCCTGAGCCACTATCAATCTCAAATCTAAAAGCTTTTAGGTTTATCAAAATCGATTCCACCATAGGTTCTCCGCGCACTGATCGAATGTAAAAAAAAACGAGAAATAATAAACATGGCCACAATTTTTTTATTTGGCCACGCGCCCAAACTTCTAATTTAATAACTAAGCATCGGGAAAATTACTTAGCCTTTAATTAACTGATTCATCTTCTTTACAACGGCAACTAAAAATGTTAAAGAAAGCATCAAGTGAATATCCACAATTAATTTAACTTGTCCTTCTGATTTATATATTGCAAACTAATTTACTAACTCAGCCACGGAATTTGTAACTCATCACCATATTAAGTTTTACAGCTTCAATACAATGTCCACAAAAATAATACATTCCAGCTTCAATACTCAACATCAAAATATTATAACTTAACATCTAAAATAATACTTCATATTCTTTTATTGAGAAAATAGCCACTGTACCTACGTTTCGGCGCCAGTGCGTGACATGACAGCAACCGGCAAGCATCTGATCGGCCTAGCAATCAGACTGAAATTCGTAATGGCGCCATTGGAGGTAAAAGCACAGTGCTTGGACTGAAAAGAAAGCGTGGAAGGCCAACTTAAGCGCGAGCGCCATTAATAAGCCAGTAATACATATTTTCTTTTTCTTATAACTTCTGAATTACATACATATACAGCTCAGCTCTTAAGCTTATATCGAGCCCAGGTTCGCTCCTGTTTGGAGTACTGCTGTCACCTCTGGGATGGTTCTGCCCGGTATCAGTTGGACGCTCTGGACTCGATAGAGCGCCGTGCGAAGAGACTCATCGGTGATGACGAACTCTCTGAGGCTAGCCTACAGAGCCTCGACCACCGCAGACGGGTGGCAGGTCTCTCTGTCTTCTACCGGATTCATTTCGGGGAGTGTGCGGAGGTTCTGCATAATTTGATCCCCCCTAGCCCATTCCACCACCGGACGACAAGGCGCGGCGAGAGTTTTCATCCTTATGTGGTAGATTTGCCCCCTGCCCGTACGAAGCGATTCGCTTCCACATTTATCATACGGACAGCTAAGGAGTGGAACTCCCTGCCGAGGTCTGTTTTTCCTGACCACTATAACTTGGATATCTTTAAGGCAAGAGTGAACAGGCATCTTCTAGGCAAACGCGTGTCATCCTAGACCTCATCGTCACTTTCCATCAGGTGCGATTGTGGTCAAGCGTTGGCCTATAGTCTAATAAAAAAAAAAAAAAAAAAAAAACATATACGTGCTAATTTAAATTTATTACTTACTAAAAACGATACCAATAAAATTGATTTATTTTAATTGTGAGGATTATGAGATATATTTTTTAAATATATCTCATAATCCTCACAATTAAAATAAATGCTATGAAAACATAAAGGAATCCATTAAAAAATTTTTGAAATGCGTAATAATATTTTTTACACGCGCCAAACATCAATAATTTTGCAATAAAATCATTGTGATTTGTGGGAAGAAATTATTACATTAGTAAAAAATAATTATTAATACTTTCCATTTTGTTTTCATAGCGTGATTGTTTTTTAAATGTTTCTCATAATCCTCACAATTAATATAAATCAATTGGCGGTTAGTATCGTCGCGTTGTTGCCTTAAATAGTTCATGTGTAATAATAATAGTGGCTCTAATATAATATTCGATGACAATTTTAGGTAAATTTAACGATCGCATAAATGTAGGATGAGTTACATTTTATTCATACTAAATTATGAAATTGGAAGCTAATATCATTACTATTTTGGTGTCATATATTGATAATTTAGAAGGTTGCTATTTGAATGCATACCACAAATTTAGATGCTAAAAAATAACTGCCATGCTGAGTTATATTTACAGTGGCTTACATAAAAGATATCTAGTGGCTGAAATACTATTATTCAGACGCGCATTGGTTGTGGCTGACTTAGTAATTTAGAAGCTAACATATATTTTCTGAGGCGAAAAATGCTATTAAAAAGAAGCTCGTTTAAATAGTACCCATTTAAATTTATTACTTACTAAAAAAGATACCAATAAAATTGATTTATTTGAATTGTGAGGATTATGAGATATATTTTAAAAAATCCAGCTATGAAAACATAAAGGAATGCATTAACAATTTTTTGAGATGCGTAATAATATTTTTTACACGCGCCAAACAACACTAATTTTGCAATAAAAATCATTTTGATTTGTGGGAAGAAATAATGACATAAGTAAAAAAAATATTAATACTTTCCTTTTTGTTTTCATAGCTGGATTGTTTTTTAAATGTTTCTCATAATCCTTACAATTAATATAAATCAATTGGCGGTAAGTATCGTCGCGTTGTTGCCTTAAATATATTCATGTGTAATAGTAATAGTGGCTTTAATATAATATTCGATGACAATTATAGGTAAACTAGCGGCCGCCCGCGACTTCGTCCGCGTGGAAAAGTAACTTTTTACCCCCCTTTTAACCCCTTACAACCCCCTTAATATTATTATATGTTGATACAACTTAAACAAATTATTTCGACCAAATTTGG